>CM060242.1:17848153-17922564 GCA_030555515.1 Acutogordius australiensis | reverse complement strand
CAAAATTTAAGTTAAATTTTAGCCTTGGCTAACCATACCCTGTTCTTATATTCTAACTTAACTTTAAACGTTATTTTTAGTTATATTATAACTTTTAAAATATTTTGCTTTTTAGAAATTTGGGCCTATGTAATTGAACATGGCTATTTAGTTGTGTGAGTGACTGGAATTATAACACAAACCATGGGGAAAAAACTAAAAACTGGAAAAACTCGTCGGGATAAGTATTACAAGCTTTCTAAAGAAATTGGTAAATGATAAATAAATTTATATTATAGGATATCGCTCAAGGGCATCATTTAAACTTATTCAGCTTAATCAGAAATTTGGCTTTTTACAAAACTCAAAAGTATTACTTGATTTGTGTTGCGCGCCTGGCGGATGGCTCCAAGTTGCTGCAAAAACTTTGCCACCATCATCAATTATAATGGGTAATTTTGGTTTATTATAAAATTAAGGGGTTGATTTGGTTCCTGTAAAACCTTTGGCCAATGTTGAATTATTTCAAGAAGATATAACAACTGAAAAATGCATTCATGTAAGTCAATTATAATATTATATTGTACATAAGTTTTTTATGTTACTATATATAATTACATAGAGTTCTTATAAATTATACTGACATGTATTTATTATAATAAAGTTGTCTTATATAAAAGAAATGCAGCTTTTTTAAGCCAATCATTTTAAAAAGATTTTTTCAGGGGTTTTTTATGGTAGTTGACTCACTTATTTTAGTAAAGCAACTCACCTTAAGTAGGGACTTTTAAGAGTTTAATAAAGTACAAATTCCTAATATAGTCTGAAAAATATTTATTTTACAATTTTATATTAATTATATATATGTGATGTGAGATTATCTCAACAACGCAAAAAACAATTAACTTTGAGCTCCTCTGTTATTTTTTGTTAGATCTATAAATAATTATTGCTCAGTCTTTAAAAATCATTTTAATTAATTGTTTTAGCCAAATATATTTTTAATTTAATGCCAAATAGCTTGATACGTGACAAATTTTTGAGACCCACTCTCGGTTTTTAATTATTTTGCCTAACTCTCATGCTAGAAATTTTTAGGGATTCAAAATATAGATTAAACATTATATACATGCAATATTTAATTTGGTAATTTATATAAGCATTATAATAAAATGTTTGATTTTCAATTTTGCACCTAAAGTTTGGTCCTATTTTTATTTAAAAAAGGAATTAAAGTTGGATTTTGCTTAAACTCTATATCAATATTAATATGTCTTTTAATTATATCCTCTCTGACCACTAAATGTCAAAAGCCATTACTTCACCTAATATAAAAATATTACTCAAAGTTTGAATTTAGGAGTTTAGCTAAATATATATGTATATAATTTTTTTAATATTTTTTTGGTTTTTAAATTTTTTTTTAACATTTTTATTGTTAATAGCTGGCTTGCAAATTAAAACCGGTACAGGGATTTGAAAATTCCTAAGATGGCAGACTCGGTCTCTAGTATTTCAAAAATTTTTTGAGTTGTGTAATGAATTGAGCTTTTAATTAATGGAATATACTCAAAGGAGCTGTAAGTGTTTTGCTTAAGTCATTTTAATTTTCAAAGTTAGTTCTTCATTAATTAAAACACAAAATCAATTATTTTATAAAATAATAATTTTCTCGATAAGAACTTATCAATATTTTTATATAAAAAATTTGATTAAAGATAAAAATTAAGTACTTATTTTTTAATTAATAGTCTTTTTTTTGTTAAATTGTTTGCATAATGCTTTTAATAAATCTATCCATTGTTAAATATTTTTTATACATAAAGTTTAATCTTGACAGCGCCCTTAATTATTTTTAAGGTTTGCATTTAGAAAAAAATAGAATTACCAAGAAAAGATTAAGCTGAGTATTATATATTCTTATAAACAATTTAAAAATACTTTATTTTAGTAGATTTTGTTTGGTACAAAACTTTTTAATTGTTATGATTTTATTTATCAAACATGTTTGGTATTTATAAAAAAAAATGTTATTTAAAAATAGATGCTAAAACGATTTCTTAAAACATGTAAAATTGATTGCGTGTTGCATGACGGCGCCCCTAACGTTGGCAGTAATTGGCTCCACGACGCCCATTCTCAGGTCCGGCTGACGTTCCACGCGTTTAAATTGGCCGCTGCCCTGCTTGCTCCCGGAGGCACTTTTGTCACAAAATTGTTCCGGAGTAAAGATTACGAATCACTCCTTTGGTTGCTCCGGAAATTTTTTAAGCGCGTTGACTCCACCAAACCTCTTGCTTCGCGTAACGAATCAGCCGAAATTTATGCAGTCTGCCAAGGATTCATCCATTACAACCGGGTAGATGCCAAATTTTTTGATCCCAAATTTATATTTCAAGAACTTGACGATATTAAAACGGCAACTAACAAGAGTGCAGGTAATACGAATAACAATGTTGATAAGAACCAAATCTCTTTCCCCCCGAAATCGGCCTTTTCAAGCCTTCAAGTTTCTAAAAGTGATACGAATAATTTATCAAAAGCTGTTGACGAAGACTCTACTCCAATCGAGAGTCTTAAAGAAACGATAGAAATGGAAACGGCGGAATGCAAAGACATTGAAAGACTTCGGCACAGGCTTGCCCTCCAAGCTGAAAAATTGGCAAAACATGAGCATGGACTTGAAGCGGATGAGGCTTCGACCTACAAGGCCGAATTGATCTCCGACCTTGATTTCATTTTATCATCCAGTCACAAAAAACTCATAAAAGAAGGGGCGCTCAAACAAATCCTTCTCGTTGATCCACGCGTTCGCAGACATTCAACTACGAATCCGGAAATTCGGGCTCTTTGTGCCGATCTCAAAGTTTTGGGTCTGGGTGACATACGCACCCTTGTTAAATGGGCCGATAAGTTGAAGAAAGCTCTATTCACACAAAACACTAAAAAGTCGGCCGATGATAAAAACAAAGGTTTTTAGTACTGTTATTTAATTTATTCCCGTAATTTTCTCTTTAAATTTCATCTTTTTTACCCCTGTTTAGTCAGGAACAACATTTTATAAAATTTTTGTAAAATAATTATTTCATATTTGATTATATTTGTTGAGTAAAACGTTTGATATGTTTTTTCACAAATATTTTTTTTATTTGCATCTTATATTTATGGAATTAATAGTGGTCAAATTTAGATAATTTTATATTAAATATTTAATATTTTACATGTTTTTATTCCATTCTTCTATTTTAAATTGAATGTACCTACAAAAACCTTAAATTTTGTGTTTTATTTTTAACATAGAATACGCCAACATGTCGGAAGATGAAAAAATCGAGAAAAAGGTACTTGCAATTAAATCCGAATCCGAACGGCTCTTTAAGGCCAAGCGTAGGAAAGTCGCCAAGCTTAAAGCCAATCTTATTGAACGAATGAGACTAAAAATGGATATACCACATGATATTACCGAATCACAGGGCGACGATTTGTTTGATCTCAAACGATTTGAAAGAGGTTTTATATTTATGGAAATTAATTAGATAGATGAAAAATGTGAGTTGTTATTAAAATCTTAGGCAGGCAAAATCCATATCTCTAACATAAAACGGATAACAAATCAATCAATTGGAAATCATTAAACCTATATTTACACTAATATCAAAAAATTTCCTCTGCCTATTTCTGTTTACCCTATTAGCAGTGTGGGGTCCATATGGACCCAGCACATCTTGATATTTGAATATCTTCAAAAGAATTATATATTATGGGCTAAATTTTTGTGACTTTTTTCTTAAATATATAAAAAACAAAACTAGTAATTAAAATTTGGTTCAAGTCTAATAACAAAATTTGTTTAGAAATTGGAAGTTCTATTGGGTCCATATGGACCCCACACTCTTAATTTCACTGCTGAAAACCATGATATTGCCTCAATGTAAATTTAAACTTAAATGATTGCAATCTTATTTTTAGTTATTTTTTTAAATAGTTTTTAATATTAAGTATATATAATGTTTGTGTTGTATAATTATGATATAAATTATTTTCTTTTTAAAATATATAGTTATGGTAAATAATAGCCAAAAATAATTTTTTATTTTAATATACTTTTCTTCCACGAATTTTTAAAAATGTTTTTCTAGACCTAGAAACACGATTTGATCATTAATAATTAGTTTATTGAGAAGATTATAATATAATATAAAAAAAATAATAAATTTCTATTTTTCAGATTTTTTTCTACTTCGTGTTAAATAAAATTTTATACATTAATGATAACTTATATTTTCTAATTAAAGAGAACGTATTTTTTTTAAAATAATATAAATATAAAGTCCATAGATTAATACTATTGAAGATATAGAGGTTTAAAATTGGGGTTCTTATGGACCCCACTGTAGCATTCGCGTTACAAATTTCTCACCCTACCATTCGCGGGTCAATAAAGAGCATCTCTTGGCTTTGACACTTCAAATCACTATTTTTAAAAATTTTATATTACTCGATTGAGTGTAATATTAGTGCATGCTTTTTTTTTCTATATGTCCCCGGATCCACATTGCAATTAACTTATGAGTTTCTTTTACAAAAATACTGCAGCCAAGAATAAAAATAAGGCTCACAATAAGCCAGAAACTCTCCTCCAAGACTTAGTTTACGATCCCATGGATCGAGACGATATCAAAGTCGAGAAATGGTTTGATAGACCGGCTTTTAAATGGCTCGATGAAAACGTTATTAGTAAGATGGAACATGTCGATGCTTGCGATAACTTTCACGATGAAAATACGGGTGGTGAAAAGACTAACTCAAAAACACTAAAATTAAAGGTACCCTTCATAATTTATATTAGAATTCAAAGTGGCCCGTCATTTTTCAGCCCGACACCTTTTTTGAATTAGGTCGGGGCCGGTCTTGAATTTGTTATTTTAAGCTCAATCCGGCCCGAAAGCCCAGAAAATTTATATTGCTAGCCAATTTTTTTTCTCTTCGATAATATGCATGGTTTAGAATTAATGCCCTTTATCGCGTTAAAATAAATTTATCATTTTTAGCTCTTGTTAACAATAGTTAAATAAATAAAGGCAAATTGAGATTTGAATAATTGGCCTTGCCCGTTATTTTTTCCCCCTAATTTAGGCCCGTCTAGCGGGCTTTCGAGTTCCGACATTTTTTTTAATTTTTATAGGCAAAAATCTTATCAATTATTGAATTTTTAAAAAAATTACAAATTTAATTTTACATATATACCTAATATACCATCTAGTTGACGTTAATTTATGCATTAACTTTTTTTTATTAACAATAGAATATGTTTCTCTAAGATCAAAAGATTTCATTTGTATGGTTTGGTATATTATTTTTTTTTTAAATTTAAAAAATGTAATAATAAAATGGTGGAACAGTATTCTAAACTAAAATTTAAACCGGGCGGAGGTATTCCGGCCTTTCCTCTCTGACATATTTTTCATTCGCAGGCCGGCCAGAATTTATAAATATGGCCTGGTAATTTTATAATACAAGCTATAAATTTTTTGTATTAAAGTTGAAAAACAGAGCCTATAAATTATAGCCTATACGCGTAAAAATAAATTAATCATAAGTTTTAACAATAGATTTAAAATATAAGTCAAAGGAGATATCGGCCCCACCCGTAATATTATATTCAGGCCCAACCTTGGCCTGTTTTAAATTTCTGCTCGGCCCGAATCATTATTTGGGCGGGCCGGACGGGCTTTTGGGTTTTGACTTTGATCTTTATTCTAAATATTTCCTTAAAATTAATTTTAATCCTGTTTTAATTGTATTATTATAACACAGGTCTACAAAAATCGTTAAATGTTCAGCAAAATTTATGAAACCGCAATAAAATATCTGCATTTTGGCCTCATTTCTATTTTTAAATCATCACTAGGCAAAACTGAAATTATTTTGAATTAAATGTATTTTATAAATAAATTTAATATATTTTCACAAAAAATATAATTTAAGAAAAAATGCTTAATGTATAACTAGGGCTCGGCATGCTGTTTTTGTTTTGGATCTTTTAAATTAGTTTTTGTATTTGTTTTTGACAACTATATTTGTTTTTGTTTTTGACAACTATTTTTAATTTTGTTTATGACAACAATTGTTTTGTTTTATCGTAAATTATATTTTCACCATTATAGGCTGCTTGTTATATTTTATTTTTTTACGAAGAGAGATCAGACGAATTATGGTAATTTTTAAGCATTATTAATACAGGTTGACAAAAATCAAAGAGTGGAAAAAAACGCCAATAAATCTTATTTCATTTTTTCCGTTTTCCGAAGTTTCTTCAGATTTCTCTATTTTATTAGGTATATATGGAAAATGGCCAAATTGACAGAGGCGACCCCGAGAAAATTCTAAAGGGAAAAATTCTAAGAATTTTTATTCTCTTGTAACTTAGATTTTTTATCTCAAATAGAAAAATAATTAATGTATATCAAGCTCTTAGATCCTAATTTAGGTTATACACAATATCACCCCAACTAAAATAGGATAGATATATGGAATAAAAATAAAAATATTGTTTAAATTAGCAGTTTAGCTGTTAAATATAAAAATATTTATTATTTTTTTTTCAATATTTTTTTTTTAAATTATTTTGATAACATTTTTTGTAAAAATTGTTATTGTTTAAAGCTGGCTTATAAAGTTTGATAAATCGGTAAACGGAATTGGAAATTTTCTAAGATGGCAGGTCTGGCCTGTGAAGTTAGTTCATGACTTACAAAAATTTGTTCTGACCTACTCGGCGCCACGTATCCTGATTTTTTTATTAATGTTCAAATTTTTTAATAATAGGGCGTAGCTTTATACTCGCTGGCCAAAATTACATATGCTATAGATATAATATTTATTGAAAAATCTAATAATAATAAAAATTTTAATATTAATTTTTCATTTGACCATCTTATCATTAAAATAAAATATGCTTTTGCAAATATTTATATAAAAATAGATTGTAAGCTAATTTTAATTTGATATAAGTAGATCATTAAATCGATAAAAAAAATTCAAGCTTTTTGAATTATCTTATCTTCCGTTCAGCCAAATTTTATGGATTTTGAACATTACTACGAAAACGGTGCAAGGATATATATAGACGTCACATAATTGCCTAAAAAACAAAAATGAACAATATTACAAAAAGATATATAAGAGATAATTATAATTTATATTTATAACAATATTATCCTCGTAAATGCTGACTCGTATACACTTATTAATTACATGAGCTACATTTAAAATTTTTTCCTTTAGCCACTTTTAACTAGTAATTCTAAAATGCTATTAAGGATTTGTGGTATGTGGTTATAGCAATAATTTTTTAATTTTATTAAAGCATGTTAGCGCATTTCAGAAATTTGTAATTTTATACGAATCTCCAGCAAAATTAGAAGATTTTAAATTTTCATAAATAAAGTAGCAAGGGATTTGATATTTAGCATCCAATCTATAAATTACACGACTTTACCGAATACAATTAAATATATTATTTTAGTTGTTTTAAATATATAATTAATTTTTTATATATTTTTTTGTGTTTGATTCTCATAGGCTTATTCTTAATTTTCTAAGATTTTCAATGTTCACAGCTGGCTTACAAAGTTTGACCATAAAACGTTTTGGAATTTAAGATTCTTAAGATAGCTTTTTTCTTATAATTTATCCTATTTTATATATATTTTCTTACTTTAAATACTATCGTCATTAAATAGTTAATTAATTTCTCTTAGAAGGAGCAAGCAATTCCGACTGTTAACACGATGAAATCACACAAAAGTTTATTTTTGGAAATTTTATTTTACCGATAACTATTTGAATATTAACAATTACATATTAAAATATAACCTGAAATTTTTCCTTATTTTTTAGATAAAACGGTCGTCGCTCATTTTATCCTAACAAAGTTAAGGCATTTTTTAAAGGCCTTTTATAAAACATTTTAATTCACAATATAGCAGTTTTAAAGTGGTTTAAATTTTTATCAATAATTCTTTTATATATATATTGTGGATAAAATACTTAGAATTAGACCACAAATTAGAGAATGAAGAAAGTGATTACCATTCAATGGAAGATGACGACGAACAAGGTTTAGAAGAGTTTGAAGAAGAAGAAAAAAAGGGTCCGCCTTCTGTTTTGAATAAACACGCTGCAGTTAATGATATTACATATAACGATGGTAACCTTTAATTTAATAGTTTTGAAAATATGATATATTGTTTATATTGTTTTTATTCTTCTAAAAATTTGTACTTTATAAAAACGAGCCCTAAGAAATGTTTTATTCTTAAACTATTCTTCAAAATTTTTGATGCCATATTTGCATTAATTTTTGGTTAGGTATATTGTTTTTTTGACACACAGATCAAAAAAAATTTGAGAGTTATGAGCTAACTTTAGCAATCATACCTTTCCTTCTTAAGATTTTCAAATTCTTCATCGCTTTTTCTGTCCTTTATAAGCCAGATAAACATTAATATTGTTAAAAAATGTGGAAAAAACAATTAATTTTCAAAAAATTATTTTAAACTGCTAAATGCAAACTTTAAATAATATTTTTATTTGAAGCCGATATCTATGGTGTTGTTGGGGTGCCACAAGGGCGTAGCAAGTTGTAAAGCTTGGGGGAGGGGGGGGGGTTCAAAAAAAAATTTTTGCCGCCTTCGGCGGCATAGTGCGGGCACGACCATTGGAGGGCCATAGTTTAGTTTGAAATCTACTGATTCTCATGATTGTTACTTAATTTTGCTTTTTAAAATTTGAGTAATCATTAAGGACTTTTATAAATAATGTTTATATAAACAAACATATATGGTATTAAGAAAATTATATTATTGATATATTATATGCAATAAATTTTTATATTAATGATACAATTATGTAATGAATTTATATAATAAAAATATTTAACTAGTATTTTAATTTGAGGGGAAGGGAGATTTTAAAATTAAATATTAAAAAATATTTTATATGTATAATTTTATATTTAATTGGTATTTTAGTTGGGGGGGGGGGGGATATGCACTAAGAATTTTCAATTTGGGTGGGGATATGGCATGCTTGGGGGGGGGGCTCATATCCAAAACCCCCCCCCCTCTCCTACGCCAATGGGGTGCCAAATATTCTGTATAATGTTAATGTAACTTGTGCTTAAAATTTTTTTTATTATTAAAAATTATTAAATTTGTTCTTTTTAGGGTATTCCAAGGTTGCAAAATCTGTCAAATTGGTCATTTGGCCCCTTTTTTGATATATACCTGAAAAAATAGCCTAAGTCCGGAAAAACTTTGTAAAACGGTCATATGAGCCATTATGGTTTCCCACAATGTCGTAATTTTCTTTTTTCATTAATATTGTCAACCTAAATTTATCAGAATATTTAAAATAGCAGATAAAATATGTTTTGTCATTCCAAAAATTAGGTTTTTAATTGTTATAAAATAAATTTATTTGTTTATTATTCTTTTTTTGAACTTAGAAAATCGTTATATTGTTTTGAAAACTATGTAGGTCCACCGGGAAACCGAGGCAAAACAATACACACTGTTTCAAAAATATATCCTCGTATTTCAAATATTTAATATATCATTTTTTAGATGAAATTGAAATAGTTCCCTCAATTTTAAACTATGCCACATCTGAAAGCGATAACGACGAGGACCTTAAACTTGATAGTCCGGAAGAAATGTTGCTAGCAACTTACATGAAGCAGTCACAAAAAAAGAAGAACGAAGTTGAGGACAATGCCTATCATAGGTTCTTTAGATTTAAACAATTTATATTAGAGTTATTCAATATACATATAAGATCACTTAAGATATGTCCACACCCATCATTCTTGTTTTTGGATACTTCTTTTAATAACACAGGCCGACAAAAATTAATAAGTGACAAAAAAATTAGGACATTGGAAGAAAATAATTTTCATGATGGTCTTATTTAATAAATTTTCATTTTCCAAAGTTTCTTCAGTCGGCTATTTTATTAGGCATATATCGGAAAAATGGCCAAATTTAACCAAATTGACTATATCCTCGAAAATATCAATAGAGTATATTTAAAAAAAAATTATTACATCACCAGTAACTTAAATTTTTTTATCTCAATGAGAAATAATTATAAGTTTAGTAAGCTTTTACATCAACATTTAGGTTATAAATAATATTTGGCAGTGTAGCTGTTGTGAATATTTAAAAAATTCAAAATTTTTTTATCAAAATTTTTAAATTTTAATGTTTTTAACTGGATTACAAAGTTTGATTAAAAAAACGTTAAACGTGTTTTAAAATCTTGAATATAGCAGGCCTGGTCTCAGAAGTTAGCTCAAAATTTGTTGATTTTTGATAATTATATATATCCTAAATTTTTTCAATTTTTATAAAATAATTATGCTCTTTTATAATATTTAGCTTGCTTAAGTGTTTAATGTATAAAAGTAATTTATGGGCATTCTGGATGTGAGCAGTAGATAGCTTATATAATGCTTTTAATACTTGAATTTTGAATAAAATTAAACAAAACTTGTTTAGCTAAATAATCAATTTACTAATTTATTTAAATAACTATTTAGAATATAATTCATACAAAATAAAATAATTTTAGTCTTTTTCCTTTACTTTTTAAGATATAAAAGTTTAAAATCGAAATATTTACCTACCCAAATCTTGTGATTGTTTAACCTTTTCATCCATTTTTGTGTTTATTAACCTTATAAATGTTTTTCTATTAATTAGATATGCTTTTGGGGAAAAGGAAAATTCTCTTCCTGATTGGTTTGTGGCCGATGAAAAGCGACATTACCATAAGACTTTGCTGGAAGCTGACGCTTTGCCAAAAGAAACAGTTCGTGAAGTTTTCACCAAATACAATAAACAAATTAACTCACGCCCGATTAAAAAAGTTTGACAAACATGTTTTTTTTTATTTTAATTATTTTACTTATCTTTAAATTTAAATTAACATTATACTAGTTTTGTTTGATATTCAAGCTTGTCATTACTAGTATATGTATATATTGGTTGTGCTTTGATCATATAACATTTTTTTTTAACTGGCAAATTAATATAGGTTAGCGCATTGTTTTTAATATGTTACACTGATTAACTGGATCACTAGGTTATTGAAGCTAGAGCCCGGAAAAAGAGTCGCGCTCTTAAACGCATGGCCAAGGTGGTTGATAGGGCTCAAAAGTTTGCAAGTACATCTATCATGGCGGGACTTGACTCTAGCACTAGCGATAACCAGCAACAAACTCGGGAAGCACTTGAACGAAATCTTATAGCCAAAGCCTCGAAAAAGGCTTCTAAGGGTACACATTTAGCACATTACGATAATTCTGGTTGTTAATCTTCAACTACTAATGAGGGCTTATAGGGCTAATTAAAAATTTATCAAAATAGCTTTGATTCAGCGGATTGAGATTTTTATGGTTCGGCCACTTTTAATCAAAATTTCGGCCCTTCTAATTCATTAACTTGTTTAACCCATTAGTGCCGGAGGCACAAAAATTTTTGAAAATCAAATTAATTCTGCGATAATATTTATTGTTAGACATCATATATAAACAATCCATTATAAAAAAATTGTATAAAATTATTTGCGGTCAGTTATGCGTTGTTCCAAAAATGGAACATCCGGCACATCTATAGTCCTTTTTTATGGAAATCGGCGAAACATTTTCTGTGGAGTAAAACTTCACATTTCTGGCATTCTAGAAGCGTGTTCTTCTTACAGAGCTTGCACCGGCCTTGTTTAGCAGCTTTATTGAGGATATGGGTTAAATCCAGAGTTTTCAATGATGCGTGAGGTCTCCCAGAAATTATACGAAAGGGGCGATTTTGTGTATGTAATGCCATTTCTCTAACTAAATCGCGTCTGAATTCTAAATGATCTTTTTTTCCGCCGCAATGAATGTGAAAGCGCCACGCAGCGACGTCTGCCATGTTTAAGAAGTTGGAAAAAATGCACCACCACCATTTTTTTGAACGTAGTTGAGGACGGTAATCGCTTTGAAATCGATCTAATAAGTCCACTCCTTCCATATGACTATTATAAAATGGTGGTTGTTTTGATAAGCGTATATTTTGCTTTGTTCAATAATTAAATCATAGATACGATCATCAAAAAATTTTCGAAAAAGATTATAAGGGGATAAGTTTTTAAATTCTAATAGTGACAATTTATTAAGAGGATCTACAGCAAGTCTACGATTTAAAGTTTTGTGTTTTTTCCAATTGACATTTTGATCTTCATCTAATTCTTCATTAGGAATAAAAATTTCCAATGTTCCAGCAACATCAGTTTTGACATTCACGACCAAATCATCATCACTTTGTTCTTCGTCCGTCATATCCCCAAAATTGTCTGGAGGAATCACGGTTATTTCTTCGTTTCCCGAATTGGCATGAGCAAAATCAAGAGCGTTGATAAGATTTTGGAAAACGGGCATAATAAGAAATAAGAACAGCTGGAACTATTTTTAAAAAAAAGTTGTGAAAAAGAATTAAGCTTTTATGCTGAGTAAAATTTAAGTCGTTTTTCTTAGAAAAAATCTATTTTTAACATTTCTAAAAAATCAGATATCGGATGTGCCGGATGTTCCAAAAATGGAACAAAAATTTTCAAACTTTAATATTTTTTGATAGGTTAGGCCAAAGTTATTTAAATTTATACATAATATAACACTTATGATCCTTTAGAAACCCAAACTGTTTAATCTTTAAATAATTATCATATAGCCCTATTTATGGGCCATTAAAAAGTGAAAAAAAATCTTCCATTTTTTTGCACTTTTTAAACCGCATTTTAGCTCATTAAAAAACATTTTTTTTTAAATTTAATTATCTCTCTATATAATTAAGGACTTGATCTTTACACTGATATTAAATTTATTTTATAATCTTATTCCAAACCAAAGTTATGACCCCTCAAAGTTGATGTTCCAAAAGTGGAACATCCGGCACTAATGGGTTAATATTTGGCCGAGACAGTCCGTTAGCTTTGACCGCTTGGCTTGATAGTTTTTAATGCTTTATGTGAATGAAAAATAGTTTCTTTTAAGTTTGAAATATAGGGGAGAAAATAAGTATTGTAAAATGAGTTTTGAGCCCAAATAATAAAGTGATGTAGAAAACAAAAAAATATCCCTTCGAATTATTTTTGAAATTTCAGCCCTGACCACCCTGCTTATAGACCCGGCATGACCCCTTAGCGCATAGCTTTCTGATCCTCCCTCGCTCTAAGTGGCCCTACTGGGCCCGAAAAAAATTTTGAAGAAAAGATGAAATAGCTTTAAATATTCTAGCTGTAATACCATTGTTTTGGACTATATTGAAACTTTTATTTATATTAATTGATTAAATGTTTTATCATGTAACTAACAAAATTTTTGGCTCTTTTTTTCAATGTAATATATTTTATAGGTCTATCAGCCAAACGTGACAAAATATACGTTGTATCCCGCGGGCGTAGAGGCACCATGGGCACCCAAGCTAGTCGTAACAAAAAGGGGCGTGGTCCGGGCAAGGGCGCGAAAATTGTTAAGGTTGATCGACGTATGAAAAAGGATGATCGGAAGCGAAAACACGACGCTAAATCAAAACATGGCAGTAAAGGGCGAAGCTCGAAAGGGAAAGGCAATAAAAATCGAAAGCGCTGAATTGCACAATATTTATAATTACATCAATTCACAATTTTTTTTTAGAAGAAGTGAAATAAATTTGTGTAGTTTTTTTGCCACCAAGTTATTCAACTATAAATAGATTTAAACATAATATTACCTGATTTTAATAGTAATTTAAGATTCGTTTAATGTTTTTCGTTTTCGGGCGCAATCTGTTACCCTTTGATATAGAGTATATTTGAATTGCATTATAATCTTTTAATAAAATTTTTAATATACTTAAATATAACATTAAAATTAGATATTTATAAAAAGTTATTAGCACAAGGTATGGTTTAACAATGGGCTTATTTTTGTTGTTATTTTAATTAATTTGTACAATGATTGTTAATTTAAATCGTAAAAGTTGAAGGAAATGTTTTGCTAAACAAAAAAATATATTTTATATAAAGTAAAAAACATTAATTGACCACTAACATTTTTTAAAGAAAGAAGAAAAACAGACATATATCTTGGAATTAGAAAACTAAAGAAAGCAAAATTTTTTTGCCAATGAAAACATGTAAATTAATTTCTTTGTAAAATTTGACCCCGAATGGTGCACAATTTTATAGATATCAACATAAACAGGGCCAATTTGTAAAATATTCCCACATTTAGTAAAAATAGTATTTTACGTTTCATATCATATATATTATAACGGCTATTAAATTAATAACAAATCAAAAAAAAGGGTTAAGATCAATAATATTGTAATTTTAAGCAAAAAATTTACTTGTCAACTATTTGTGCCCTAAAACAATAGTGGTTTTCTTATAAATTTTGCGTCCGATTAAGTTTATTTTGGTCAATAAATGTAAAAACGTGCTATTTAAATATATTTCCATATATGACTGCGGCTAATACTCTTTTCAAAATTGTAAAAAAAATATTTCTAAAATAATAAAAATTTTAGCGGCTAATATCAAAAAATGAGAATTTAGGTTTTAATCGTTTTTATGCCTAAAAAAATTTTTTAAAAATTTTTCACTAGCCGCCTCAATGTTATTCAAATGCGTGCGATTTTTTTTCGTCAAAATTTTTTTCCCACTAGCCGCAGCCTATATGGTCAAAAACAAAAAAAAAATAAGATTTTAAGCTAACCCGTTAATTTTTGGGAATTAATTAATAATTAAATTTTTCATTATATTCGGCGTTAAACTATATATTAAAGGCCAAGTGCAAGTTTTATGAAATTTTATTAAAATTTTTGAAAATATGGAATTTGGTTTTTACATTAAAAATTATTAAACATTTGTATACAATATCACCGTATATCCTGTGAGCAATTGCTCTTTTAATTGAACTTTATTTAATTTATTTTTAATTAGCCGGGCCGAGATATTCTTGCCCGATTTTTTAATTTAAGCTCGGCTGGACCAAGAATTTGGTTTTTTATACCGGCCCAACCCGGCGGTTAAATTACAAATACAGTAAAATTGTTTGCTTTAAAATTATAGATAAAACATAGTGTAGATAATACTCTTTATCTTGTATTAACATATTTATTATTATTAGCAGGCACGTATGCAGAACCTTTTCTAAGGGGGGGCAAGAAATTTTCGGAAAAAAGTTAATATATTACATCGTTGCTTAATGAATGATAATACATAAGATATTTAGTTATATCGAATAATAATTCAATTAATATAATTCTGACATTAATTTATTAAAAATTGTCTAAAGAAAACAAAAATATTTAAGAAATTGATATTCTTCGAGGATCCCTTGAAAACCACTCTAAGGTTTGATCGATCAATTGAGTGTTATCAATTATGTCCTTATGTATGGCAAGCAAACACAAAGATGACAATCGATCATCGCTCATTTGAGATCTTAAATATGTTTTGATCCGCTTCATAGTGCTGAAGCTTCGTTCAATTGTACAGGTTGTAACGGGTAATGACAGAGCAAGGAGAAAGCCCGTTTTATAGGGAAGGATGGTTGTGGTGGTAATTAATTGAGATATTGACAGGTCATCAGAAATGGATTTACCCTCCCAGTATGATTTCTCCCCTATCAATATTTCACTCTCCAAATTTGTTAAATTATAAAAATTCTTAAGAGTGGATGTTAAATTATTAAATTCATCAAGATTTAATTTGAGAATAGCCTCAGTATTTCGGGGGAATTCTTAGATACTTTTTGAATAGGAAATACATTCTATAAAAAATAGTGTAATTGAATAAATAATATAAAATAAATAAAGGAAAATAACTTAATAAAATTTTACTTTCTTTATCAGAATCACCAGTCTTCTGAGTAGATTTTTTATTAATTGTTCTTTATCAAAATCACCAGTCTTCTGAGTAGATTTTATTATTAATTGTGGGGGTTAAGAATAGTTTGGGTTATGCCTATAATAAAAATAATAAAAAAGGTACTAAAAAGATACAATAATAAATTCTAAAATTAAAGATTTTGACTATTTTGTTTTTAAGTAAAAGTATAAAAAAATTAAAATGAATTGTATTAGAATACCTGGTGTTGAATTTTAGTATTTATGTCAAAAAGAAAAATAACCCAATAAAATTTTACTTCTTTATCGGAATCACTAGTCTTCTGAAGGTAGATTTTATTATTAATTGTTCTTTATCAAAATCACCAGTCTTCTGAGTAGATTTTATTATTAATTGTGGGTTGAGAATAGTTTGGTTTGCCTATAATAAAAATAATAAAAAATGTACTAAAAGATACAATAATAAATTTCCTAAAATTAAAGATTTTTGAACTATTTTGTTTTTTTAATTGAAAGAGTATAAAATTAAAATGAATTTTGTTTTTGAAAATCTTGATGTTGAAATGAATTTAGGTGTTTATGCTCAAATCCTTTACAAAACAGTAAAATAGAGAAATTTAATGTTGTTTTTAATCGACCTTAATGGTATTTGGCCAAGGTTTTATTACATATATTTAATTGGTAAAAATTAAATAATAATAAATCACATAATTTTTTTTTCTTGAAATCTCATTTTCTCTAGTTTTTCTGTGAAAATAATCAAAAATTTTGTTCTGTTTACCATTCATTTAAAAATCAGACCACAAAATCAGGTGATATTAAATTTTTAAAATTGAAATTAAATTTATACATTACTATTTATTATTATTTTAGTTATTTCTAAATTACACTTTAAATTTATTATAACAAATAATTTAATATTGTTAAATTTTTAAAATTATTAAACTTAAATCATAATATTAAAATCGTACAATATATTTTATAAAACAGTAAAATTGCAAAATAATATTTAAAATAAGATAAAAAAAACATTAGATGATATTTAATATAAAAATTGATATTAAATTTATACTTAACAATTATTATTATTATAGTTATTTCTAAAATACACTTTAAATTTATTATAACAAATAAGTTAATATTGTTAAATTTTTAAAATTATTAAACTAAACTATAATATTAAAATCGTACAATATATTTTATAAAACAGTAAAATTGCAAAATAATATTTATTTAACGTATACATATCCCGATTTATGTGTAATATATAAAAATTAGCGTTAATCTGCACAAAAAAAATTTTAAAAACTATTTCTAAGGGGGGGAATGGGCCCCCCCTTGCCCCCCCCCCCCTCAATACGTCTCTGATTATTAGCTCTTGTTGATAATAGTTAAAAATAGGGCAAAATAAGATCTACGATTTGGTTGGGCCCGTAAAATTTCCAAGTTAGGCCTAACCCATTTAAAAAAATTTAAACCGGTTTAGTTTGTAATTTATAAACTTTGCCCTAATATATATAACATAAATATTATGTAAAATGTTTGTTGCATTAAGCCAATAATCTTACAAGTGTCATAAATGCGAGGTCCAATCAAATATAATATTATAGTGTATTTAATTTTTAAAAATTACAAAATTTTTAGTGATAATTTAATTTTTAGCTTTGCTACATATTACTTAAGAAAAACTAAAATAAAATAAGACATGCGACATGCCTAAATTTAGTTTCAACTGTTTTCACTAAAATTCAAAATTTGGCTCTCATGGCTGGTAATATCTAAAAAGTTAATAAATTTAGCTAAAAAACGAGTAAAGTTGACACATAAACTCCCAGAAGAATTTACTTCGAGTGAGATACTAATAGATCTTGTAGGAAATAAATGGAAGGTTGGATCTCAAATAGGTGTTGGTGGATTTGGAGCTATATACAATGGTAAAATTTTTATTATTTTAGTTCATATAGCTTCTTCTCTTGGCCAGCCTAAAATGATGGATTACGTCGCTAAAATTGTAAATTTATATATTGTTGAAATATTAGGAACCTTTTGCAAATGGTCCATTATTTACTGAGATGCATTTTTATCAAAGATGTTGCAAGAAAGAACAAAGTGATAATTAAAATTTATAAATGATCCATTTTTTATTTATGTTACTTTTAATTAAGTTGATGAATGGATTCAGAATCATGCTGATTATCACAAATTATTATCATTGGCTGTACCTTTTTACATTGCATCTGGAAGTCATATTTTATCCACATCGCAAAACAAATATAGATTTCTTATCATGGAAAAATTTGGTGCAGACTTAGAAAAGACTATTCTCAATCCTAAAATTGTCAGAGAAAACTCACCAGATATGAGAAAATTTGTTTGTTACTTGTCTATTAGATTGGTATTAATATTATTTGTTTATATATATGTATATATTCTTGTTGCTCACCCTAAATATTTATAGCTTTATGCCCTTGAATATATACATGATCAAGGATATGTTCATTCTGACATTAAAGCATCAAATATTATGTCAGGTATTGCAAAAAGCCATCTTAATCAAGTACTGTTTTTGTTAAACTTGCATTAATGTATATAAAAAATTTTTGTATTTTATTATAATTTTACAAGAAAACTTATATAAAATAATACAGATTTTATTACCCATAGTCTTATAAAAAAATATTATTTATTTGTTTTATAATAGATATTCCTTTTGGATTATGGATTGGTATCCAAATATAAGTTTGAGCCTCATTCACACAAGGAATTTAAGATTGATCCTAGGAAGGGACATGATGGAACTATCGAATTCACAAGCTTAGATGCTCATAAAGGGACTGGTGAGTACATTATTGCGTCTCATTAAATGATGTTGTTTAAATGTATTCTGCCACTGATTTATTAAAATAAAGTTATAATATTATACAAAAAGCTAAAATTTTATTTAATATCTTTACTTAATCATCAGACCCCTCAAGAAGATCTGATCTTGAGGTTTTGGGATATAATTTGCTTAAATGGACAACTGGAATATTGCCATGGGAAAATACAAGTGCTGCACCTGATTGGGTTGCCAATGAAAAAACAAAGTCAAGATCATTATATTTTTCAATTATTTAAAAATAAATTTTTTATTAAAATAAAATGATTTACACTTTATAGATTTTTGAAAAATATTCCTCTGCTCATGAAAACGTGCTATAAAAATGCAAATTTTCCAAGTAAAATTATTTGTTTAATTAATTTTTTAGCTGAAATCCAGAAATATTTTCAGTACTTTACTAAACTTAAATATGACGAGACACCAGATTACAATTACCTTAGGGAGGATCTTTTCAATAAGACGCTCAAAGATGTCTTCAAAACTAATTATCGTGACAACTTTTTAAGTATCACCCCAAGCAAAAATCTATCAAAAAGTATTATTTTAACAATATTAATAAACATTTGTTTTCATAAAAACATTGTTTGATTATTTTTAAGACATATAAACTTTTACAGATTAAGGCTACTATTTATTATACCTTGTATATTTTTTGTCAATTTTCTCAGTTGGTTTAGAGGCAAGCACCCTTACAAACAGAGGGGTTGGGTTCGATTATTTGTATTGGCGGTTTTTTTCAAAATAGTACACGTGCAACCACTTTGAAGCCGGCGAGTGGCGTGATTAGGCGGTAAGCCCTAAACGATATGCCTAAAGGGGTAGCCTAGGCTAAAAACATGCTGCGCGTGAGCAGATCTTATGTTTGACAAATTTTTAAGATATAGCTATATAGACCTGACCTGCCATATTAGATATTCTCAAATCCTACGTTTTTTACAATCAAACTTTGTAAGCCAACTATAAACAGTAAATTATTTCTAAAAAGATTTAAAAACCCAGGTAATATATTTTTTAACCCGATAATATTTCGTATCCTATTTCAGTTGGCGTGCCAAATATTGTGTATAATCAGTTAATGAGCTATATATACTTAATAATTTTCTTTTTTTCTGTTTTTAAGGTCGCAAAATCAGTTATTTTTGCCAAATTCGGCCATTTTTTTTTAATTTTAGCTGTAATTAAGCGAGTCTAAATTATATAGCGAAAAACGGATAAAGCATATGAGATAAGGCTATCATGTAGTTGCTAAAATGCCTTAATTTTCTGTGTCCACCTTTTGATTTTGTCCACCTGTATATTAATTTCTCAGCAATAATATACTTTGCTCATGTTAAGAAAGTTAAAGCCCTAAATAAGTCGTCTCTATATGGAAATAGGTAAGGAGGAAACCTCAAACCCCTTTATTTTTTAGGTCAATGCTGTAAGACTGCAACAAACATTCAAAAATCTCAGATGTTAAAAAATATTTTAATAAGATATTTCAGGGATGGGCACAATTACTTTTTAAAAGTAATCATTATCATTACAACTACTTTAGAAAAAAATGTAATTAATTACTAATTACCATTACTGTTTTTAAAAAAGTACTTAATTACAATCAATTACAATTACATAAATTTTCAAGTAATTAATTACTAATTACAAGTACAATTACAATTACTTTTTCAAAAAATTTTATATATAAAATTAGAAAACACGAAAATAATAATACACAAAAATAAAAACACTTATTATATAGACAATATGTAAAAAGATTCATTTATTTTGGATAAAAATGCTAAATTATATAATTAAAAATATATTTGAGTTAGTGGAAGAAAGTTTGATTAGTTACTAAATCCTTATAGCCGGTTTCGTATTTATATTTACTTTTTAAAACAATTAATTTCTCAAACAACTCATTGGACAATCTGTTTCTATTAAATCTATTTAATAAAGTGACAAGACTGAATAATCTTTCGACTGAGGCTGATGAGCCTAATATCGTGTTATACTTAAAAAAAATCTTTTTAATTGTTGGGTAATTTTCTAACATTGGTAGCTTTTCACTATTATCATTTAAATATTTTAGAACCTCTAATTCTGCCTCATCGTAGAGATCATTTGTTAATTTTGATTAGGTAAATTTTTAAACCTGTATAAACTTTGATTTTTAGAAACATTTTGACTTGAAGATATGTCAATTTTTTTCATTTTTTTTGCTTCTGATATCAATAACGATTTTAAATTTTCTTTGTTCTCCCTGCCCTCTACCCAGTCTAATTTAAAAAATGGATGAGACATTGATGCTAATAATGCAAAATTGGAATTTACCGACATAGTAAGATGGTCTTCAAACCTATTTTCAAAACTAGAAATCATTTTTGAGACAAGGTTTTTACAAAATTTTAAATTAGGTTTAAGGTCATTTAAATCCGCTAATTTTTCAAATAATGTTGGCACTAGTTCTCCATAAAAAAACGTTTTTTCATTTTGAAAAAAATCTAAAGCTTTGGCTAAAGGTTTAGTAACATATAATTATTCCTCAATGAAATCTAACTCAATTTGTTTAAACTTAACAATAGTGTTTGGGTCAATATGACCCAAAAAGTCAATATCTTTAATTTGAGCTCATATTTTAAAATACTTTTAGATGCAAATTGTTGACTTGATGAATGTATTTAATAAATATAAATATCAGTTTAGGATATTGCTTCTTTAAAAAGTTATTAAAAATATAAAATTTCTTTGGGTCAAATAAACCCAAAGAAGTGTTAAACGTGTCGATACAATTTAAAAAATATAACTTTTAAAACAAACTAATGCAAGAAAAAACAAAAGCAGGTTTCTCTTAATATCTATATACAATCTTTAAGCATATTAATAAATTCAAATGGAATGATTACATTACTTTGAAAAAGTAATCATTATCATTACAACTACTTTACTAAAAAATGTAATTAATTACCATTACAATTACTTTATAAAAAATGTAATTGATTACTAATTACTATGAGAGTAATTAGTAATTGTAATTTAATTACAAGTAATCATTACTTGCCCATCCCTGAGATATTTTATATATAACACATTAATATATAAGAAAAAAAATAAGTTTTCACCACACAAACGAGTGGATCCCCATGATGGCTTTATCTTACATTACATATATTTTCCTTTTTTTGTAGTTTCGTTCGCTTTTGGAGATTTTGCTCCGTTCATATTGAAAATGGCCTTTTTTGACCAAATAGACATTTTGCTACCTCGAAATTGCCAAAGAAAAAATTTAAGAATGTTTTTTTTTATTAAAATCACTTGTAACATATTTTTTATCTGAGAAATAAAATTTTTAACTATATCAAACTCTAACATCAGCATTTAGACAATAAAGAAATAGCACTTACTAAGTTTGAATAAACACAATAAACGGATTTTTAAATGTCTAAGATAGCAAGTTTGATTTTTCTAGTTAGCTCAAAACTCTCATAAATTTGTTGACCTATGTAATTTAAATGTTAATTTTAAACGTAAATATTTTTTGTTCTCAACCCAGTAAAAAATCGTGCCAGATGTTGGGACTTAAATTTTTTACCTAAACTTACAGTTTATTTAAATATAGCAAAAAAAAATTATGCTTAAAGAATCTTGAGGTCACAAAAGTAATTACGTTTGCCCTCGATATCCCTTAAATAGAGCTAAGTTGCGATTGCGATGTATAGGAAAAACGGAACATCAAACTTTAATATTGTAAATAATCGTGATGCTGTTTCATAAACTTTAACCTTAATTAATTTTTGTAAACCTTGTATAATTATTTCAAAATTATATTAAAACTTACATATTAACCTCTTCAAATATAATATGTTCTCGTATTTTTTGTAGGAGTTAGACACGATGAGTTGTGAATGTATACAAGATTGTAGTGGATTGCTTCCTTTTTCACAGCTTAAATTTCTTTTTCTTACATACTTAAAATCCTATTTTTTAATACTAGATTTTAACCATAACACTATACAATCTCCATCAACTTCGACACTTGAAAACTCTTTTTCACTTTTTCCTGCCCCCGACACACCTAGGCATAAAAAAACCTCATCGACTTTACGACCAATGCCAGCAAATATACCTAAATTAGCTCAAACTAGCTCTAAAGTTGGTCCCAAGAAGGCGCTTCCAATGTCTTTGCAAGAGCCATTTCCTAAAACAACCACAAGAACAGGTCGAACTGTTAAAGCCCGCGTTAATTATCGTGAAAAAAGTGATTCCGACTTGACTGCAAGTAGTTCGACTAGTAGTACTAACCTTAATAATATGGATCAATCTTGGAAAACGAAGGATAATGCCAATAAAATTAAGACAAGTAAGAAAATTTAACTGGTTGCATTACTATTATAGCTTTTGATTATTACGTTATTAATATTGCTGCAATGAATCTTATGTCTATATTTATTGATATATAATAATTTGAAAATACTTATTTATCAAATTTGATGCCTCTCATTATATTTATTAATTGCCATGTATATATTTTGTATAAGAAAGACGTAAACGTTAAGGAAAAGGCTGTTGATGAAAATATTTATCTTCCGTCATTTACCAAATTTAAACAATCTGCTCACGAACTAACTCTTAAAACTGGAAATTCTATACCTTCTCATGATACTTACGATAAAACTTTAAAAAAAAATCAATCTCGTTATATAACTAAAGCGACTTTGCAAGTTGAGCCTTATAATTTACGGTCATCCCCAAATAATAACGGAAGCGATATGAAATTAAAAGAAGCATTTGACAAGTCTTTGATTAAACCTTACATTAAAACCAATATTAATATTTTCAATAATGCTTCATCGAAGAGGATAATTGATTTGCGCAATGGTATTGTTTATAACCGAAATGCTATTAAAAACCTTAATTCAATTAGCACTCAAAGACGCCAAGCCGTTTCCCATTTTAAAATCACTAAGCTCCCTAACATCGATATCGTGTCTTCTAATAGTCCAAAGCATATATCTTCTATTCAAATGACTGAACATTCGGATGTTGACACACCACGCCTTTCTAGCTCTCAGCCTGTTTATGAGACACCAGCCTCGCATTTTGGTAAGCGCCCATTTAGGGCCGATTTAAATCAAACTCGCTACCTAACCCCACCTGAAGACATCCCCTCAAATAATCTAAAATTGGGTACCCGAAAATCGAAACACATTAAACTTGCTCGGAGACCTTCAGATCTGTTTGAACAAAGCCTTTTGCATCCCCCTTTACTAATTGATCGTGGCAGTCTTAAGTTTAACGATTCAAACCTTATGAACTCATCTGTATTTTCGGAAGACTTGACCATACTTAGATGAAATTCTTAATTTATTTGATTAAATATAATTATTAAAATAACATATAGTGCTATAAAAATTTTAGAAACTATTACCCGATGTTAACTTAATTTCTCTTATACTTTTCTGGTTAAACGGCTCAATGATAAAAAATAGTTTAAAAAAATAATAAGGGGCATCATAACTTGTATATATATAATTAAGTGTCTGTGATCTCGGCCCATCGTCGGCCCTTCTGATATTCGGACCGTCAAATCTTGAATTATTATTTTTTCCGCGATCCAGCCTGGCCGAATCGTGAAATTGAAAAAATTTTTGCATTTTAAGAAAGAATAAATATCTTAAAAGACCCTTGACCATTTTTCATATTTTAAATTTTATAATGTGAACAAAATAATTTTTGATAATAGTTTATCAATGTTATAAAAGCTCTAAATATGTAATTTAACTAATAATGAGAAGCTAATTTTCTATTAATTGGCACGAAATTAATTTAATCAATTCGTTTTTACTGCCGCAAAATAATTACCTAAAATTTTCCCACCAGACAAATTGCCAAAACCGGAGATCGTGTAATTGGTAGATCTGATTAACCAAGCACTTTTTTATTCCGCGGATGTTTAGGTGAAATCACGTACATAAATGCATAGTGGAAAACGAGCGTACCCTCATTTTTTTACCTACTTTTACAAACCGGGCAGTGAAATTTCGGCTAGGTCCGCTCTACATATTTTACAATAGCCCCTGCCCGAATAAAAATATGGCCCGAAATTTTTTTATCACAAGCTAAAAAAATATACATTGAATATTTTTTGAGGACGCATTTTTTGAAAAAACGTTTTTTAATATACAAAAAGTCTAATAATTTTGGAGGGTGATCCACATGTTTTGGTATCGCAAGAAATGTCGCAATTTAAAAGAGGTGGCAGTTACGGGTTTTAGTAAATTCTCCAAAAAAAAAAGCTGGGCTTTTTGTTTTTGCCATTGCCAGACCTGTGAAAAAATAAGAAATGAGTTTTTTTAAATAACTTTTTGAGTTTTTTTGCAAAATAACCACGTGTGGGCTTGACAAAATTAAAGCCCGTTTTCCTGCTCTAGAAAAGAGGCATTTTCAAAAAAAGCCTCTTTCCAAAGAAATTCTTAAGAATTTTTGAAATAAACTCACCCGGCATTCTTTAAAATTTTAAGCTTTGTATTTTAATTCGCTTTTATTTATTATACAGGTCAACCAATTTTTGAGAGTAATGATCAAACCTGCCATCCTAGTGATTTTTAATTCGTTTACCGTTTTTTCTATACAAACTTAGTTAGTCAGCTATGAACATTGAAAATTTTCAAAAAAACAAAAAAGATTAAGAATAAAATTGATTTTTTTTTATCACAACAGCTAAACTGTTATATTCAAACTTCAAATAATATTTTTAATAAAAACCGCTAATATATCGTGTCGTATTTAAGTTTGGACGCGAAATATTTTGTATTATCTTAGTGCTGATGTAAGAGCTTGATATACTAAAAAATTTAATTTCTCATTATTTGTGATGATAAATAGAAGTTACAAGGGATATTTATATTAAAAAAAAATTCTTAATTTTTTTTAGGGTATTCTCGATCTGTCAATTTGGTCAAGAAAGGTCATCTTTCGATGTGGACGGATGTAAGGAGCCGAAGCCGGAAGAAACTAAGAAAAACGAAATTTATATATATGAGATAAGGTTATCGTGGGGATTATTCTTTTATGTCATAAAATTCACTTTTCTGCCATTGATATTTGTTGATCTGTGTAATGCGCTCTAGGTTATGTATTCTTCATTATTAAAGTTTAGGCTTTCACCTATTATTTGTTTTGATTAAAAAAATTTTTCCTTTTGCACATATAACCCCACCCTCTCAATTTCAATGTGAAAAACCATGTTATTGCCTCTATTTAAACTTAAATAATTGCAACCTTGTTGTAGTGATTTTTTTTAAATAATTTCAATTATTAAACATACAAAATGTCTGTATTAATTAATAATGAAATAAATTTTTTTAATATCTAGCTCTTTATTGTAAATAATAGCCAAAATATTATATTTTAATGAAACTCTTAAATGTTCTACTAAACGTAAATCACAATTGATCAAAAATATTGATACATTTAATTTATTGACATGAATTATTTAATGTAATATGGAAAAAACAATTATAATTTTAAATTTTTTTCTACTTGTGTCAAATAATTTGCAATATTTGTTAATGATAACATATATTAGTCTATAATTAAAGAGCACGTATTTCTATTTAAAATAATAAAAAAAATAAAGATCATAGCTATAAAACTCTTAAGTTATATAGGTTTAAATTTTAGACCCCACTATAGCATTCGCGTTACAAATTTCTCACTCTATTATTCGCGGGTTAAATAAATCTTTTTGAAACTAAATGTATAATGTTAACAAATCGTGTGTTTAGGTCTAGCAGAACATTTTAAGAAAGTTTCATGGAATAAAAATCTTTTGATATAAAAAACTATTTTTGCTATTATTTACCATAAAAACTACAATACAAACATTTGTATACTTAATGTGTAAAACTATTTAAAAAATTACCATAAAATAAGGTTACAATTATAAGTTTAAATTTACATTCAATTTCATGGTTTTCCAATTTCCCATGTGGGGTACGGGCCCTAACAAAATTTCTAATATCTAACCAAATAGTTATTACACCTAGACCAATA
The DNA here is from genome assembly GCA_030555515.1 of Acutogordius australiensis. NCBI lineage: Eukaryota > Metazoa > Nematomorpha > Gordioida > Gordea > Gordiidae > Acutogordius > Acutogordius australiensis. The sequence continues at coordinate 17,895,738 of CM060242.1, read as the reverse complement.
AGCTATTAGTTTTGTTTATTATATATTTAAGAATAAAGTCACAATATTTTGGCCAATAAGTGATGTTTTTAAAAATATTTAAAAATTAAAAAAACTGGGGTTAATCCCCACTGTGCTAATTGCGAGTTAATATTAATCAAACGTCACATTTTTTGTTATTTGACAAGTTGCAATTGGTTATTTAACCCGCGATTAGAACTGTGGAAAGGGGGTGGGCTATATGAGCCTTAGCACTTCTTAAATTTTAAATTTTTTAAAAATATTATATATAGTTGGCCAATAAATGTGTAAACATGTAATATACATAACTAGTAAAAAAATTAGAATTTAGAATTTCTACTAGGGCCCGTATGAACCCCACATGGTCAATTTTAATGTTAAAAACATTTGCCTGATTGTAAATTAAACTTAAAAAATTGCAACCTTATTAGCCAGTCCTTTTTTTTAATAGTTTTAATATTAAATGTTTGTATCAAATAATATGATTTTTTTTATATATCCTAGTTTTAAAGCAGCTATCCTTTGGCATATGATTCCGAACGCATGCCTCCACTTCGTTTTCTAGCTTCAAGACATGTATTTTTTTATAACTTAAGATATTATCAAAATCTAACTTCTCCTAGTAAAAGGTTACATGCATTTTATATATATATATATTTGTTGTCATATATTAATTTTTATAAATATTATTAGAAAGTTTCCAACTAAAACCTTGGCAACCTTTTTATTAGGCTCAACATCAGGGTTATTGGCTTATATTTATTATAATAGGAAGGGGAGATTAGATATTGAAAACAGTTTGCCATTATCGAAAGATTTATTTGATTATCTTATAGGAGACATTGATAGAAAGTATATGCATTTAATATATTTTTTAGTGGAAAACCGCAAGGAGTTATAATTAAATTTGGAAAGGATGTTCAAAATTTAAGTGATGAATTAGCTCATGCTATCACAAGTTATTTTAACAAGCCGAAGAATGAGATTCATAAGCAAGTTGATTCTCATATGCATGATATTATTAATGGAGATAGTCTTAAACATCCAAGCACACTTAAACCAGTAGATATTATTCAAGAAAAAATTGGTATGTATGCTTTATTTTATTTCTAGTTCCAAAATTTGAGCAGGAAGTAATTGAAAAGCCACATCATTTAGTTGGTAAACAATTTACATAAAAAATAATATTTAGAGGATGTTAAAGCATCAATCAAATTAGCTAAATCAGATGCTTTAAGTAAAGTCAATGAAGCAGAATCAATTTGTCATAAATATATTGATTGTCTAAAAAATTTGACAAGAGAGTTGAAACATTCTTTGGAGGACACTAATGTTGATGTAAACTTAATTTTTATTTAAAATAGATTTATATTATTGTATTTTGGTAATAGTCCTTAATTAATCTAATAAATACGTTGGTATTAATTTTTTTGAATTATCAAGCTTAATCTTCAAAAACATGTTTTAAATCTTTTAATGAAAATAGTTCTGACTAAAACCATCATAATTGAAACTTTGTTATTTCTAAACTTTAATAATATCAAAAAGGGTTTGCAAGTGGATACCTTTCATGAAAAAAAAACGTTTTTGGTTGATTGGCCTAAATATGATTTAGGCCCATATTTTTTACTAGAATTTGTAATAAGCAAATTAAAGTTGATAGGCTTTAAAAAAATATATTCACTTGTTAATTAACTTTAGGTAGATATAGAAAATAAAAAATGGGATGACATTGCAAAGATTCAAGAATACAAACTTAAATTGGAACAACAGATGGAAGGAGCTATTGAATCATCCAAGTGAACATACTTAAATCAAAAATTCAGACCTTATTATTACTCACTCATATAATTCCATGATTTTGATAATATATCATTGTCCACTAATTTTTGGTTTTGCAGGGAAGAATTGAAACGATTGATTAGTATCCTTACAACCAGAAAGATTGAGGGGCCTGAATTTGATCGTACTTTCATACAAGAAACCAATCATTTTCTTAACAATATTTCCCAAACTCTTAATAATTTGCAGTCTGAGGTTTTTTGATAATTATTTCTTCATGTATGTTTATGTTGGGACATATATTTGAATATTAGTCTGTGAGATTTTTTTTATTAAAGGTGTTATTAAACCACAAATATATATTATCCTAAATATTTTATTCAAAAACTTTTTTTTTAGATTGATGATGCAGAAAGCAAATCACGCTTGTATCTAAATAGCATGAAACTTATTCGACAATCTAGGCACCAATTTGACAAAGAACTACAAGCCATACACCCTAAGTTCGAGCTTGGAAAATGGACATTGCTTGGTTTTTTTATTCAAATTTTTTTCATATTTTTTTTTGCCTTTGAGTTTGGAAATTTCAGTAAATATAATGGAAATTTTATATAAACCTTTTTGTATGTGAAATTAGTAGCTCATTTATTCTTTAATCAGATACTTCAATTTAGGTTGATCTAATTGATTTGCAATTTTTGTTTTCTTTATAATTACTTGTTTTTTTTATTACTTTAGGTACTGATTACACCAAGGAAGATTTAAGTACGTTGTTAATTCACGCACATAAAAAAATTAACTTGTTCCAAAAGGAACTTGCTAAAGAAAAGGTCATTTTAATTTAATTTATTTGTAGAGTATTATTTTATATATATGGAATAAAGTGTTTTTTTATTCTAAAGCTGATATTGAAATCACATAAACCAACCCACAAATAACTCAGGTCAACAAATAATTTATGTCAGAAACGTAAATTTTAGGAAAACGTAAAAGAATGCATCCCCATGATGGCCTAAATCATACAAATTTTTCGTTTTTCTTATCTTCCGTCTTTGGCTCCTTAGATCCGTCTTTAACGAAAAATGCCCTTTTTTGACCAAATTGACAGATCTAAATATACCCTAAAAAGAAAAAATTTAATAATCTTTTTTCATATTAAAATCCCTTGTAACTTATATTTTTAATCACAAATAATGGAAAAAAATAAATTAATATATCAGCTCTTACATCGGCATTTAGATAATACAAAATATTTCGCTTCCAAACTTAAATACGACAACACGATATATTTTCGGTTTTTTATGAAAATATTGTTTTAAGTTTAAATTTAACAGTTTAAATATTGTGAGTATGCAAAAATAAAATTTAAATTTATTTTGGTTTTTTAATCTTTTTTTGATTTTTAACCTTTTTTTTTAATTTTGAATGTTTATAACTGACTAACTAAGTTTGATTAGGAAAAACGGTAAACGGGTTTAATATTCCCTAAGACATGTTTGATCTATATAGTTAACTTATAACTCTAAAATTATTGTTGACCTGTTTAATACATATTGCCAAACTATGACCACAGTTGAAATAATAATAACTAGTTCATTAGAAGAGCGAATTTTTGTTTTGTCCCTCCCTTACTAATTTTCTTGGAGGCTCTTTATATAAAATTTGGATACTTTTCGCTAAAATTTTTGAAAAAATTAGTTTATTGTATTAAAAAACATTTGTTCCGGTTTATTTGAGATTAATTTAAATTTTTACTAAACCCTTTTTCTATTAGAAATTTAATCAATAAATTTATGCATAGTCTTTACTTTTATAAAAAGTACAACATTTGCCTGATTTATAAGTGAGAACGGGGATCCTTCGGTAATAATAGAACATCGAATAACATTTAGATCTAGTATTACTTTTTCGCAAAAAAAGTTTTGAAATAAAATTGGTGGGAGAATGTATCAAACAAATTAATATCGTTTCTACAATTAGATCAACCGAATTTTTTTTTATTATGAATTTTTAAATATTTTTGTAGTCTGAATCAATCGAAAATCTATCGCGTATGTTAAAAGAGCAAAAGGATAAACTTGTTACGCAGTACAGTAAAGAAATGAAAGATATTATTGACCGGGAGAAAGAAAATTGGACGAATGAAAAACGAAAAGAGGTTATTTAGTTTTTTAAGATTAATTTTGAAAATGTTATATAGTTGTGTCTTTAAAACCCTTGTTTCGAAATTTAATTTATTACTTTATGATGTTCAATAATTATGGTTGACCCTGTGTTTTACAATGTAATTTTACTGTTTTCAATGAGTATTATAATTATATTAATTAATTATATCGTACAACACAAAATTCAGAAAGACATATGGAAACTTACATTTTTAGACTTTTTGTATAGTGGCGTTATGATTTTTCCCAAGCAAGGATTTTGAGTTATTACACCTCAAAAATAAAAAATAAACGCTTTTTTTGACATTGACCTTTACACACGTCGACAAAAATCAAAAAGTAATTACCGAAAGTTATGACATTCATCCAATATATGATGGCCTTATCTCATAAAATTCTGTTAAATTTGCTTAGAACTTGGCTAATTTGCTGGGAGAATACTAAGAGAATAAAATATCTTTTTATAATAAAATCACATGTAACTTTTATTTTTTATAAATTTTTATGTATATCAACCTCTCATTTCATCATTTAGGTTGTACAGAATATTTGGCACTTTAACCTAAGTAATTTTTTTTTATAAATAAAAAGATATATTTTTTTTATAAATAAAAAGATTAAGAACATTAAAACTTATAATAAGAATTAAAAATGTTAAATATAATTATATATAAAGGTAAAATATATAATATATAATATATGTAATGTTAAAAAAAATATGTATTATTTTTTAGAATCCTCTAGCCATGTATTTTAAAAAAAAAGTATTATTTCTCAGAATTTCTATTATATTTTTTTGCATGATTCCTCAAGACTTTGAGCCAAAAGATCCAGAAATTGAGGCAACTATTGTTATAAAAATATTTGTAAATTTTGTTGTTCTAATTAAGCCTCGTTGAGCCTGGTTTAGTAGTTTGATGTGACCGCCAACAATACCTAGAACCTAGGTCACCTGCGCGTATTTAATATTAATTAAATCTGCGAGACCTGCTCTAGAGTTTAAAGAGGTAAAATCCTGAGGGGTACGCCGTTGGGTTTTACTTATTACTTGCCGAAAAAAAATCGACAAAAAAGTAAGCATATCTTAAGTTAGTGAAAAGAGAGATAAAGGGAAATATTTACGAACTTCATCATAAACAGAGATAAAGCGGCGCGCAAAAAACTAAATGTTAATTTATTGTTATTTCATAAATTATTAAAATTATAAATTACCATTTTAAATAGTAGCATGGCTAAAGAAGTTTTATTTTTCAATATTTTAAAATTTTTATTTGATTGAAGTAATCGTAAACCTTGCCCCTGGATTGAAATGTTATTAGATTCACCATAAAACTCTAATGAACGCGAGATATTTTTGCACATATACATTTCTTTTTAAAAACTTGTTAAATGTTCGTTTCTCCACGATTTTCTAATGTTGGAAAAAAGTTTTTTTTACAACTTTATGGTATTTTTTTTCAAAATTTATTCATGCATCCATCTTTTTCAAAAGGTTGCCACTCTTAGAAACGATTTTGAAAAGAAAATAAAAGCGAGCACCAGCACACAGAGTGCTGATTTTGAGGCAAAAGTTAGTAAACTATTAAATAAACAACGCGAAGAATTGGTCAAAGTCAATGAATTGCAAATTCAGGTACCTATTAACTTATTTTGATCTAATTATTTTTTAAATTTTAATAATTCTCGCTTTTAATTCAAATTTTAGTATATTTAGATATATATTGTATCTGTCTCACGATTAGTAAAGCTTCCATGCCTACCATTCATGTTTTTCCTTTAATTTTCTATATTTTAAAATTTTATGTATTCTTTTAAAATTCATTTAGGAGTTAAAGAATCGAGAAGAAACTAAGAATCAAGATTTGCGAAGACAATACATTGCTAAAATGGAGGGAATTGAACGAGCAATTGATCGTAAACATAAGTTTTATTTAGTGAAGCTTTTGTAAGGTCTAAAGTAAAATCATGGAGGTTATTTGAAAATTATAAAGAATCATAGATTCAAGTTTATTTTATTGAATGAAGTTTTAAATTTCTTACATAAATCTGACATATTTCTGTTTCATGGTGTTTATATAATACTGACTACATTATGGAACCTAAAATATGTTTAACAAAAATTACTTTTCCAAAAGGGTGAGGGCTAATGTAAGAAGTTCCATTATACAGTTTGACAAAGAGACATATGAGCTAAATTTTTTGAGACCTGTTATTTTAGAGATTACCCGTTTATCGTTTATTTTAATCAAACTTGGTAAGCCAGGTAAACATTGAAAATTTTTAATATGTTAAAAAAACAAAAGAGGTTTAAAAACAAAAATGTTGAATATTTATATATAATAAAACTGCTAATCTGTTAAATTCAAACTTAGTTTAATATTTATGTTTCCAACCCGATATAACGTATCCTATTTAGGTTGGGGTGCCAAATATTCTGTATAACCTTAATGCAAGAACTGGATGTACTTATTAAAAAGTTTATCTCTCATTATTTGAGATGAATTAAAAGTTAGGTATTTTCAATATGTTTCATTTTTTTACGTATCTTGATCGCAAAATTAATCAATTTAGCCATATTTGGCAATTTTACTTTATTTCTATCGAATAGCCGAGTTTTGAAAAATGGAAAATATGTATGAGATGATTCCCTGTCTTGCAGTCGAAATCATAATGAAGTCGAAAAAAAAATCTTCGTTATAGCCGGAAGTAAACTTAACCATATCTATACCCTTCCCTAATCGTAAATAAACCCTAATTTAATATTACCTAACTCAATTAGCTTAAACTCATTTTAAACTTAGCTTAACCTTTAACCTAAAATACATTGCTAATGTTAATTCTCCATCTGACTTAGAGTCTAAGTTTAATTTCGACTTCAAGTCAAGATGCCGTATGAGATAGCGCCAACTAAATTATTACTCCGAAGTGTCATATATTGATCGTTTGTCCCGTCGACTTCTAGTTTTTATTTAATCTTAGGTCAAATTTTTATAAAAAGCTGACTCAGCACTTATTGGGGCTGATAGAATTGAACAAAAATTTAACATGTTTTTCTTATCATCACCAAATTTATGTATTTTGAAATTTTGACGTTTATGCATAATTTTTGGATTTAGGACATATCTAATTTTTAATTTTACCCACTTAGACGAGCTTGAGTGCACCTAAATATTTTAAAAACACTTGTTATAGTTGTTGCTGTTTTCTGCCCCATCCCTTTGTTTTTTTTATTCACTTTCATTTTAAGGCATCACGTCAACCAATTTTTAATTTTGCTTGATAAAAATTAAAAAAAAATTTTTTTTTCCATTTTTTTTGTCATATAGTCACCAAATAATATATAAATTTTAACTTGATAAAAATCATTCCGGCAGAGTATAATACATATAAATTGTAATTTCTAATATATTTTTCCAATGTGAAATGAAATTTTTTTCATAATTAATCGGTGCTGATTTTGATGATCGTATACAAATTTAACCAGGTATAAATAGAAATTATTTTTTTATTAATATTTGAAATTTAAATGATCGTTTGCCCAATTGCAAAAAATAGGTGTATAAAATTTTTTTGCCATAAATATTTTCGTAGGGTTTCATACATTTATTGTATAAAATTTTGTGAGCAGCATTAATTTACAGTTTGCTTTCAAAAATTTAATATATCCATTTTTATTATGCACAAATTATTGTTGTTGAGCAAATAATTAAAATTTGGGGATGCGCTAGAAAAAAACGGTTAATGAATTTTAACTTAGTTGGAATTGGCCCCAAAACCCTTCTCATCTGCCTTGCCCATTTTTTTGTGAGACAGTGTATATAATAGGCGCAAAGGAAATATTTGCCTAATTTTTAAATTTATCAACTTTTATAAAAATTACTATAAACTGTTGAAATCCTAAAAAATTATGGATTAGGATCTACATATTATTTATCCAAAAGTTTTTAGCCCAAAAATTAATATTCAGCAAAAAGTTATGCCAATTTTTTAAAATATTAAGGGTTGGCAAAGACTTTTGAGTGAGTGCACCAGCTAACTTTTAAGACCAGACGCCATCAAAATTATTTAAAATTTTAGTTGGCTGAAACTTAGTTAAATAATGCATTCGCAATAATAGAAACCTTTCAGGCCAGACGCGATTTCATGAATACGACAAAATTGTGGTCCATAACATCTATTCTCCTTCAATTACTTGATGGATACCACAGAGATACACGGAATACAATAGCTCAGGCAGGCAATATACTCGAACCTAGCAACGTCGTCGAGGTTTTCAATTTATTATTTTTTCCTTTTCCTTATTTTTACTCTATATTGAGGGTTTGAATTAAACATTTTTATATAAAAATCGATTATAATTGATTGTCCATTTTTATGTAGATAACACAGCTCGTAATATTTAGATATATGAGCTAACTTTCGAGAATAGATCTGCAATCTTAGGAATTTCCAAATCCGTTTACCTTTTTTATTTAAGCTTTGTAAGCTAGCTATAAACATTGAAAATTTTGAAAAAATATTTAAAAAAAAACAAAAAAATATTTGAAAAAATTGTTTATCCAGTAAAAATCCTAATTTAAAACCTTAAATAATATTTTTATTTAAAACAAAATATCGTGTCCTAGGTTGGAGTGCCCAATATTCTGTTAAACCTAAATGTTGACGTATAAGCTTCCTATACTTTAAATTAGTATTTTTCATTTTTTAATAAAAATTAGAAGTTACTGGTAATTACAAAACAAAAAAAATATTTTTGTTTATTTTTCCTCTTTAGGTATCCTCGAGATCGCAAAGTCACATTTTGGTCATTTTTTCGATTTTTATCTAAAAAATTAGTCGATTTTAAAAGTGATTTAGGAAAACGGAATTGATATATGAGCCATCATATAGTTTTGCTAAGAGTGCCCTAATTTTTGTTGATCACTCTCCTTGATTTTTCTTGACCTATTTGATAAAATACGTTTAATAACATAAAAATTTATAATTAAAAAAACTAAAAATGACTCCATGTCATTCTCTAATTTAAAAAATATGAAAGGCGCTATTATAAAATTTGTTTAATATATTTAGAGAGATTATGAATTGCAACATTTTTAGAATTTTATTGGTGACCAATATGCGTCAGACAACGATAAAGCTTCAAATTCATCCAATAATCAAACTCACCGTTATGTGAGTTTCGATGAACTGCCCATTGAACGGGCCATCCCTGTAGACCTTATTTCTAAACATCTTACGCGTCAGCTTGCACGATTAATTTCATCTTTTTCGCACCAACATGACGCTCAAAAATCTAAGGAAAATAAATCTTCAGATGAACAAGACCCGGACATTAAAATCCTTAGCCTCTTATCCTCTTCTTTTTCAAAGTTTCTGGTATATTCCTATCCAAAATTTTATAATCAAATTTTTTATATATAATATGGTATTTCAGTTAAACTTTTTTAGGCATTAGCTTTATAATTTATGGTTTTAAATTTTGCCTTAAGGCTATAAATATCTCTATATATCTTAAACAAATAATTTATAATTAAATCTATAATAATAGAAGCCAAAAAATTATGAAGGTTTTTGAAGTTAAAACTGCGTCTCTAATATATACGTTTTCCATGGGGTTTCATTTAAGGGTCTTTGCCTTTCTGAGAAAAAACAATGGCAAAATAAAAATAAACTCATTGTTTGCTCCTGATTCCAAAGATTTCATAATTTAATTTTTTTTTTTTATTTAAAAGTCGACTGTATTTTTTTTTTATCTCAAACAATTAATTAGCATTATTTATATCGAGCTCCGACATCCATATTTAAGTTGTAATGATCCATATTGATATTATTTTAATTAGCAGTTTTTTGGTTTTATTTATTTTATAAGATAAATTTTTTAGTTTTTAAAATTCGTGTGTTTACCATTTTTTATAAATTTTCCATGTAACAGGATTAAAAAATAACCAGAACGGTACAATTTAATGAAAATTCAAATACCAGTAATCTTAATCTTATTAATTTATAAGTTAAAAAAATTCTTCGGTGTAATAATCCAAAAATAAAATGTATAATAATAAAACCTCGAGCCTCGACTAGTTCGCCTAGATCCCCCTTTGTTACCGTTCATTTGAAATTGAGAACGGCTGATTTACATTTTAAATCTTGTTTTATCTATCATCGTATTCTTACAGAATGTAATACATTCGTACTACATAAAAACATTGGAAATGTTTGTTTTATTAATCATTTTAAATAACTAAATGACAAATGAATAATTAAATCTTATGCATAGTCTCCCGACTCGCGCGATTCTACCGGCCCTTATATTCAAACGCAAAAAAACTTAACCGATAGATGGTCGAACGTTAATCGCGTGGCCCGACGCGTTGCAATGATAAACGATCCCGATTCGTCGTTATTGCGTTATTTCGTATCCTACATCCAATCCTTTTTCGTTATACCACCCTCTTTAAGTCACATAAAAGCTTTGAGTTATGTCCGAAATGAAAATGAAATCGAAGGAACTTTTGCCCGTGGAGGAAAACATAGTGAAGGTTTGTTTTTATTGCAAAGTCGGGCATTTTAGTGCCGTGTTATCTTGTCAAATAAACATTTTTTTGTTATTTTGGCAAATTATATTTAAGTAAAAAAAAAGAACTTTTATTTTGTATATAAAAATTACTCGGTAGCGGAAAATATATGTGATATTGTACATCTTTAGTTCTAATATTATTAATAACTTCGTACAATACTCTTTATTTGAAAAACGGCATTATGTTGAATTACGTATTTTTTGCTAAAATTATGGTTTAGCTTTATTCACTAAAAAATTAGGAGCTCGACAAATTCTTTTAATATTAACGTACAGATAACAACGATACTCCGACAATCACCATTTATAAAACGAGTAACGATGATAGCATCAAACAAGAAAAACATACGCAATACGAAGCTGATCCAGCCCAAAAGGTCAGGGAAGTCATTCGACGCGATATACGATTCGAAGGTGACACGTTTGAAATTCTCGCGCTCGCTGATTATTACATAAACCAAAAACGTGACCTGATTATGGCAGTCAAAGTGCTAAATTTGCTTAAAGGTCAACCACGGATCGTTGCCGATGGCTGGATCCGAGATTGTCAGTTGCACCTTGAAACGCGCCAAAACCTAAAACTCTTGCGTGACCTGGGCCTCTATTTTGCCCTACGTGATTCCCTAGTGGATCAAAAGGCTATCACAGCTCATGAAAAGCTAAAATCTAAAAATGTGTAAGTTCTCTTGCTGTGCACCCTTTATTAAAAACCTTACTATTTGAAATACGTTATCAACCGTTTGACGCTTGAGCATCTCGTCAATATTGCAGTTTTTTTGATGCCACAGCCCTGTTTTTAGAGCATTTATAATAATAATACATATGTTGAACATTTTATAAATGTTTATTGAAAAAAAAAATCATAATTTTTTAATTATCACATTATGAACCTTAAACATCACTGCCCTTGTTTGATACAATATATCTTATTTATACATATAAAATTTGTGCTTTAATATTATTTTTTGTTTGCGCTAAATTAAATATGTTAAAATTAAAGGTGGTTTCCCTCCCTTTAGAAAAATTAACACAGCTTATATGATTCCATTTTTTTCTGCTTTTTAAACTTTATTTTGTGAAACAATAAAATTGTGTGACTCCATCAAAATTTTCTATACGAAAATTTCTGAATGATTTATCTCGCCACACGGGTATATTGTGAATAGTTTTGGGCAATGATTAAATAGGGTTAAGCCTTAAAAGGCTAATTTTCTTTATATCAGTTTTTATATATTTGTAAAAAATAAATAATAATTCTTATAAACATTAAGATTAATAAACAATCGGGTATTTAATAAATTGATTCAATCCATTTTTTGCCATTGAGAATCTCCGTCGTTATAATAAGATAATCGGGTGAATCTAAAAATTAATTATTACAATAGAATATTGATAACATTAATTTTAAAAATTTTACATTTAATTTCTGGGACAATTTATAGTAATCTTTCCGTTTCAACAAATTATATATTTATGCGCTATTCAATCTTTTTCGGTTTTTAGACGTAAATTTTTTTGCCTTCATTTAACATTTAAGAATTGCGAAAATGCCAAAAATTATATTTTTTTGCAATCATAAAAAAATTTCATTTTAAAATAGCGTGTGAAAACGAAATATGAAATTTCAATATATAAATTCTTTTAGTTCTCAATTCGTTGTCGCGCGTCATTTTTCTCATTTTCACGATTGAATGTTTATATCATGCTCATATTTTATAAGAAAAAGAACCGGAAGAAGTAAAAATTGACCTGAACGGTTACCTCTTTTGACATTAATTTTTGTAAAATTAAAAATCAAAAAATATCAAAACAAAGAAAAATATCAAATATCTTAAAAAATGTTATACTTTCTTGTGATTTTAGCAAAAATCTCAAAGCCGATATTTCGGCTGACGTTAGACCACCGATCATACATATCAGGTAAAAGTTTTGACGCCCAATAGCACTAGATACCAAAGGGTTACTATCTTCCCCGTCTAAGCTACTACTTTGGTAATTAGATGCACCCGGTATTGAATTAGGATTGTACGAATGAATGCTACTATTTGTATCGTGATCGTCGCTCAGTCGGGAGGATGTAGTGTTTCGTTCCAAATTATCGGGGATGTTTGAAAAAAGTGGACCTATAAAAATGTCGTAGAAACACTTTAAAAACGTGCTAAGACGTTATATCATTATGCCGTTAGCCTTGCATCGCTATTTGTTTAAATAAAAATAAAACCGCAATAAATTATTGAAATTCTCTCACAAAAACACTTCGGTTGATGCAAAATTTAATATTTCTAAAAACCTTTAGTTGTGTCCATGCTAAGGCCACCAGAAGAAGAATGCTTCCCATCGGTGTTTGTTTTGTAGGTCTTATCTTTTTGTTTGACGCTATTTCTAATATCTTTTAAAGCTTTTTGAACGATCCGGACAGAGAGGGGTGCGTAAATGCTATACACATATGAGAAATCGTGTGGTTGCTACGGATATTTTAAAATAGAAATTACAATATTTTCAAGGATCTCAAACTCAATTGTTTTTTAAGTTATAACACTGGACAACAAAAAAAACAACATAAAGGTTTTTTGGGGGGTTTTTGGGAGTTTTCTGGACGGGGGGGTTTTTTTTTTTCTTTTTTTTTTTCCGCAATTGGGAAAAAAATAAAAAAAAATTTTTAAATATTTTTAAAAAATTTGGGATTTTTTAAAAAAAAATTTAAAAAAATATGTTTAAATTATAATTATTTTTTTTTTTTTTTATTTAAAAAAATTTTTGATAAAAAATATTTTAAAAATAAAAAAAAAAAAAAAAAAAAAAATATAAAAAAAAAAAAAAAAAAAAAAAAAAAAAATTTAATTGAGGGAGCTTCTCAAACTTCTTATTAATCAAAATAATATTTTAAGTCAATTTATTTTACCAATTTTATGAGTGTAAAATGATTTTTTCAGGCTCATGTGGAATTTTGTTCTCCTTTATTCATCTTAAAAAATCATAAGAATTTCCACTTAAATTCAAATAATTTTACTCTTAAAATAAGTGAGCTCAAAAATATAAATTTCTGAAATTATAAATAATTTGCACAATTTTAATAGGTCCACAAAAATTTAAGGTTGGATTAAGTTTATGAAACTACAGTGAAATCTGAGATGTAGCCATATCTCTAAAATTTTCCATTTCCACTTAGTCTAGACATGGCCCTCTAAATTGGAAAAATAATGGCATTGACAAAACTTACTAAATTACGACCTCGAAACTACTTTAATAAAAAAAATTTAACTTCAAATTTTCATCTGAAATACTGAAATTGAAATTTTAAATATATCATGCTCAAGAACATGATTTAAAATGTTTTGCACTACTTCTAAATAACAGGATTTTGCGCCGAGATCTTATTTCAAGTTCATAAATTAACATGGCTGTTATTTTTTTTTTCATTATTTTTTGGTTTTTCTCATTTTTTATTTAAACATTTATTTTATAATTTCTATGCTTATAGCAGAACAAAGTTTGACCAGAAACAGCGCACATCATCAAAAATCTAAAGAATAGTTGCATAAATTAGTTAATATCTAAAAAAAATGTTAAAATTAAAAAAAAATACCAAATGCATTTTAATTAGTGATATAAAAAAAAACATATATTAAATCTGTGCTCACACTATAGATGTTGATAGATTTAAATTGTATTTAAACACGTAGATTGAATTTTAATTGACACATAATTTTTTATTTTTTTTTGCGATATCAATCAAGTTATAGTCTGAAAGAGCCAACTTTTTCATCGGTTTTCTCGACGATTAGATTGTAAGCCTTGACCAGTGCGGAATAGGGTCGCTTGTTTTGAGACTCAGGCAGATGGGCGGTAACTAGGCAGGCATCCCGTAAATTTTGACAAATTGTAATGTGTTGATAGCCGTATGTCTTAATTCCGGTAATTTGCCAAGTTTAAATATATGTCGATACAAATTATCATAGATTAAAATCCGCTTTATTAACATTGAAATTCAATATAAAACTTTTAAAATTTGTGGTAGATCCTACTGAGGAGAAAAATGTTGTATAATTTGAATTAATTACACTGGACAACAAAATTTGGACGACTTTGAGCATCATTTATGGCAACTATTAATTTTGGTCAAGTTTTTGGTGCTACGAATATGAAATCAGAATTTTAGCCAATGCCTGAGATTTTAAGTTATTCGGTGTCAAATAAGTTGAGATTTTTATTTTGGGGTAATTTAAGCTTCTATATCATAAAACTTATGGGTTAACAAAAGTTAAAAAAATATATTTAGATTACGGAAACATTCATTACACAGGTCAACAAATTTTTGAGAGTTATGAGCTAACTATGGAGATCAAACCTGCCATCTTAAGGAATTTCAAATCCGTTTACCGTTTTTCTAATCAAACTTAGTTAATCAGCTAACATTTAAAATTTTAGATAAAATTCCAAAAAAATAAAAACGATTCAAAAACAAAAATAAATTGAAATTTTTTTTGCATATTTACAGCAGCTAAACTGTTAAATTCAAACTTCAAATAAAACTTTTATTAAAAACCGATAATATATTATATCGTAATAAGGTTTGGACGCGAAATATTTTGTATTATCTAAATGCTGATGTAAGAGCTTGATATACTAAAAAATTTTATTTCTCGTTATTTGATATGATAAATATAAGTTACAAGGGATTTTTATATGAAAAAAAGATTCTTAAATTTTTTCATTTTAGGGTATTCTCGATCTGTCAATTTGGTCAAAAAAGGCCATTTTTTCGATATGGACGAATGTAAGGAGCCAAGGCCGGAAGAAACTAAGAAAATCGAAATATATATGTGAGATAAGGCCATCATGGGGATAAATTCTTTTATGTTTTCATAAAAATTTAGGTTGCGCCATTGATAGTTGGCCTGTGTTATTAACGTGGGACGTTTGAAATTTTATAATATTTAATTTTTTTTATTATTATTTTTATAAAATTAGTGGTTTTCGTCACAAAATCTGTTTTTTGATCCTAAATATTGAATGTAAATTGCTAATATGAGCATAACCTTTTATAAATATGTTTTTTATAAGAAATCTGAATATATCAATAGATTTTTTAATTTATAGATAAATAAATTTGGTGAATTTTTTTCTAAAATTTGAACGCGGGCTAAAAAAATTGAAGGCATTGGTAAAAAAAAATTAAACCCGGGATCGTTATCGGAAGAAAATTCTCTACAAAACCCTCAAAAAATCATTAATGTTGTTTTGTCCAGTATTACACTGGACAACAAAATATGGCAACTATGGTTTTTGGTCAAGTTTTTGGCGCTGATCACGAATATGAAAAAATTAGAATTTAGCCAATACCTCAGATTTTAAGTTCTTCGGTGTTAAAGTTGAGATTTTTCAATTTTTGGGGTATTTTGGGCTTCTGATCCTAAATATTGAATGTAAATTGCTAATATGAGCATAACCTTTTATAAATATGTTTTTTATAAGAAATCTGAATATATCAATAGATTTTTTAATTTATAGATAAATAAATTTGGTGAATTTTTTTCTAAAATTTGAACGCGGGCTAAAAAAATTGAAGGCATTGGTAAAAAAAAATTAAACCCGGGATCGTTATCGGAAGAAAATTCTCTACAAAACCCTCAAAAAATCATTAATGTTGTTTTGTCCAGTATTACACTGGACAACAAAATATGGCAACTATGGTTTTTGGTCAAGTTTTTGGCGCTGATCACGAATATGAAAAAATTAGAATTTAGCCAATACCTCAGATTTTAAGTTCTTCGGTGTTAAAGTTGAGATTTTTCAATTTTTGGGGTATTTTGGGCTTCTATATCATAAAACCTATGGGTAGTAATAAAAGTTAAAAAATAAATATAGATAACGAAAACATTCATTATTAACATTTAAATTTTTTTTAAATATCTAATTTTTTTTTATTTTTTCATTTTTATAAAATTAGTGGTTTTCGTCATAAAACCCGTTTTTTGATCCTTAATATTGACAGTAAATTGCTAATAATTTTAAGCATAACCTTTTATAAATATGTTTTTTATAAAGAATCTGAATATATCAATAGATTTTTTCATTTATAGTTAAATAAATTTGGTGAATTTTTTTCTAAAATTTGGACGCGGGTTAAAAAAATTGAAGGCATTGGTAAAAAAAATTAAACCCGGGATCGTTATCGCAGGAAAATTCTCTAAACCCTCAAAAAATCGTTTATGTTGTTTGTTTTGTTGTCCAGTATTATCAACCAATAAATCTTAAATATACTGAAACTCAAAATTGTTTGGATTTACCTGAATAATACCTTCAAAATAATAATCCAGAACTTTGGCTCGCAGCCCGTTATTAACGAATGATTGTAGACATATTAGACGTAAAATCTAGTGATTGATTGAAAAAATAATCAAAATTGGCAATACGATCTCGCCTAAAAACGAGATTTTTTTTTGTTGACATACAATAAGAATTAAAATTTAATTTATAAGTTTCGTGAAAAAAGTTTAAACCTTGGTCAAATCTTCGTGTTTACATATACATTCATCGATATATGTATTAATTTTATCGGTATCAACGCTAAAGAGAAATTCTAGAGGCAAATTAAAATTTTTTAAATGACATAAAATAAGATAATAACACAAAGTTATGACAGCATGCAAATTTTTAATGTATATATCGTTTTCTTGGAAATATTGACAAACTACTATAAATTAAAATGACCACCGCTCTAATTATTCCTCTATTCCCTCTTAACTATAAAAGTATAGATTAATATTCATATACACAGCTCGACAAATTTTTGAGAGAAAAGAGCTAACTATAGAGACCAGACCTGCCATCTTAGGGATTTAGGTTTTAAATTCCCTATACTTTTTTACAATTTGTAGGCCAGCTAAAAACATTAAAAATTTTTCTAAAAAAAAAGTTATAAAAAAAATATTTAGAATAAAAAAACATTTATTTATAAAACTTAAGATAATATTTAACTTTTTTTTATTTAAAAATCAAAAAAATTGGTTGGGGTGACAAATATTCTATATAACCTTAATGTTGATATAAGTGATTAGTATAAAAAAAACTTCGAAATAAAAAATAGAAGTACAGGTGTTTTTAATGTGAAAAGAAATTAATTTTTTCTCTTTATATATTCTTACGGTCGCAAAATCACTCAATTTGACAAATTTTGGTTTTTCGATTTTTGTCTGCAAATCAGCTGAATATGAACGATTTCGGAAAACGGAAAAAAATACATAAGATAAAGCTATCATATAGATTGTTTCGATGGCCAATCCGGTGATTACTCATTTGTTTTTGTCTAAATTTATATTTTATATTTTAATATCACAGTCAATAAATCAATACAGATCAAATATAAAGCATTTTCATTAGCCTAAACATGGACAAATTAAACAGCCAGATTAATAAAAAATTTGATAATATTACACAGGTCAACAAATATCAATGTCAGAAAAAATAAGTTTATGAAAACATAAAAGCATACGTCCCCATGATAGCCTTATCTCATATATATTTTCCTTTTTCGTAGTTTCTTCCGCCTTCGGCTCTTTGGATCCGTCCATATCAAAAAAATAGCCTTTTTTGACCAAATTGACAGATTTTGCGACCTCTACCCAAAAAAATTCAAGAATCTTTTTTTTTATATAAAATCCCTTGTAACTTATATTTATCATCTCAAATGATGAGAAATAAAAAAATTTTATAACAAGCTCTTACATCAGCATTTAGATAACACAGAATATTTCGCATACAAACTTGAATATGACACGGTATATTTTAGGTTAATAATAAATATATTATTTGAAGTTTGAATTTAACAGATTAGCTGTTGAAAATATGCATAAAAAAATTAAAATTCACTTTTGTTTTTAAATTTTTTGATATTTTGAAATTTTTTCAAAAATTTTTAATGTTTATAGCTGATTTACTAAGTTTAATTGGAAAAAACGGTAAACGGATTTTAAAATCCCTAATGCAGGTTTGGTCTCCGTTTTAATGACCTGCGTAATACAAATTAAGTAAAAAATGTAATTTATATTAATAATTCTTTTATTTTTGGTTTCAAATTTTCGTTAGTTGTTTTTAGATTGCAATCGAAAAACGTAAAAAATATTCAAAGTTGATAATAAAGCCAACTTGTTTCAACAAAATCTAATGACTTTCGTTTTGACCGTTATTAACTCAAATATTATATAATGCCGTTTACTCTAAAATAAGGGGTTCAAAACATTAAATCAATTCTAAAATCCTATAGAAAAAAAAATGTTAAAAAACTGTTTTTGCTAATAATATTTACATCAAATAAAGAAAAATTACCTTGCTCAGCAATAATCAATTCACGAAAGTCTTCCAAGTCAACCCGTGCCTTAATGCGTTCAGCTATTGTTGTGTCTAAAAATATTATTTTTGCATTGTGATGTTATGTCACAATGCTCAAACTTGGTTAAAAATATTTCAAACAAGGAACAGGCTGTCCGTAATCCAATATTTTTCGTATTCCAGCAGTTCCAGTCTCATATTCAAATGTCGAAAAACTGACAAAAGCTACATTTATTGCAACAACGAGCTACAAAGCCTAACAAATATTTTTAAACAAAATAATTTTTGCAACATAATAATTAAAAAGTAAACTTTCAAGGATTAAACTATTAAATGGATATGTTAAAAAACGCACTTTTTACAACATTTTAATACCCTAACTTTTAAAAAATATTGTAACTTGTAACAAATAGAAGTGCTAAAGAGTTAGAAGAAAAAAATTAAAGGTTGCTCAAAAAAGTCACGATTACTTGCTCGATTATCAGGCTTGGCTTATCGGACTACGTGCGTACTTATTACAGTTGGCCAGCCCGTTCGAAAGTCTGATTAGGTAGACTGGGTTTCAATTAAGCCGGTTCAAGGCAAGAATTTAAAAAAAGATTGGGACTGGGCCGGGCTTAGGTTAAAATATGTTTGGTGGGGCCTTAACAGTTGGGTTTAAAATTTGCATCATATTACATATAAAACCCTGGATCCAAAAAGTGCCTGCGGAGAAGGTCTTCAGAAAAATTAAATTCTGGCTAGGAATAGAGATCTAAGCCGGACGGTACCTACCCGTTTTTTAGGGTATATTGTCAGGGAAAGCCGTACCTAAGTTAAAAAATACGTCCTAGCCGGAGCTTGCCCGCCTGGTTTGAGTATAAAAAACCTTATCTGTATCGATAAAATTTTAAAGTCTGACGTTTAAGCTAGGCCCATTTAGATATTAAATATTATACCTCCGGCCCGGTCCAAACCAATTTTTAAATTAGCGGCTTCAAAATTTTTTCAGTGTTTAAGGCGGTCTTTTTTATACCCGGCCAACCCAGGACTCTTGAAATGACTGATCTTAAATATGCCCGTATTATACCAAACCAAGCCCAATAATCGACCGGGCAATAATAATGTTTTTCGGACAATACATCTAGCCCAACGGCTCCTCTTTTTATTGCTAGTCACAACCACAATATGTTCAAAAAACAGACCAAATGTGCTAAAATATTATATAAATATTTATAGACTAGGCTAGGAGAAAAAATTATTGACTAAGAAAATCCAAATATTAAAAATACGACCCAGCTCGTATATAATTAAATTTGACAAAAAGTATTCGTAAGTTAATTTTTTATTCGTACATAAGATTAGACTTAGTCCCTAAAATTTCACAAAAACTTTGTGGCATAATATCCGATAATACCGAAATATAATATTGCGATAATTGATTAAGACCAAAAAATACGCTATGTATTGAGCCTTAAGCAATACATTGTGGGCCTTAGCTTAATTATGCACAATTGTGCACATATAGCAATTTACTCGTGCGCATAAAACAATTATTTCATACGCATAGAGCAATTAATTCATACGAATAGAGCAATTATTTCGTGCGCATATAGCAATTAATAGTTGCATTGACTCTAATGTCAATATTCCATATGGAATACAAATGGCATCTTTTCTCTCTCCCCTAATTTCGTTGAAATCTTTGGATCATAGCTCTCTCAAGCTCAATCCAACCAACTTCCAATGGATGGGGCAACAACAACAACAATAGTTGCATTAGGCCACGTGCAAAGTGAGTTTTTATTGTGAAATTTAAAAAAAAAATTATTTTAGAAAAAGTAATTCATGTGCATAAACTAAATTTGGCAACTTTTTATAAATTTGCGTCTTATTACAAAATAAAATTTTTCAAAATTTTTATGAAAATAAAAACTCCCTTTACACGTGCCCTTAGTATCGATTAATTAATGCGTGTAGAATACTTATTTCAGTTTAGAGTAATTAATAGTTGCCTCTGTAACGATTAATTAAGGTGTGTAGAATAATTATTTCGTGCGAGTACAATTTATTCGTGCGCATAAAGGAAATATTAATGACTACCCTTTAGCTAGGCTAGGTTCATATAAACGCGATTGGTCATAAAATATACATTTTAAAGAATAACTTGACACAGTCCATTATTAATGGAAATTGATAACTAATGGTCGCTTAATTAAAATGATCAAAAAAAAATCAAATTTATTTTACCGGTAAAATACCTAAAGGCGTAGTACAAATACTAAGTTAGTTATTTTATTTTATAAAATATTGTCCGTTTATTAAAAAACTCCGTTTAAATATACCAGTATTATTTTGAATCAAAATTTAACAACTTGCACGATAAAAAATTAAATGTTAACTTAAAAATTTGGTCATAGCTATAGGCCCTTTGTTCGTTAAATTTTAAGAGATTAAAAATACTAATGTTTTTCCTTTTCCTTAAAAGCATCTACTTGCCTTCATGTCTCAACATCTAAGGTTGTTAATTAACAAAGATTTTCAATCCCAAGTGGTAATTATAAATAAATTGTGTTTTCACCCTAATAATAATAATAATAATAATAATTAATAATAATGATAATACAATAAATAAATAATAATAATAATAACAAAAACAACAATAATAGAAGTAAAATTAGAATTCAAAATTACGATTAGCCAACTGCGTCCGTAAATTTTGGAGGAAGGGAAGCTTAGAAACAAACGCTTTAACTTCGCTTACCGTTTTGACTTGGTGTCGTTCCTAAGGTATGATTGTTAATATATTGATAGGACTAACCATAAGTAAATCAGTATATTTATATATCTTTTATATGAAATTACCATTAAATTTTTTAATTGGACTTAATCACAGGTCGACATCGTGATAAAAAGAATACTATGACCGTGGGTAGCCTTATCTCACATTTCCGTTTTCAAAACTTTCTTTCGCATTGGATATTTTTTTAGTTAAATACGAAAAAATCAAATTTGACCAATTTGACAAATTTTACGAATTCTTGATTACCTAAATAAAAACTTTAAAAAAATCCTTTACTATTAAAATCACTTGAAACTAATATTTCATATCAGATATTAAGAAATAAAATTTTTAAATATATCAAGCTTTATAGAACAACATTTAGGTTACTGACACTCCAAACTTAGGACACGTATTATCGGTTTCAAAAGAAAAACATTAATAACAGTTGAACTGTTTTGATAAAAATAATTTTTACTCATAATTTTTTGTTTTAGTTCTTTTTTGTTTTTTAACATTTTTTAAAAAAATTATCAATGTTTATAGCTGGCTTACAAAATTTGATTAGAATAAACAGTAAAAGGAATTGAGAATGCCTAAGATAGCAGGTCTGGTCTTTGAAATTAGCTCATACGTCTCAATAATTTTTTAACCTGTTATATAAGAAACTATTAAATAATTAGTTATATTTCTTCAAAATAATGTCTTATACAAAATAAAAATATAAATTTTCAAATGAAGACGGATAGACATGGATTATTGACCCCAAACTAGGTGCATTTGCACTTAGGTGGCCTGTGATGTCTCTGGAATAAATAGGCATACAGGTAAAATAATTAAGTTCAAAAAAAAAGGGTTAAAGTATTTACATCGAACTGTGATGCCAAATTTTTAGCTTTCATGCTAAGAAACGTGCCAATAGCGTTAAAGTTTCTGTCCCTGATTTCATTGTAAATTTCATCTTTTGCGGCATTAAGGGGTATAGTTTTTAGTTGGGCATCGGCAGAAAAATCTAAATTGTGTGAATAGAGTTAATATTACAATGAATATATATAATTGACATATTTAAAGGCACTTAAAATCATCAAACTAGAGGATATTTAAAAATAATTATATAATATCAATAAGTTTTTATTCAAATGGATGTCAGTGTGCAAAGAGTATATTTCGCCGATTATATAATGTAGGGACATAACCTCAACATCCAAAACGTATTTGGCGGAAATTTTTTAAACGTACGGTCAACGTCAAAAACTCCTTATCGCCGGCGAAATATTGTTTGGACTTGTCCTCAGTTTCCAATACCTAAACTCCTCCGAGAAATTTGCATGTTATAGCGAACAATTTTTTAATCTTACAAAGCAGTTAAATATTTTGGTTATTGAATATTTAATTTATGTGAATAAATAAGTTTGAAATATTTTATATAAACCCTATTTATCAACCTTTTTTTCATTATATTAAATCAAATTTAGTTTTCAAGGTTAATAATTTATTTTTTTTGGTGAGGGGGTGGAAAATTGTATCTTTGAACCCAGAGCTGATCTGGTCTAAGAGAATTTACACCATCACTTACACCTGTAATTTCTAAGAAAAAGATGAGTGCGTAAATGAGAAAAAGGTATAATAACATGAAAAAGTAAATCCGCACTAATGTATATTTCTTGAATATTAACCGGCGCATGCAGGGTTAGGAGTACCTGCTAAAAAAACTACCTCTTCTTCTTTAACGCCGCCAAACCCTTTACTAAGAGTTTTATCTTAAACGTTGGCGGGGCAATGTTACCCATTCGAGATTTATGTAGCTAAGGGCACGTGCAAAGTGAGTTTTATTTTCGTAAAATTTTGAAAATTCTGAAAATTTTTAAAATTTATTTTTTTTTCAAATTTTTTTCAAAATTTTTTAATTCAGAAAAATTATTTTATGTGCATATATTAAATTTGGCGACTTTTTGAAAATTTGCGTTTTATTACAAAATAAAACTTTTCAAAATTTTGAAAATTTTACGAAAATAAAATTTCACTTTGCACGTGCCCTAACCTGAATTAGAATGGTATAAAATTATATTATCTATGTGTTCATGGATCACGGGTAAAAGTAAATGAGTAATTTGGGATTCTTGGGATAATTCGGAAAAAGATCATAAATAGAAATTTTATTTATTTATTCTCGATATTTATATGGTATATCTTAATTTTTGTTTTTAATTTAAAAATTTATAATAATTTTTTTTATAAATATGAGGAGCAACTCAGATTAATTATGTTAATTAAAAATATTATTAGGCATTAAAAAAACTAAGTTTAAGAGATCAAGACTAACATTAGTATTTTTTAGTTTTTAAATTGTTAAACTTAAAGAACGAACTAATTCGAGTTGTGGCATTAAATGGGCTCTTCTGGGAAAATATGATCATTAAATACCTAAACATATGCTTTAAGTTAACCAATTCAAATTTGTTTTGGATTGAACAAAGGCTGGTGTTGCGGTCAGATTGTGGTCAAAAAATTTAGACAAACTTTGCGTTTCGTTTATGGTTAAAGTACATTATTTATTATTTGAAAAAATTATATTTAATTTGGCTAGTCCCCGCCTGAGTTTTCGGCCCAATATAAATGTCGTGGCCTGAGTGCTTATGGCACTCGATATAATTTATATATTAATCTATAATAAAAATACATAGCATCTTATTTGCAGGTTGTTCAACTTGTGTGTTTTAAAAACATGTAAATAAAACTTTCTATAAATATTTTTTCACACTGGAAACTTTAAAATTTCGGTCAGCATAACGTTTGTGCTATATGGAAAAAAATTTTGTGCCCCTTCATATCCATAAAATGTTTTCACAATCTCGTTCAGAGCATAATTATTAAAATTGGCCAGTTTTTTTAATCTGTTATCAAAACTTTCACCTCAATTTTAAATAGTGGCTAAATTTTTATCAAAAATGATAATGCCGATTTCTTTAAAAAATTCGGACAACGTATTTATTAAACTTTAAATTTGTTACAACACACAAAAAATAAAATTTCCATAAATTTTTACGAAAAAGTCAGATTTTATAATATTAAATTTAAGCTATTTTGTGAATAATTCTGTTAAAAAAATTTAAATTAGTAGTTAAACTATATTAATTTTATTTTTACTGAAAAATCTTTAATTAATAGAATTTAAAAATATATTATAGTTATTGATCCTAAAAATCAAATATTACCGATTAGCCAAAAAATCTAACAGCTTTGTAGGGTTAAAAACGCTACAATATACAAAACTCCTCAGCGGAGTATAGGCTTAGGCTGAGGAAACTATATTCCGTCGGCCAAAGTGAATTTTAGACGCTGACTATACGTCCAATAAATACTACGCCGGCGAAATTTAGGCTTTGGACGTCGAAGTCAAGTCCAAAGATTATACCGTCAGCTATAGACATGGGTACTGACATCAATATTAAAAGTATCGATGCAAAATTGTAAAAAAAAAGGTTTTGCAATTATACGATCCTTCTAGCCATTTTTTGAAATGAAATAACTATACATTTTAAATTTCTTAGTTGTTTTCTAAAACTAAAAAACTGAATATGAAATGAAATCATATATAATAAGTTTACGTTATTGTTAAAACAGCCATTTATGAAAAGGTTGTTAATTAATTAAATACAGAATTAATGATATTATCCATATAATAGTTGTTATTATCTAATTTTTTGGGGGTTAAAAACAACAACATTATCTAATTTTTTAGGCACTGACCATCAGTGGTCACATCTTCTTCAAACGGATTTAATTTGGCAGAACTTTCTTCGGCAGAAAACGGATTTTTGGCATCATCTTCATGTAAGGTTATCTTTTTTGAATTGTCATTTTTATCGAAATATTTGGAAGGTAGCTTAATAGCTCCTGTTAATAGGAGGATATAAAGGAAAAACATTAATTTAAAATTTAAAGATATTAATTTTAATATTTTACTTTAAATAACTATAAATTTCAAAAGGGATTAAACCATTCGTTATGCCATACAATTCGTCCAACAATCCTTGATAAGTAAGTTGGGTAATTAGAGGCGATAAAAGGTCAATAGTTCTATCCAATAAAATAACCTGAAACTGATTTCTTAATTTGTTGGGATTATTATTTTGATTTGTGTCTATGGTGGTATTATCAGATGAGCTTCTCACACTAGTTATAGAGGATACAGTACCGTTATTATTAGTTCCTAAATTAGAGCCTTTGAGTGATTGAACATTCATATAATTTATAAAAATTGTAAAAAATATAAAATTTTACAATAATTATTTTACATAAAAAACAATTTTAAGAATAAGTTTATATTTTTTTTTAATATACAATTTATTATTTTAAGTACCCAACATATTATCCATAATGGCCCCATCCTCAATTTCATCATTATTTCCGTTAAGTCCAATAAAAGGAGGATCACAAGCAAGATGATCAAAATTTTCCAAATATTCTTGGCATCTCTATAAACAAAAGAATTACAAACAGCACATAGTTATCAAATGTTATAATTTTTATAATGTTATACATGACTTAGGCTCTAAAAATTCAATATAACATGAATGTAATTAATAAGAATAGAAACAAAAAATAATAATTTAGAACCTTTGCTATAGTCCCTTTTGCTACAAATACAGGGGTCATACTAGAATAAAGAGGATGAATTTTAAGAAATCTTTGTATTGCTTGAGAGGTTAAGTAAAGTGGATAGGGATCTCCATCAATAATAAACTAATAAAGAAATTTAAATAAAAAAAATTATATATAATATTTTTGAAGATAGTTGCAATTAAAATCTAAGTTCTCTTTATCCTTATTCTATTAGACCAGATAAATTAGAATATCGAATAATTCAATTTTTTAATTACATAGAACAGAATGAATGTAGGTTCTTATAAAAAAACGTGGACAAATCTAGACTATATGTCTACTTCAAATTATCGTTTTTTAATTTAATTTGCCTTGAAAGCCCTGGAAAGTTAAAAAAAGACAAAAAACTAGCTACCTCAATATTAATTGTGATTAATATTATATTATTGATATATTTTTTTAATCATGTCATTCCACCTGTAGTTTAAGGTTTTGCATCCAAATTTCTAAATGGCATAATTTTTATTCAAAGTAACAAAAATACCGTTTTTACGTTGTATATAAAAAGAATTTTCTGTCTTTAAATCTCGTTTGTTTTATTATTAATTAAATTTAAATGTTTGTACCCCAGAAGTTAGTTTATATGCCTGATGGTTGAACCATCATAAAACAATAATTGCATAAATATATTTCAGGTATTAGCATGATAATATTACATATGAAATGGAAAAATTTTTTCCCATTTCAAATTCATACACCAAATACCCCCAGTTAATCATTCAAAATTAATTACCTCAAATAAAAAAATATACATTTCAATTGTTTTTTAAATGTTAAATTAATTAAATAAAATATAAACTGTCAACAAATTATAATCAACTAACAAAATTTGCAAAAAGAAAAATTTCCTTTAAAACTTTAAAGTGAAAATAAAACAGGAGGTTTAACCTGATAGCAGGAATATGAAGTCAAAAGGCCATAAAGCCATATCAAAATACAAATACTCCCTTTTAATGTCAATGTGTACCAATAAAATTTTTGAATGCATATATAAAAATATACAAACCTTATATATATTTTTTATTTCAAGTGATAAAAGGTCAGTGTCAATAGGAAAAAGATTGATGGGTAAGTTTTGAATACTCGAAAATGATGAGCTCAAATTTAAATCCTATAAATAAGCATACATAATTCGAATTTAAAAACATACCTTCATTTTTTCATTGACAACTACAAAATCTTTTGGTACCCAAAGAAGGTGAAGCTCTAAATCATTTATTATTTTTGATGATAAGCTAGAGATTAATACAGTGGGCAAACCTTTTTAAGAATCGAGAAAGATGTGAAATGTTTATATCATTGGGCTTCAAAATAAAAACTAATTTTTTTGCATTTTCAAAGGGCACTACATCTCCATTAAATGTATACATATGACCAACATGGTTATTCTGCCATGTATAATTTATTAACATTTACCTTGATTATTTTGAAATCAACAAAATAATCAAACAATTTAATGAGTGTTTCATCCCAAAGTAAAATCTAAAAGAATTATTCGCCTCTTATTTAAACTTTCAGGCCATCATATTTATTAATAGTGTTAATAAATTCATTTTTTAAATAATCACGAAAAGACCATGTGTTATCAAACATGTGGTTTTTTGTAAATTTAAAACAGGATGTTCTATTTAGCAAACGTTTTTAACAGACTTTATCATTGGTGTTGAGATAATGCAAAAACTTCTATATAATCTTGATAGGTGAGTTTTAATTATTGATTATGGAAAATGAAATTAAACATAAACTTTACAAAATTGTAGCCGCCTTGTGTTTTTGCGAGCCTGAACAATTTTTTCTCACAAGCATAATTAAATATTTTTAAATTACAAATTTAAATCTTAGTCACTTCTCAATTTAACTTAGCCTTTAACTAGTATACATATATCCTAAACATATTTATAGATGCAGGATTAGTAAAAAATCTGTGTATTTGTATAAAAAATGTGGCAAAGCAATTGGTAGACAAAATTGCAGAAATAAAAAAATATTAATTTAAGAATTTTTTTTCTTTTACTTTGTTTTATCTAATGGCTGATGTAAAAGCTTGATATACTAAAATGTTTTAATTTAATATTTGAGATAATAAATATAAAAGTTTTACATGAATAAAAGATTCTTAAATTTCTTTTTAGGGTAATCTAGAAGTCGCAAAATTTGTCAATTTGGTCAAAAAAAAAGACCATTTTTTGATATGGACGGATCTAAGGAGCCAAAGGCGGAATAAACTACAAAAAAAATATACATGAGTAAGGCCATCATGTGGATGTATGCCTTTATATTTTCAATACTTATTTTTTTGCCATTAATATTTTTTTACCCATGTTATAGATATTAGGGGTTTTGCTATTTTGTTAAAAATAGCCCAGGCGTACTTGTTTATATCGCGAGACACAAAGTTAGAGTAAACACTAACATAACATATATTTTGAAAGTAAGCTCAAATATTTAAATAACAATTTTTATAAATTTTAATTTATAAAAAAAAATTTCAAACGTTTTTGCGTTTGTTTCTGCAATTTTTTCGATAGCAGTCCAACGAGGCCTCCCCCCCCCCCCCCCAAAAAAAAAATTGCTATATGGACCGACCGGCCCTGCTACAAACACTCAAATGTTAGCAATATAGACAAATAATAAGATATTATTGTAAAAACATTGTATAATTTACAGGCAGTATAAAATTAAAAAATTAGGAATAATTAAAAAAATTAATAATGCATGTAAATAAATGATATATAAGAGGTCCACTATTTATAAAAAAATCTTTGAGGTCCTAAGCTATTCGCAAAAATCTATGCAACTCTTCCACTATACAGGTCTTCTTGATTTTATTTTAATCAGTAATCATCGTCACGAAAATGTGTCTTAAGCAATTCTCGAACTTCACTCATTGCTTTTCGTTCCTAAAAATATATTATTTCATTTTTAAAAACACATTTTCAATTGAATATAGCAAAGTTTAATAAAAATCATATAAAAAAATGCACAGCTCAAACAACTATTTATCCTATTTTCTAGTTTCGAAAAGTAAAAATGATAAGAACAAAAGCGTCCACGAGACTTAAAAATAGAAATATATTAAGATACAATTTTGCATACATCATATCATTCCAGATGAGATTTTAAACAAGCGAGTATGAAATTACAATATAGCTACCATAATACATAGTTGAAATAACTTAAAATAACGGAAAAAATTAAGCCAAAAGCTGCCTTTTTATAAATCTTGAACTGTGAAAAATATAATCGTGATTTTTCATACATAATAAAATTAATAGTTAAAAATACAACATTTCAATTATAAATAAAAATTACTCTTATTAAAATAAAAATTTGATATTGTGAAAAAAATGTTATGTCAACCTAGTGGATCTAAAAAAAATTAATAACAATGTTTTCACAAGTCCTATGCAGATTGTCACACGATTTTTTTTAATATTTATTCTTTTTTTTCTTCTTTTACTTTTAAAATTCTTTTCTAGATTTTAACAAACCAGTGTTAGCTGGTTAAAAGCTTTGACATATATCTTGAAAATTAATTAAGCTAAACACAATTAATTTTTTTAAATAAAGCATGGGAAGTTGATTATATATGTATGATGTTAATAAAACAGATTAGCCCACGATTGGTATGATGGGGTTTATAAGGACCCTAGCAAACTTTAATTTTTGAAATAAAACTCTTTTCTTAAATATGGAAATAAAGATGTTTTTTCTTAATATTATTTATTAATAAAAAAAAAGTCAGCTTATTTCTATATAAATGTGATAAAATAATTTTTTTATTCTAAAATATATTAAAATTCAAAAATAATTTTTTATATATTAATTTTTTTTATATATATTTCTTAAAATGTTCTATTAGACCTAAAAACACAATTTATATATTGATATTTAATAAATCGAAAAGTATTTAATATAGTATAGAAAATTAAAAATTCTATTTTATAAATTTATTTCTCCTTTGTGTTAAAATGAAATTTACACTATTCATTAATAAAGAGTTATTCTAAATTATAATAAAAATGCACGTATTTTTTTTTAAATAATAAAATTTGAAGTTAAAAAAGTTAAAAACTAAATTCTTTAACCCGCCCGCCACCCAAAGATTATTAAAAAAAGACTAAAAAAATACGTTTTAAAAAGTATAACTTATACATAAAAAAACTGTTTTAAAAAATAATAAAAATATTAAATGTTTTGAAATACGTATCTAAGTAATAAAATAATAAAGCGAAATAAATTAATACATCATAATTATGTGTAGTCATCCTCCGAGCTTTTTGCAACCAATAAAAAGCCGTATCACGATCGGGGTATTTCATGGCTAAATGGCACTGAAAAAGTACAAATTCATATTATTATTTCAGGAAAAAAAAATATTAGGGTACGATTCATCAAATTATACTTAATTATTAAAAAAAAATAGATAAAATATCTCACTTTAGCAATGTACAAAAGATTGCCGATGAAGTAATCTGGCTTTAGTTTTTCGGCCTGTATGAAAATAGATTATGTAATCAAAAAAATTAAACCTATAGGGGTGATTTAATAAACAAAACACATATATTTAACTAATAACTCACGTTTGTAAAAAATTCCAAAGCTTTTTCGATATTAGAGGACGGGAAATCGGAGCAAATAGCTTTTGCTGCTCTATGTTCTAGCCAACTTAACGAAGCCACCTATGAATATCGTTTTAATAAAAGAATTAAAAAAAAATTAACTCACGAACATTTTAAATAATATAAATGAAAAAGATTTCATAAAACTGTTATATGAATCAGATAGAGATTTTTTTAAATTGGGAAAAAATTTAGATTATTGCCCCTTGACTTAATAAAAAAAGAAAATAAACATAAAGATACAAAAATGTAATAATTATTCAAAAAAAAAAAATACTAAACAATTAATTTAATAGAATGAAGACGCCGGTTTGACATTGAAATTTTCTTTTTTTAGAGTGGGTAATGCTTAATAAATTTATATTTAACGTTTTTTTGTCAAATAAGCAGACAGAAAAAAATATGCATGAAAAATAAGCAAACAAGTAGTTCTATATAACACTGGTCGACAAAAATTAATGCGTGAAAATAGAAAATATGACACTAGGGCGAAATAATCCCCATGAAGAGCTCACGTATCCATTTTTCGAAGTTTCTTCAGATTTCGGATATCGAAAAAATGGCCAAATTTGATCAATGCAACCTCGAGATTACTCACAATGTAAAACTTAAGATTTTTTTTTCATATTAACATCACACTTATAACTTATTTTTTTATCTCAATAATAAAAAATAAAATTTTTAATATTATTAAGCTCTTACAACAAAATTTAAGTTATACAAAATATTTGGCTCCCCAACCTATATATATATTATCGGGTTTAAATAAAAATAGTATTTGAAGTTTGAATCCAGCTGTTTCATAAATTTAATTCAAATT
Organism: Acutogordius australiensis; assembly: GCA_030555515.1. Classification (NCBI taxonomy): domain Eukaryota; kingdom Metazoa; phylum Nematomorpha; class Gordioida; order Gordea; family Gordiidae; genus Acutogordius; species Acutogordius australiensis. The sequence continues at coordinate 17,864,018 of CM060242.1, read as the reverse complement.
TTTTTTTAAATTTTTTAAAGTTTATAGCTGAAAATGATTAGAACGGTTTACTGACTTAAAAATCACTCTCAAAAATTTGTTGATCTGGGTAATATGTATTTTCATATTTAGAGGCAGAGCTCATTTAAGTGGGTAAAATTTTAAAAATTATAAATATCCAATATTATCACCAAAAATTAAGCATAAACCTCGAAAATTTACATAAAAAAGTAAGATAAATTAAAAATTTTTAAATTTGATAGTGACAGGGGTCGAACATTAGGCCGAGTTAGTGCTCAGTCAGCATTCTACGACAAAAAGTCAACGGGAAAAAAGAATATATAAGATTAATATAACTTTAAAATGCCAGCGTCCAAGAATGTGATAAACCAGGGGATCTTTCGTTTCAATGAGGCAAGATTCGGCATAATGCTTTACCGTCATAGCATTTTTGACTCGTTCTGACAAGCTGACAAATTCAGTTATGTCACCAAGCGTTATTGCACACCTATTATTGTATTCCAATTATATCAATTTTCTCAAATTAATTTGCAAACTTTTTCCTCTCCTAACAATATACTAATCCATGAAGGTATCAACTGAAACGTATTTTGAATTTGTTATTAAGTAGATTTTTTAAGGTTAGGATGGCGAGTAGAGCTATGGTTGATGTAGATTTTAAAAAGAATTGAAGTCAGATTTAAGGGAAATTTGTGAAGTGTCTAGGTTAAATTTATGATTACATTTATAACCATTTAATTCGCTTTAATCTAATTATTGGGCAATACTGTAACAAAAAAATGAGGAAAAAATTCAATAAAAATGAGTAATTTATTTGCTTCATTGCTCACTAGCATTAGCAATTACAAAAAAAAACACGACGCGTCTTGCCCCCGGCCGTTTTCGTATGCAATGCCGTGTTGCGCTAAAGTATCTCAAAATGCGCCTAGGACTCTCATCAGCGGCGCGCTCTAATGCTTATAATATTTACCACACGACAAGAAAAAAACGACACACTCTATAGAAAATTTGAATGATAGCTGTCTTTATTTGATTATTTTTTCATAAGTCTGAAAAAATTGGTCGAAAAGTGTAACAAGCCCCAACCTGTTTTTATAAAGAGGTAAGAAAATTATAGTAAAAATATTGTATTTGTTGTCCCACGAGTGACATATTTAAATGGAAGCATAAGAAAAATACCATTTTTTAGTATCAGCATCATCTGGATCCAAAGTTTCAGCAATTTTGGCATATTTGTGGGCTAATAATATAAATGCAATTTTAAAAAAAAATATATAAAACAATAACTAAAATTAAATATTACCTTCAAAATAAAAATGCTTGGCTTTATCATTATTTTCATTTTCTTCTTCAATTTTAGCCATAAATCTAGTAAATTTTGCCTTTAAGCAAAAATATTGAGATGTCTACCATAAAAATAAATTACAATTTAGTTGTGTATAAAAATTACAATTTAGTTGTGTATAAAAATTACAATTTAGTTGTGTATAAAAATTACAATTTAGTTGTGTATAAAAATTATAATTATTAAACTTTATATACCTTGTAGTCATATTGGCTGAGCATATTATAAATTAGAGGATAATTTATATCTCCTTTAGACTCCATATTGTTGACATCTTCAATTAGCATTATATATTGTGTATCTGGAAAGCTATATAAATCATTTAAACGGATTATAATTCAGCATGCCCATATCAGCATTGTATATAACTTTTTGTGATTTAAATATATTGGCCTTCTCCATATAAAAAAATATAAAAGTAAACGAATTCAACAGCCTATTAGGACTCAGGTCAAAAATTTTAAAAACCAAAGGATACTTACTGTTTAGATTAGTTTTAATAAACATAGTTGCTTTAAAAACTTTGTCAATTTTTAACATTTTTATGCTTTTTTTTTCAACCTGTCATATACAATAAAAATAAATAAAAATGCCAAAAATAACATTTTGCAAACACTTAAAATATATTGTAAATGTGTTCTGATATATGTATAATAAAAACTGTAAGTTATATAAACAACTCATCAAAATTTAAGGAATGGGTAGAATAAATTTAAACCAAGCATGAATTTTACCATAAACTTAATTAACATATCTCCTGTACATGTCGGAATATGTGCTTAAATTGCCTGAAGTAACATTTTTTGCTAAAAAGCTTAAAATAATTTTTTAATCAAGTTTGCAATTTTAAACTGAAAATTTCCATAAAAAATATAACTTGGGTCTATTTTAATGATATTTATAGAAAATTAGTGGAGTAAAGTTTTAGTTTAATTTTTAAATGTTCAATGTTCTAACTAATGAATAAGACAGATTAAAACAATTTATATTTACAAATTAGAATTTGTACGTTAAGATTTATGAAATACTTCAATGCCTTAAGAATAAAAAATTTATTTGTTAGGAAAAGAAAGTGATATTTATGGGGTAGCAAGTTAAACACTTATCTAGTTGCTCTGTGTAATTAATAAAATATATGTATAACTTCTGTTTTAAATATGCCTTGCATTTGATTTTCAAAAAGAAAAGAAAATTTATGATAAATTAGCACATACCAGATCAATGTTACTCCAGTTAGTAGATTTTTTGTATTATAAGATAAAGTTAATAAGTTTAATGGTATGCCAATATATTATATTGCCATTATTCATGTAGCAAATATAAAACTTTGCTTGGCTTATAATAAGCTACAAAATGGTCTTTAAATGAAGCAACAAAATTAAAATTTTCAAACTTTTCAAAAAACTGTAGTGAATCAGCTCAATTTAAAATGTTAATTATCTGGGTTAAATAGATGGCAGAAAAATAAATGCATATAACCAAAATGGACATAATTACTTTCAAAAATCCCTTTCAATTAAATGAAGCTCAATATAAGGTATTTTTGATTTTTGGGTAAACAACAAAGACACAAAGTAGAAATGATTTATCATAAAATTACTTCTCTATTGTGTCATAAAATTCCTCGTCACCACTGTCTGAAATTGCTGAAGTTACATTTTTAATTGAGGGAGAGGAGACTATGTCCTTGAATATGTCTTCACTACTTAACGCATGAAATCTAACGGCCTTACGACTTCCTCCATTAACCAAAATGCCATTACTTGCACTAGAAATCCTTCTTGGCGATATACTACCATTTGAAAAAATTTCACGCTGCAAAGTTTGGGCATTTATATTGATTTGGGTTAATCTTTGATTTAAAATTTCTATTTCACGTCGCAATAAATAAATTTCCTCATCTTTATTTTGCATATGACGATACACAAGATATCCTGTAATTAAGGCAGCTCCGGAAGCAGCGGTTAAAATAAAAATTGTTTTGGTAGACGTTTCCATGGGATGTACCCAAAGGATTATAAAAATGTGTAAATAACAATACCCTACATTCACTAAATTTTGTCAATGGCTTATTGAATTTAAAAATAAAAATTACTAATTTTATTGATAAAAAAATTAAAAGGTGTATATTCTTTGAAAATTTAATTAGTATTAAAAATCAAATTTAATTTGTTTTTAAATATACATGTAAATTACTATGGTGCTTATGCATATACCTCAGGTTTTAAGAAACTGGCTTATTTAATAATATTCTGGCTTTTTAAGGTTAAATGCAAGTGTGCAAAACAAATGTGGGTAAATTATGGAAGCAATAATATACTTAAAAGTTAAATTTAGAGCGCATGAGTTGAGCTCTATCTGCAGACCAAAAACACGAAACATTCAAAATTTTTGAAATTTAAAAAAAAACGACTCTGAACGCGCCCTTAGGTAGCTTTCCAACTTAATTCAGTTTTTTTTAAATTTTGATATTTATTTTGGAAATTGAACGTATTCTTACAAAAAGTTGCCAATCTTTATTAGGGCACGTTCAGACTCATTTCATTTTTTTCAAATATTTAAAATTTTTAATATATTTTCAATTTTTTTAACTTTTTTTTAGAAACTATTTAAATGCTAAGTAACTAAGATTGGCGACTTTTGTTAAAATGCGTTCAATGTCGAAGAGTAAAAATTTTATTTCAAAATTTAAAATTTTTTAAAAATAAAAAAGTTATAAGCATTTAAAATAGTATTTAAAAAAAAATTGTTTTAGAAATCATATACAAATTTTTAAAATATTAGAATTTTTATTCAAATATTTAAAATCTTAAAATTTTAAAAAAATTCAAATGAGTCTTGCCCTCAAGAAAGGTCGCCTTCAGTCTCAATTTGTTTTAAAAAAAGTTATAAAAATTTTTAAATTTGTTGAAAAAACATATATTGGTACAATGTTTAAAATTTTAAGTTAAAATGATTATTAGCTATATTCGTCATTTTTATGAGAGAGTTCGGAGTACCTATATTTATCAAGATTTTTTCACTTAAAGCAGCTGATGTCGAGTTATAAAATATTGTAAAAACAATGGTTAATTATTTTTAAGAAGCAAATTTGTAAAATTTTTATGATTACAAGTTTGTCTTGTTTGTTGGTTTAATAACTATCTCCCTTTAAATTATTTTATAATCATATACCATCCTATATTTAAAATATGTAAACTAGGTGATTTGGTTAAGGATATAGTTGCTGTATTTTAAAAATATTTTATGCGCCATTTTGCTTTAGAGCAGAGACACTAAGTTGTATCTCCTAATTTTTACAATTTATAAAATTTTACGAAAATAAAACTCAGTTTGAACGCCTAACAATTTAAATGTGGCCGGCCATATGTTTTTCACATGTTAAAATATGTAAAATTTTTTGAAAATTTCGAAGCATGCCATCGTAGTTTGTGTAAGTATGTCCCAAAGTTTAATGTGAATCCTTTGTCAAATAAAAACGATATTTTGCTTTCTAATCTTGTTTTTAACCCACTTAATTTAAATAAAAAGGAAAACGATTTAATTAGTAAATATGTTAGTCAATCAATTTTGTCAAACAAAAATAATTATTTAACACAAACTATTATTTTTTGTAAACTTTTGAATGCATCTCAAACTTTAGATTATTTTTTGCATAAAAAATTTCCTACTTTAAAATGGTATAGTAATGAGGGGTCTGAAAGTTTGATTCCTCTTTTATATTCAATATTGATTAAATTTAGTAAAAAGAAGCATCTAACATGCCTATGTATGCCTCATAGGGGTAGGGTAAGTTTGCTGACTGAGTTTTTTAATTTAAATTTGGAAAATTTATATTTAAAAATTCTTGGGAATTCAGAAGCAAATTATGGTTATGGATATTCTGGTGATGTTCTTTCTCACTTATATAAAAGATCACATTATATATTTGGTATGGTATTAATATTATGTACTTAAGATTTTGGATATTTAGACTTGAAACCTGTTCCTGGAATTGAAGGAATATTATTATATGTTCTCAATCATTAAAAAAATTCAAATATATATTATTAAAAAATTTTTGAATTGCTTTTAATTAATCCTTTGGGGATTTTAGTCCTAGCCAGATTATAGACACAAAATTTAGCAAATTTTATTTTCTGTTTCTTGCCATGTTGGGAAACAATATTTCAGCCATCATACTTAGTTTATATGTATATTAATCAATGCATGAAAGGTTATTAATTTGAAATAGACCAAGAGCTGTGAAATTTTTTGCCTAAACCATTTATCGGAGATATTAAAATTTCGATTGTGCAGTCCAGCCCAATATTCTATTAAATATCTCAGCCTCATGCATTTAATATTTAGCCTGTGCCCAGAGCTTTTTAACTGCCCTAATTTATTAGGCTACTGCAAAACTTTCATGGAGTATTATGCAAGAGTTTTGTCATTATTCTAAGGGTTAAAATGCACGCTTTAAATTTAAATAAATATTTTTTTAAAATACAAGCATTTTGAAAGCAAATTTTGTAAAATTCTGACATTTTTTAAATATTTCTAATATTAGAAAAAAATAAGACCATTGATTTGATTCTGCTCCCTAATCCTTCCCACTTGGAATCAATCAACCCTGTGGCCTGTGGCCTGATTAAAGCTCATCAAATTGCCCTTGCTGAAGGTAGTTTATTAATGTTTCTATAAAAATAGCATTACTATAAATTTACTGTTAATTAAAACAAAATATAAATAAAGTTTGACATGGTTTTACATTTATTAGGATATAAATTGTTAATTATTTATATTTTTTGTCATCTAATTATAAATGACCCAATAGATGTGCTGAGCTTTATTTCTGACAATAAATATATAAAAAAAATTTGATTTCACCATATTGTACAATTAATTTTTTGAAAGTTATAGCTACTAAAATTTGAATGCCAATCTTTGTTGGATACTTAATACTTTAACAATATCTGATAACTTACTTTAGCAGATTTTTTTTAGCAATCTGGAATAATTCTTGTAGGGATAGAAGCAAGGTTAATTAAATTTAATTACTCATCAACATAAATTTTAACATTTTTACCCAAATCAATTAAACTATTTATGGTTAAGGGCACGTGCAAAGTGAGTTTTTATTTTCGTGAAATTTTCAAAATTTCGAAAAAAAAAATTTTGTAATAAAACGCAAATTTTTAAAAAGTTGCCAAATTTAGTATATGGACATAAAAGGCTTTTCTGAAATAAAATATTTTTCAAAAAAATTTGAAAAAAAATTTTTTTTTTATATTTTCAGAATTTTTAAATTTTACGAAAATAAAAACTCACTTTGCACGTGCCCTAACAATTAATTATAACTTAGTTAAACATTTTAAAGTTAACAATTAATATTTTCTATAAATTGCTCATACTTGCATAAGAGACTCTTTAGCCTTGATGCTTAAAATTGATACTAGCATTTTCAGCTTAAATTTAAGAAAAGTCTGTTGTTCGTGTACTTGTTAATATAAATTTTTTTTACTTTAATTTTCATTCTGTGAAATTATGTAAAAATATGTTTGGTTAGCCGATATAAATATGATATTTTGCAAATATAGATCCGAAAAATAATGGTAATAATTACGTAATTTACACATTGTCAAAAAAATAAAACTTTGAACTTTACCTCGTCAAATAACGTGAAAAAACAATGTTTAAGTTTTGCAAAATGGTAAGAAGCGCATTTAGCACGTTAGGTCTCAATCAATATATTACTATTCGGAGCGACATATTGGGGGACAGAATTCTTGTTAATATTATGATGGATTAATTTAAATTCAATAAAACGATACCATTATGCCAAAAATTAAAACAAGCCTTCACATCCACCTCACCTGGTGAAAGGGCACGTTCAAAATTTACTTTGAATTTTACATTGATAATTTTTTTGTTCAAAGTCAGAAACAGCTGCCAAACTGTCGGCTATTTTTCAACCGAAACGCCAAAAGAAATTTTAAATCAGCATCGGGACGGTGGAGGCTTTTGTATGGCAAGTTATAGCATAGTTGCAATGAAGAATTACAAATTAGTTTTACCGATGCGAAAAAATGAACTTGCAGAGTTCAACAAGTTTTAAATAAAATTAGGATTATCATAAAAATAACACGAACCTAGTTTTTCATGTACATGCCAGCGATTATGGAATCGAAATGAAGCATAAGTTTTGATTTTTAATTTTTCTGTAATATGATTATAGAGAACACATGATTTAAGGTCACCTAAAGGCATTTTGTATTACTGTCCCGGGGCTATTGATGGAACGCATTAAAAACACTTTTTGATTGGTTTGGGGTTCCATTGCTTTTTTTTAAATTAAAAGGCAGGCTCATATTTAGTTGTTAAGTTCGCAAAATAAATATTACGGGCCGGTGGCTCGTATTCATATTTATAAAGTAGCTTAATTTTAGATGCATTTTATCATGCGAGGCATGGCACAGAACGATGAAGATTTTTCAATGTTTAATTGGACATTAGTACAGCAAACTAATTATTGTCAGACCTAGGGTAAAATTTGGGATTCGGGCATTTTTAAGTGCCTAAAGGTTTTATTTATCTAAAAGTAACCGAGGTTCAGATAACAAACATAATGTGAAATAAGCTACACAATTATAAGGTCACGTTTACCCGCAAATTAGTTTTTCTAGGAAAATAATAGTTGTGCCAAAATTTGTAGGATTTCAAAAAAAGTGCGATCTTATAAAGCTTTCAAAATTGATACTTTTATCAAGATGTGCCGAAATATTATGAATAAACTTCCATATTTAACGCATTATCTAAAAATACAATTGAGTTACAAATGAGGTTTCTTTAACTCGGGCAAGCACTTAATATCGCCGTCGGGTTGTATAATTTATTCTCACGCCGGCTACCTGCGTTTTATCCTAGGCTCCCACTTTAGACATGTTTATGACCTATTTCCTATGTGGGCCACTCATTAGCTTCAAAAGACTAATTGCGCATAGTTTTTTAAAGAAAATAGGTGATTGGAAAACTGTACCATAGAGTTTCTAATATGTTAAGTTTTTGCCTTATTTTTTCTTGACTATTATTCTGTACGTTCCTAATCCAATATACTACGTAAGCTTTCCGCATCAGCAACTTTTTTTATTGAAAAAACAATTGGGCTTGAGCTTCGTTCATACCTTCTCCATATAGGGGCGCCATACCCATTTAGGGCTTTGAGTCATTGTAAGATTTGCTCGCACGCCGATGACCTAGGTTTTTAGCCTAGGCTCTCATTTTAGGCACATCGTTTATGGCCTGATGCCTTAGCAGGCCACTCAGTTCAAAGCGGTTGCACATGTGCTCTATATTTCTACTAAAAATAAACCTAAATGCCCTCAAAACTTCCAATCTCCTGCTTGTAGGACAGGAATGTTTGCCACTGAGCTATCTGAGCGAACAGCAACCTTTTTATGATCAATTAATATTTTAAATGTGATTCGATAAGATGCCCTACTCATCCAAATTCACGGGGATGCTGCAGTGGCGGGTCAAGGCGTCGTGTACGAAACGGCCAATATGTCTCGGCTCCCGGGTTATTATATAGGTGGTTCCATACACATTGTCGTCAACAATCAACTCGGATTCACGGCAGAAGCAAGGCATTCCCGATCAAGTGCTCATCCTACCGACGTGGCTAACGTTAATGGGTAAACGCGTTTGATTAAAGCTCTTTATTCCAGCATCAAAAGTTTTAACTCATTTTTGAATTTTTTTTTGATCAGCAATTTTATGCAATTTTCTTGTGAGCTTAAATCTTTTCAAACTTTTTTAAACTCATCCTAAACTCTTTAATATACCATTTTTGTTATCGATTCATATTCAAAAATTAATCTAAGGTTTTAAAGAGGTTTTTAAATTACAAATATACACAAAAATCATTTGTGTATTCAAACCATATCTTGATTTATATTCCTCAAGGTGTCCCGTGATTCACGTTAACGGCGACTATCCAGATTTAGCAGCATCGGCTGGACAAATCGCGCTTTCTTACAGGGAGCGATTTAGGAAAGACATTTATATTAATCTTGTTTGCTATCGCAAGTAATACATCGCGTCACTTATTCATTTACAGTTGTTTTAATCATACTCGACTTGCAATATCTTTCTCCATTTCCTATTTTACATCCTTCAAATTTTATATGCTTAAGCTTAATTACAATTATTTAACTAAACTTTGCGCAACATAAATTTTTTCATATTTATTAAAAATAGGATGACGAATGGCTGTTTAAATTTTTATAAGCCGGTTATAAATATGTGAAAAAAAATGTGTGGAAGGTCTTACTTGTTTATAAAATTAATTATATCTTAAATTTGAATTACGCTAGATATGGACATAATGAAGTCGATGATCCTACGCTGACAAATCCGCATATCTATCACGCTATCCGAAAGAAACAATCTGTTCCTGACATGTACACTGAACAAATAATAAGGAAGATTTCAGATGAATTAAATGAAGAAAAAAAACAGAATTTGTCTACAGAAGATAGAAAACAACTTGAAAAATATGGTACGAGTATATTTAATAATTTTGAATCTTCACTCTGTATCTATTAATCGTACTAAACACGTTTGTTTTTACTATATATTTTTGCATTTAGGAAGTCCAGAATATTGGTTACAGTTTAAAACAGATCTGGAAAATAAATATAACGAGGCGCTCGACGTAGCGAGAGGCATCATCAAGGAGTCAACAGTTTCTAAACATGTAGATTTTAATCTTTTAAGGGAATCACCTAATGAAAACAATGGCGCGAATTACAAGGATAATATCAGCCCCCCACAGCCCAAATACTTGCCTTTTGATCAATGCATTTGGCCAACTGGACTTCCTCTCTCGTTGTTGCAGTATGTAGGCCTTAAATCAGTAGACCTTGATAAATGTACAATATTTTATATTCCACAACATCGTATATGATATTTTTAATGATTTTTACTATAACCGAAAATATTTTCGTATACGAGTCCCTGAACCTTTTAAGGTCAAAGCAATTAAATAAAAAATCTGGTCATTGCTCAAAATAAAACATACATTTCTACTATTATATTGATTTTTTCTTAGTCACGGACTTCAAAGTGCACCCCCATCTTGAAAAAACCCACATCAAACCTCGTATCGCCGCATTGCAATCGAATAAAGAGCACAAAATTGATTGGGCAACTGCAGAGACTTTGGCAATTGGTTCGCTTATGTTACAAGGGATCAATGTAAATTCTACCAAAATTGAAATTATATTTGAAATTGGAATTTTAAATTTGGCTTATAAATTTCAAGCAAGGAATTTTAAACTATAGTGTTAATTAAAAAGTAAATAATAATATTGGTCTAAGATTGCTTTTGATTCATGGGTAAGAATCACAAAATAGAAATACAATTTCTTAACGCAACCTGATATGTTGATTCTGTTTTAGGTCCGATTATCGGGACAAGACAGTGGCAGGGGAACTTTTAGTCATAGACATTTCGAGCTCACTAATCAACATATATCAGGTTAAGACTTTACTCTACATAGTAATACTTAAGGCTTGGCATTCAAAAATAAAATTTTGAGTTTGGTTTTTTGTCAGCATTATTATTGCTTTCTTTTTTGTCAACGTTGTTTAGTGGGTTTTTGTTTTATTTTAGTCGACCCTCTTTATGTTTTAATTTAAAATTCGTATTTGTTTTGTATTGACAGTGTTATACATCATTTTTTTATATTTGTTTTAAACCTTAGTTTTTCATTTTTAACCATTACAGGCGAATCCCTGTTTCATTAAAATTTTAACAATAATTTTTTAGTTGATCATTAAAACGATTAACGTCATGGCGCCACTTAATTAGTTGCTGCCACCTTTACAAAAACTAGATATATGTTGCAATTATAATATAAATTATGATGTCATAATATCGATTACTTTGCAAATAAATGACAAGTTAATTGTTTCTAAGCATTACTTCTTTCTAATACCATGAAACATATAAATATCATACATTGATATCATTATATTGCAAATATGCGAAAACCACAAATATTTATAAAAAAAATTTTATTGAATTTTAATTTGGTATAAAATAATTCATTTGAATAAAAAAAACAAGGTGATTACTTTAGGTCAATAATTTTAATACATTAAATTTAATGTGTATGATAAATCCCACCTTATTTCAAGAATTTCGGGAAGGTCACCCTTTCAGAATTGGATAAATTTTTGAATGGAGGGAACGTCCACGGTTAGATAATAATTTAAATTTTTTTTTACCGGAAGTGATTATTGACGGTGGCAAAAGAAGAATAAAAGGTGAGGTAAAATAATGTATTCATTGCAACTTTGGGAGGTTTATGAAAAAAAAAAAAATTGTTTTAAAGAGGACAATAAGTGTTTATCTTTATAAGCATATAAATGTTTAATCAAAGATTTTTATGACTATTTAAAATATTTTAACAAGAAATTTTTTACCATCCCATTAAATTACCAATTGAATTAAAATAATGGAATGATGTTATGCTCAGTGCTGGGAAAACAATGAGCCAAAAAACTTTGGCTCATTTTTTCCCCCAAAACATAAAAAAAGAAAGGGGGCTACAAATAAAGGGCCAAAATAAGAATTCAAAAAAGCCCTTACTAAGAAAAGGGGCAAAAAAAACCCACAAAAAGTGGCTCTTAAAAAGAGCCCCCAAAAAACCCATTTTATGTTTTTCTTATAATAATTTCAAAAAATTTTGATTTTTTCTTTATAATAATGATGGATGGGTTATTTTTTCTTAAAACTCCTAGGAGTTTTTTTTTTGAAGAAAAGGGGCTTTTTTTAACATGCCCCCTTTCTTTAAGCAAGAAAAAAGGCTTTTCTTTTGCCATGCCCACGAGTTTGTGGGCATTTGGGGGAAAAAACTCAAAAACTTGTTAAAAAAAGCCCATTAAGTTTTTTTTCCCAGCCCTGGTTATGCTCTTCCTTTTAGTTCATTTTTTATCACGTTCTTTTGAAATTTTCTATACTTATTGTATTAACTATTTTTAAAAAAACTATATGATTTTAGGTTCTAAATATTTTAATGTCTAACCATGATAAAAGGGTTATTATTAGAGACTAATAAAATCTGCTTTGGTTTTTTACCTTAAAATTGCAATTTTTAGTTTTTGTTTAAGGTCAAATTCCAATAAAGCTGGTGCTTTATGTTATTACGCGATATTTTATTTATTAAATGTTTTTTATTTAAAAAAAGGTTCGCTGGTTAACCAAATAGTCGATTTTAAAAAAAGGGGAGAATTTCACTTTTATCTTAAAGGGTTTAACTATTACATTGTAAATTTAATATTAATAATAAAATTAGTTTAGCGATTATTGTCTAGCTTAATTGCCCCTATTGCTTCTTTTTACAATCAAATTTAGCACATTGACTATAATATAGTGCAAAGCACATATTTTTGTCTCAAAAAGGCAAAAAATTAATTTTTTCAAAAGTCATGCCGGCTTTTTTTGAATTCGTATAATTAAATATATTATCAAGGGCTATATTTTATAAATATATCAGCCAATTTAAAGATACGAATTATTTATTTTTTTAAATGACATTAGTTATTTGGTAACCTAAAAATATATATGTTTTTAAATATAGCGGTCATTAAAAAAATTATGACTTTAATACATTATAGGATAATTTCGTGATAAATTGCCTCAAAACATTTTTTGCATAAAACATTAAATAAATTTGCTAATGTCTCGGTCAAAAATCACTTCTAGTCAAAAAATTTTTTTAGATTTTTATCAGCATTCAAGAACCCTGGCATTATATTAATTTTCAGCCAAACCTTAGACTTGAAGGTAGTTTGTCAATTTGAGGTGGAATTGACCAAATAAGTTATAGTTGATTTAAGTGCACTTGTATAAAAAAATTAAATTTTGTTTTGTATGTCATCATATCTCAGCTAATTTACAATAAACCTCTTGTTTAATTTCTCTGAAAATTCATAATATAGAAGCATCGACAAGACGGTCAATAGTATTAGCTGGCTCAATACTAAAAATAGGCTCATACGGTTTAGAATTATTTACATTTCCCCCATTTTTTTAAATATTCATCTTCCATCATTTATATCCAATCAAATTTTGAAAATATAATATATAAGCTTAAATTTATTGAAAACAATTTTTGTTAGTTCTTTTGCCCGAATATTTTTGACCAAGGTTTTTTGTTTTTGCGCCGAGCCTAGTAATACCTTTTCAAATCAGCAAACAATCTTATAAAACTAGGTTATCTAAAGATTTTGGCTTTTTTTAATGTTTTTTTATATAGAAGTTGACCAACTAGACTTAGATCAATTTTTTCCTGAACGAATTGTCCCATTAAATCACATGGAGTATCCTGAGCAAGATGATAATGACAAAAATAAGAAGGGTAGGTCTGAACGGAAATCATCAATGGGAACTTTGCAAATCATCAATTCACCTTTGCATGAGTTGGGTGCGCTTTCCTTTGAAACTGGTTATGCCTGGTACAATGCCTATAATGTCGGCCCTTTAAGTATGAACTTCGGTTAATACATTTACTATGAGTGACATCTTTTAATTATAAGCATCTGAAAATAAATAAAAGAATTTTCCTTAATAGGCAGCATATAATTGTTTTTTGCTGGCCGATATATTTACACTTAGACATATGTCATTTTCTAATCTTAGGATAAATATTTAACCTTAACTAGGTTTTATTTTCAAATAAGCCGGCCCGATACATTTTATTCACGAGACAAAGAAATAATTTCTTTTGATTTGATTAAAAAAAATCAAACAAATATAAAATTTTAGTACGGTAGAATTCGGCAGACCTTACTATTGAAAAAAATTTTTACCAAAAAGTTTTAAACTATTTTAATTTAGCTGGACCTCCACTTAAATCAACCCTTACCATATGGGAAGCTCAATTCGGTGATTTTTTTAACGGTGCTCAAACAGTCATAGATACCTTTCTGACATCCGCTTACCAAAAATGGGGCTTAAATCCAGGTATGTATATAAATAGTGCGTGATTTTAAACGGCCCATTTTTATATCCGGCCCGCACTAACCAAGTCCGACCCCTACCTCGTCGATATAGAACCCTTAGGCGGTACATTACATATAAGTTAAGATTAGCTAAGTGGTTGAGGAAATATATTGACATTTTGAAAAAATTGCAAAGAGGGTTTTTAATGTCAAAATTATTTTTATATTTATACGCGTCGGTTTTACATCTTCATCCAGGTGGTCTAGTCCTGCTATTACCCCACGGGATGGATGGAATGGGGCCTGAACATTCTTCTTGTCGGGTGGAACGATTTTTACAACTTTCGAACGATCCCGAAGATGGAAATTTGGCCAATAAACAACAGCAACAGGTAAATATAGTCCAGCAATAAACTTTCTTAATTTAACACATGTCTACAAAAATATCAGGTCTAAATTAATTTATTTAGGACAATCTTACACTGCGTAATTTTTCTTTAATCTTATATACATCTTTTCATTTCGATATACCTCAGCCTGTCTTAAAACTAAAAATATCAAAAATCTTTTTTTTTCTAAATTTCTTAAAATTAATATTTTTTGCCTTAATTAATTAGATTTTAAACTAATTTTTAAATTAAAAAATTGAAGATTTTTCATTGCAACCATGGGCTTTAAAATTATTTTCCTACTATAAATTAATTAATTTTTAAGTTTTTATTATATTATTTATTATATTATTTAATTGTTGAAATCGCTAAAGTGTCATTTTTTTATAATATAATTCGATTTGTAGTAAAGAAAATATGGCTGGCGGAAAAACAGAAAAAGTGATAAATAGGTATATTAATAATGCTCTTAAACACGCCTTCAACACCTATGTTTGATTTTGTTGACTTGTGTAAACTTTTAAAACTTATTAATTTGTAAAGAGGACAGTAAAAAAATTGGTTTGTTTTAAAATACGTTTGAATCTTATTTAATAATTTTGGCATGTTCTATTTTTTAATATAATTCCAGTTTATCAACTTGACCATTGCTAACCCAAGTACGAGTGCTCAATACTACCATTTGCTCCGATCTCAAGCATTAACGCTCCATAGCGGGATGCTCACACCCCCACTTGTCGTGATGGCTCCTAAAATACTACTCAGGTCCCTAATGAAAAACATATTTTTTAAATTTGTTATTGCATAAAGATAGAATTAAATTTTGCATAGATTCGCAAACATATCATCTATTTAACACAGATTTCGAGTTATATAAGATGCATTTTATTTAAGTTTATTAATTTGTTTAAAAATTTTATACTATTTTTGTATTTTAATTAATCATATTTATTAAACATTTAGAATTTACATTTTTTTATATCTCTATATACTTAAGTTTTTATTCGGATTTCTAAAGCGTGTAAGGGCTTGCGAGCTAAATATTAAATGGGCCGGGTGGGACAAATTATCAAAAAAAAATGCAAATTTATCATGTATTCTGGTTAAATTGACTTAAAATTAATTTTAATATTATTAATTG
>CM060242.1:17783338-17847953 GCA_030555515.1 Acutogordius australiensis | reverse complement strand
GGCGGGGCCGAGCTAATTTAAATTTGCCAGCGTGTCGATAATTGGCCAGCCGGGTTTAGAGAAAAACATTAAATATATATTATAAAATTTTTAAACATCAAGGTACGAAGATGCGAAATCCAAACTCGCTCAATTCGCACCAGGTACACATTTTGATTCAGTGCTTGAAGACAGTCAACTTGTGGAGCTAGAATCCAAACTATATTTTAAAGATTCTATTACTACACCTAAATCACGGCCCGGCGTAAAAAGACTCGTGTTTTGTAGTGGTAAACATTACTACATGTTGTCAAAGCGTAGAGCGCAATTGATAGAGGAACAAAAATTAATCAACCATGATTGTATCAATCCCCTAAGTGTTGTTATCGTGAGGCTTGAGCTACTGTCTCCCTTTCCTGCCGCTAAAATTGCTCAAATCTTGGCTAAATATGCTTGTCAA
Source organism: Acutogordius australiensis (assembly GCA_030555515.1). Classification (NCBI taxonomy): domain Eukaryota; kingdom Metazoa; phylum Nematomorpha; class Gordioida; order Gordea; family Gordiidae; genus Acutogordius; species Acutogordius australiensis. The sequence goes on along the minus strand of CM060242.1, from coordinate 17,847,514 downwards.
AGAGCGCAAACCCCAGAGAAAATTGAAATTGTTTGGGCACAAGAGGAGCATAAAAACCAAGGGGCATGGAGTTACGTTAGACCTAGATTATCAAACCTCATCGTAAATTGCAACGAATCTGTTAAAACCCGTTATAAATTTGATATCCGTTATATTGGACGCAACGAAGCTGCGTGCCCCGCAACTGGATTAAAGTGGCAGCATAACCAGCAGGAAAATAAAATTTTAAAGGAAGTTTTTGAATGAAAGAATTTATGTACCCACAAAGATATTCATATTTATATATGGTCAATTCCACCTCAAATCGACAAACTTTTTCCCTTGAAGTCTCAGTTTTGGCTGAAAATTGGTACATTGGTAGGGTCCTTGGGTGCTGATAAAAACCTAAATTTTTTTGACCGGAAGTGATTTTTGACCGGAAGTGATTTTTGACCGAGATATGAGCAAAGATATTTTTTATTTTTTTGCAAAAAAAAAATTTGAGGCAACTTTGCGCGCATGTATCATCTAAAGTATTGTAGCTAGAGTCATAATTTTTTTTTATTTTAAGATCGTAATAAGGGCTACCACGCAAAAAATATTTAAAAAATTTTTGTTTAAGTATTAAAAAAATTAGTTTAGACACAAATAGCTCAAAAAACGTATCTTTGAATTTTCTGAAAAATTCATATAATATGGCCCTTAATAATGTTAATAAATACATGATTTAACAAGTTTGGGACCTGCGTGATTACAAAATTTAAAAAAATCAATTTTTGCCTTAATTTTGGTATAAGCCCTTTGGACTATATTAGAATATGCCATTGTGCCAAATTTGACTGTATTCAAAAAGCAGGACATATAGGCACTTATGTTAGACCATAATAGTTTGATATTGATTACTACTATTATTTAATTTACAATGAAAAAGTGAACCTTAAAACCGAAAAAGTGAAAATATTGCCTATTTTTAAAATCGACTTTCTGGTTAACCAGCCAACCTTTTTTAATATTTAACATTCATTTTATAGATAAAATATCGCTTATAACATATAATAGCTCCAGCTTTTTTCATTCGATTTTGACGCTTTACAATAAAAATACCTAAATTTGCCAAAAAGACAGCAAATTTTCAGGTGTCAAAAAACTAACGCAGATTGTATTCGTCTGTCCAAGCTTATTTTATTATTTTTGCATAATTAACTAATAATTTTTAGAACCTATAAAATCAGTCATAATTTGCCTGTGGTCCCAGACTTATGTGTTCGAATATTTAAAAAGGAGTATATTTTAGCAATTTTTTAAGAAATTTAAAAAATGCTTTAAACTGAATATTCTTCATAAAATTGTCCAGATTATGAGATACCCTTAGATACTACCTCCATGCAAAATTTCAGCCAATGTTGGATTGAGGTGGAATTGACCATATATTTTTTTAGTTTTGTTAAGACAAATTTTATAGTATTATATCCTATATGGACAAACGTCCAGTATTAATGTAAATATTTAATGAAACAATCTTTATTTAAAAATTATTTATTAGCAAATATATATATCACATCAAAATATATGTATTTATTTAATATATATTTATAATTATGATTTAATAAAACAGATATACATGGTAGTGTGTTTAAATTGATACTAAAAAAATGATCTGATGAGTATATATCATACAATTATTAAAAAGTAAGTGTTAAGATAAAGGCGTTAAACGAATTATCTAAAAGGCGACAGGGTTATTGTGTTTGGCATTCTAAAAACGGGAAAATGAAAACTTAAATTTGAATGAAATAAGGAGCGGTTGTATAAGTACGATATTTAGAAGTAGCAAGCAAATATTAATATTGCAAAGTTTTTTGTCTATTGACGAATGAATGATTTTAATCAACTTCCTCCATACGGGTTTTATCCTCCGACTCCTCGGCCGTGACGGGAATTTCTTCCATTTTATCAGCAGAGCCAGCGTCCCCAGCATCAGCACCTCCGTGGGGACCTTCGTCCTCATCGATACCGAGCCCGAGTTTAATCATTCGATGTATACGACTGGCGTGTATGGTCGGATCCTCTAGCGTGAACCCGGATGAAAGGAGAGACGTCTCGTAGAGCAAGCAAATCAGGTCCCTGGCCGATCTGTCGTTCTTATCGGCCTCAATCTTTTGCAATAGATTTTCGATGATCGGGTGATCCGGGTTAATCTCCAAATGCTTCTTGGCCGCCATGTACCCCATGGTGGAGTTGTCACGAAGGGCCTGTGCCTTCATTATGCGTTCCATGTTGGCGGTCCAGCCGTATTGACTGGTTACAATGCAACACGGCGAGTTTACGAGTCGGTTCGAAACGGTCACCTATTTAAATAATTGTAGCATTACAAATAATTTTATATTTTTATTCTAAAATAAATTAGTAATATATTGTCAACTATAATAAAACGAGGAAGGTAGACATTAATTTTAAGCGATTAAAAATATTAAAAAAAATATTACCTTTTCAACTTTTTTGTCTAATATTTCTTTCATGGCCTTGCAAAGAGGTTCAAATTTGACTTTTTGTTCTTCAAAACGTTTCTTTTCATCCTCACTTTCAGGAAGTTCAAGACCTTCTTTGGTAACTGAAACAAGGGGTTTTCCGTCATATTCTTTAAGTTGTTGCACGCAGTACTCATCGATGGGTTCAATCATGTAAATAACTTCAAAGCCACGTTTAATCACGTTTTCGACAAGCGAAGAGTTCATAACTTGTTCTTTGCTTTCACCTAGAAGCAAAAATTAAAGGTGAAGTACATGGGATAAAAAATAAAGAAAGAAAATTTGATTGAAAGAGGTCAAAGCATGCACTTAACTAATGAAATAGTGATAATAATAAAAAAATTACCAGTAATGTAATATATTGATTTTTGGTTTTCTTTCATACGCCCAACATAATCTTTAAGGGAAATCATCTCATCTGGAGAGGAGGAAGTGTAATATCTCAAATATTCAGCTAGTTTTTTACGATTTGTGCTATCTTCATGGATACCAAGCTAAATTAAATTATAATAAAAATAGTTCTTACCTAATGACAAGCAATATATAAGATCAAAAAAATTGATTGATTATATTATAAATACCTTGAGATTCTTTGAAAACTGTTCATAAAATTTCTTGTAGAGTTCCTTATCTTCTGCAAGTTCATCAAACATTTCCAGGCATTTTTTGACAATGTTTTTACGAATGACCTTTAAAATTTTGTTTTGTTGTAACATTTCACGAGATATGTTTAGGGGCAAATCTTCGGAATCCACGACGCCTTTGATGAAGCACAAGTATTCTGGGATAATGTCCTCGCAGTTATCCATAATGAAAACTCGTCGAACATACAATTTGATGTTATTCTTTTTCTTACGCGTCTCAAACATATCAAAGGGACATCTTTTAGGCACGAAAAGCATTGCCTTGAATTCGAGCTGGCCCTCGACTGAAAAGTGTTTGACGGCCAAGTGGTCTTCCCAATCGTTGCTGAGACTCTTGTAAAAGTCGCCATACTCTTCAGTCGTGATATCATCGGGGTTTCGCGTCCAAAGTGGCTTAGTTTTGTTGAGTTCCTCATCTTCCACATATTTTTCCTTAATGGTCCTTTTCTTTTTCTCCTTGGGCTTTCCGCCATCTTCTTCATCCTCATTACCAATGTCCTCAACTTCAGGTTTGTCTTCCTTGTTTTCTTTGTCGGTTTCATCTTTGATATCACCATCTTCCTTTTTTTCTTCTGTGAAAATTTAAAAACATAATAGTGCAAATAAAAAAAATTTAAGAACGCAACAAAAAAAATTATCTATATAATATTAATATTAATTAACCAAAAAAATAGATCAAAATAAATTAGAAACCCATAATATAAGTATAATTTGCAAAAATCTAATTATAATTACCATCTTTTTTAGGTGTTTCTTCTTCATCATCGCTAATTTCTCTATCGCGCTCCTTTTGGACAACAAGTTTGATAGGGTATCCTATAAATTGGCTGTGCTTTTTCACCACTTCTTTAATCTTACGTTCATCAAGGTAATCTAATTGATCCTCTTTCATATGTAAAACAATCTTAGTTCCACGAGCAATGGGGTCTGAATTATCTTGACGAATAGTGAATGAGCCTCCCGCAGAAGACTCCCATGTGTATTGTTCATCATCGTTGTGTTTGGATGTTACAACAACCCTGTCTGCCACAAGGTAGCTAGAGTAGAAGCCAACACCAAATTGACCTATCATAGAAATGTCTGCACCAGCCTAAATATGGGATATTAAATAACAAAAAATAAATAAATAAATAAATAAACAAGATCAAATAAAATATATTTTTTTGTTACAGATAGTGGATATTTTACACATAAATCATTAAATAATCAGCCACTTTAACTAAAGTTTGTAAGCAATTAAATAGTTTCTTGACATATTATTGCAGCCATAAAAAGTGGTTTTTTTATTTGCCATAAAAGCCTTTATATATTTTACAATACCAAAATGTTATAAGATGCATTATTTACTCAAAATAATTTAAACTTTATGAATGCTTAAAAGGTTTATTAAATTGAAGCAAAATATTTAATTATATTTTTCCTCTTTTAAATCACAAAAAAGGGCTCTACAGATCAAAATTAACAAAATGACTAACTTTGAGATTATTGTGACCATAATATCTTAAAAAATATAAAACATTTTTTTTGCATCTAACTTCAATGTTAAATTTTTAATTCAAGCTTCAACATTGGTTAAAATGATAAAGACATGATTGTGATTGGTTCAAAATAATTTTATCCTTTAACAGATGATTTTATATATAAAAATACTAAAAACAATCATATAAGTGTGAGGGTCTAAAAGCCCACCTTAACATTAAAAGCCCGCCCTACCACTAAAAGCCCACACAAATTTTGGCAAAGCCTGAATTATTTAAAAATAATTTGGGCCAGGCACAGTTTGTATTCCATTTTGCCTTATTTTTTTAATTAAGGTTCACATAACATATATTTATTATCTTGCAATATTGCTAGTATTTCTTAACTATTATAACATATAAATTTCCAAGCAATATGTGAAATTCAGGTGAAAATATGGCCTGGTTTCTACGTAAAAAGTTTGACAAGTAAAATGGGATAAGATTTATAGCCCCTAAATAGGTTTGACCACATATATAAACTCATGTCTTAAAAAAAAACAAAAAAAATGTTAAATTTTCTTTGAGTTAATGTCAAACAGTATAACATGAAGTAGGTAAAATAAAAAAATCTTTATAATGAATGATAAAATATATCACCTGGAGAGCTTCCATAAACGCTTTAGTTCCCGATTTAGCAATAGTACCAAGATTATTTATCAAATCAGCCTTCGTCATACCAATTCCAGTATCAATGATGGTTAGAGTTTTATCTTCTTTATTTGGAATAATTTTAATATATAGTTCTTTTTCAGCTTCGAGCTTACTTGGATCAGTAAGGCTTTCATAACGAATCTTATCTAATGCCTACAAAAATTATATTTATATATATATTCAATGATTATATAAATAAATTAAACAATTTTTTTACATCTGAAGCATTGGAAATAAGCTCTCTCAGGAAAATCTCTTTATTAGAATAAAAAGTATTGATGATGAGGCTCATCAACTGAGCTATTTCAGCTTGGAAAGCAAAGGTCTCAACTTCTTCCATAGGTTGATCTTGCGTCATTACAAAGATTAATTAATGATTGTAAAAATTGTATATCGGAAGTAAAATATGGCGTAGGGCACACTATTGTGAGTTTTAGAAGGTTTGGAAGCTTCTAGAAGTTTCTCGTGTTTTTTAAATATGGGTACCAATAAAAGCCTAAATTTTAAATGTCTTATTGTTGTCCAGATTAGAAATGTTTTAACTTATGAGGCTAAAATTTTTTTTACAATTGTTTAAATATGTTTAACTGTTCAATAAAAACTAAAAATAAACATTGTAAATTTTTTATAACTTACTCCATAATTTGTATATGTAAACTTCATTCAATACAATAAAACAGATTTTTCTCTATTATAATATTTAAAATAGTAATATTTTTTTAAAGCTCTGCTTTGAGACATATTATCTCAACCTTAGCCGGGTCACTCCCTTTAAGCTTAACCCCTAAAATTGAATAGAGCAAATCTTAGTTAATCAACGTTCTAGACCAACACGGCCAAAAAAAATTATTAAATTTACACTTAACCCATCGCTTCGCGTGAGGATTATTAAATAAAATATATTTTAAAGGGCCGGCACGGTTAGCCATACATATTTTTTTAACCTTTAGAAACAGTTACCCGAAATAACGAATCGATTTAATTCGTCTCTTAATTATTATTTTTGTCCAGGCCCGAAAATATTTTTCAAAGGCTTATGCACCCGGTTCATGTCTAAAGTTTTATTTTTATTAAGGAATAAAGTAGAAACCCTGCCGTAAAATTCCAGCTCGCCAGATATAATTTTAAAAACCCAACCAGGTCAAATCCTCTCTTTTTTAATTTTTGGCTCGCTCAATGTTTTCTTTCGCGTTGGCCCGCTATATAAGCTTGCAGTCACATTCGACTTTTGAATATGCCAACTGTGATTCTAATTATACACGTTGTCTCATGCCAAACCAAGCCAATTGACCGAAATTGTGATCTTAACAAATGTACATACCTCTTTCTGTGGTCCTTCACAAATTTAAAAAAAACGGACCGAATGTAGAAACAGCATCTTATGGGCTAGGAAAAAAATATTAATAACGGGCAGTCCGGATAATACTACGACCAGCAGAAATTTTAAACATTAACTAATACATTGTAAAATTTAACTTTCAAGTATACTCGTAGGTTAAATCCATGTGCGAAAGTAAGATTAGATTTTATACCGAAAATTTATTAAAAAAATTGTGGCATATACTAACGTTTAATCGTGCAATAATATCATTTTTGATATAACCCGAATATTACCATGTATATCCTGAAGCAATGTATTAAGCTCGTGCTCATAGAGCTATTTATAGGGACTTTTGTAATTAATATTTTTTATATCTTTAAACCCGCGATTAGCACTGTAGGGTCCATACGGACCCCAACACTTTATTTAAAATATCTTTAAATATAATATATATTATTGGCCGAAATTTTGTGACTTTTTTCTTAAATATATAATAAACAAAACTAATAATTAAAATTTGGTCTAAGTCTAATAACATAATTTATTTAGAATTTAGAAATTAAATTAGGGTGCGCATGTACCCCATATGATAAATTTTAATGTTGAAAACCATTATATCGCCTCAATGTAAATTCAAACTTAAATATTTGCAACCTTATATTTTAGTTATTTTTTTAAATATTTTTACTTATTAGGTATATAAAATGTTTGCACATTCACCTGTGTTTTATATGGGCTCATTACTCCCCCCCCCCCCCCTCCGTGACCATCACGTTTGACCCTATGCTTAACTTCAATCAGCATATAAAAAACACTTCAGCTAAAGTTAATAGACGAAAAAACTTCCTAAAAGCTTTGGTGGGCACTTCCTGGGGCCAAAACAAAGAAACATTATCCATTAGCTACAAGGCGATATCTCGCTCTATAATCAACTATGCCGCCCCGGTTTGGTTTCCAACAGCTTCTCAGTCCAACCTCGACAAACTTCAATCGGCACAAAACGGCGCCCTGCGCACCATCACGGGCTGCCTTAAAATTACCCCAGCAGATCACCTTCACCAAGAAACACAGATTCTTCCAATCAAACCTCACTCGCAACTACTATGCGATCAGTTTTTGGCGTCCTGTGTCTCTTCCGATCACCCATGTCACGAATTCTTTCATCTTGATGCCCCTTATCGATCGATGAAAAATACTTTGCCCTCAATCAGCTTTCCACGCATCAGTCATTTACTTAACTTCAACCTAACAACAAAACAGTTGCTTAAACTAATTCATACCGAGGTTGTATGCAATACAATTAAATCTTATAAACCTCCTCCCATTCTTTTAAATGGTTGGCCTCCTCCCATATCACAATACGAAAAAACTCTCCCCAGGCGAGAAAGATATCTATTATCTCAGCTAAGATCAGGCTTCTGTTATCTACTAGCAAACTTCCGTAGTCGCGTCTATTCAACAGACGACAAGTGCATCGACTGCAAAAAAGCAACTGACAATCTTCTACATAGGCTAGTGCCCCTCACGTGGGACCTCCATAAATTCCTTGGATCTATGGACAAACCCCATCTTAGCCGCCTCCAAACTCGCTCACATTTCAGAGCCTCCCTGATCCCTTTTCAAGCGCATGGGTTAAAAACAACAACAACATAAAATGTTTGCAGTGTAAAATAATGATAAAAATTATTATTTTTTTTTGTAAAATGTCTAGTTTTTAAGGTGAATAATAGCCAAAAATAATTTTTTATTTCATAATTTTTTTTTTTCATGAATTTTTCATAAAATGTTCTACCCGACTTAAAAACATGATTTATTCAATAATATTGATATATTTAATTTAATGTTATGATTTATTTAGGGTGATATGGGAAAATAAAAAATTTCAATTTTTCAGATTTTTTTCTACATTGTGTCAAATAAAATTTGCAATATTTATTTATGATAACTTATATTAGTCTATAATTAAAGAGCACGTATTTTTCTTTAATATAATACAAATTATAGATCTTAGCTCTAAACCTGATATATTTAGTTTATGAAAAATGTATAAAAACTCATTTTTCAGATTTTTTTTTCTACTTTGTGTTAAACTAATTAAAAGTAGATCAATGATAACTTATAATGAATATGCAGGTATTTTTCTTTAAAATAATAAAAAACCGAAGTCTGTATTTTCAAAACTCTTCAAGTTATTTAGAGGTTTAAAATATTGCGGACTGTAGCATACATATCCTCCGCGTCCTAGAATCCGCGAGTTAAAGATATAATATACAAAAAACAATATATATAGGCTAAATAATTTTGTTTGATACTAATAAATTATTCGTAATTTAACCTCTTATTGCAGTTTTAATCTGATTCATGTAAAGTCGAATTTATAAATAAACGATTTTTATATAATAATAAGTCATGATGATAATATTTATGTGTTTTTCCCCACTGAACTAAAAAATATTTTCGACTTATTAACCCAAAGTATATTTTTAGACAAATCAACATAAAAAACTCGTTTGTTAAATGGCGCTAATATAAATCCTTTGGTTAAAAATGTTTGTTTGGCTGTGGCCTTCTTTATTGTTTATAACGAATAAAATATGCCTATAAAAATTAATGAAGAATTAACGATAGCACTGTGGGGTCCATATGAACCCCAGCACATCTTAAATTTTAAACATCATCATCAAAAATATTTTATATATTATTTTAATATTTTGTGACTTTTTTCTTAAATATTTGATAACAAAACTAGAAAATAAAATTTGGTCTAAGTCCAATAATAATATTCGCTTAAAATTAGAAATTCTATAAGGGTCCGAATATACCCCACATGGTTAATTTTAATGTGGAAAACCAAAATATTGCCGCAATGTAAATATAACCCGCGATTAGCACTGTCGGGTCCATTCGGACCCAGCACATTTTAAATATTTTGAAAAATATTATACATTATTGCTCAATTTTTTGTGAGTCTATATATAACACAGGTCAACAAATATTTATGTTAGAAACGTGATTATCATGAAAACATAAAAAAACGCATCCCCACGATGGCCTAATCTCATATATGTTTTTCGTTTTTCTTAGTTTCTTCCGTTTTTGGCTCCTTAGATCCGTCTTAAATGAAAAATGGCCTTTTTTGACCAAATTGACAGATCTATATATACCCTAAAAAGAAAAAATTTAAAAATCTTTTTTGCATATTAAAATCCCTTGTAACTTATATTTTTAATCACAAATAATGGGAAAAAAAATTTGTTAATATATCAAGCTTTTAATCGGCATTTAGATAATACAAATATTTGGCGTCCAAACTTAAATACGACACTATATATTATCGGTTTTTAATAAAAAAAAATTATTTGAAGTTTAAATTTAACAGTTTAACTATTGTAAATATGCAAAAATAAAATGTCAATTTATTTTTGTTTTTAAATCTTTTTTGGTTTTTTAACCTTTTATTCTAAAATTTCTAATGTTTATAATTGACTAACTAAGTTTGTTAGAAAAAACGGTAAACGGATTTGATATTCCTTAAGATGGCAGGTTTAATCTCTGTAGTTAACTCATAACTCTCAAAAAATTGTTGACCTGTGTAATAAACAAAACTAGTTAATAAAATTTGGTCCCATGATATTGCCTCAATGTAAATTTAAACTGAAAAAATTGCTACCTTATTTTTTAGGTAATTTTTTTAAAATAGTTTTACATATTAATTATATAATATGATATTGTTTAATGATGGTAAGAATTATTTTTTTCTTCATAAAATATCTAATTTTAAGGTGAATAATAGCCAAAAATAATTTTTAATTTCAAAATATTTTTTATTCATGAATCTTTCTAAAGATGTTTATAAAATTGTTAAATTTAGTTGATTGACAAGATTTATCTAAGGGCACGTGCAAAGTGAGTTTTTATTTTCGTGAAATTTTGAAAATTTTAAAAATTTATTTTTTTTTTCAAAATTTTTTAAAAAATTTTTATTTCAGAAAAAGCATTTTATGTGCATATATTAAATTTGGCAACATTTTGAAATTTTGCGTTTTATTACAAAAATTTTTTTTTCAAAATTTTGAAAATTTCACGAAAATAAAAACTCATTTTGCACGTGCCCTAATGAAATATAGAGAAATAAAAAATTTCCATTTTTCAGATTTTTTTACTTTGTGTTAAATTGAATTTGTAAGGCTGCGGCTAATTAAAAAAAAGTTTTGGCGAAAAAAAAATCGCACGCATTTGAATAACATTGAGGTGGCTAGTGTAAAAAAAAATTTAAAAAATTTTTAATGTTAGGCATATCCTAAAACGACCAAAAAACCTAAATTCTCATTTTTTAATATTAGCCGCAAAAATTTTTTTTATTTTAGAAATATTTTATTTACAATTTTGAAAGTAGTATTAGCCGCAGCCTAATATACAATAATTAAAGGTCATAGCTAATCAACTTTTGAATTATAGAGGTTTATTGGGGTCCGTATGGATCCCAATATATCATTCGCGTTACAAATTTCTCCCCTACCATTCGTGAGTTAAATTGAAAAAATTGCAACTTTATTTTCTATTTTTTCATAATAGTTTTACATATTAGGGCGCGTTCAGACTCGTTTCATTTTTTTGAAAAAATTTAAAAATTTAGAATTTTTGGATTTTTATTTTATTTTTCAAAATTTTTTAAAAACTTTTTTTCCAGAAAAACTATATAAATGCTAATTACAAAAATTGGCGACTTTTTGTGAAAAAGCGTTCAATGTCAAAAGGTTAAATTTTAAAATATTTCAAAGAAATGAAATAAGTCTGAACGCGCCCTTAAGTATAAAAATGTTTTTCTCATATATAATATCTAGTTTTAGGTGAAAGACCTAATAACACGATTTCATCGATACAATTGATACATTTAGTTGATTAACAATTATTTAATGGAATACAGAAAAATAAAAAATACCCATTTTCCGTTTTTTCTAACTTGTGATACGATATCATTCATGATAACTTAAGTTTATATTTAAAGAGCACTTATTTTTTTCAAAAAATAAAAAAAATAAATTTCATAGCTTTAGAATTCTTGAAGATATAAAGGTTTAGCGCGTAACAAATTTTTCACCCTTCGCGGGTTAATAAATTTGCCATTTTCGATGAGCCTCGCAGAATTTTATATTTTTAGATTAGGCTGTGGATAACCCAGCAGGTATGTTTACTAAACATTTTAATTAAAAAACGAAGCCTTTTATACTATTTTCTGAATAAAAATAAAGTCATGTATCGAGTGAATGCGGAAAAAATATGATTGAGAGTTTTTTTTGGCTTTTTTAGATTTCATCTAATAATTATAAAAGAAAATATTGTCTATAACCAATATAATCGTTAATATGATAAATAAAATAAATCATGATTTTATCATTAGATTAATACATAACGTCAACAATTTTTTAAAATATAAATATATAATAGTTTTTAACCCATAAAAATATTAAAATAGAAGTTAAAATAAAATAACTAATATTTCAGGTTCAAACAAAATATATATGTTTTTTGGATACAATTATTAAAAATTCGAGTTAAAATAGCAAGAACATAGGAGAATGATTAGATAAAATTTAAGGTGTGACAAAAATTTATATAAATAAATAAATTCATTAAAAATTGTAAATATAATTAGGTGAGCAGTTAATAATAATTAATACATATAATCCATCTAAAAAATATACTTATTTTGAGTAGTTAAAGATTAAATAATTATATATATGAAGGGCACTTAAAATTTTATTTTAAAAAGACTAAGTTAATATTTAAGATAAGTTTTGAATAATGTATATCAAATATAACTTCATTAAGTTGCTTTCGTGTTAAAAAAATCCTCTTATTAAGCTAAAAAATATACTTTTAAAGTTTATTTGGGTTTGTAATCATGGATCAGTATCACAAATTGTAATAAGGGTGAGATGCATTAATAATATAACTATTTTAGACTTTATCTGGTGGTTTTGGCTTTGTTATATAAAGGCTAGATGGGGACAAATAGGTCAGACTAGATGAGGAGGAGGCGTCTAGATATACAAAAATGTAAGTCAAGTAAATTTTATATAGATTTTAAGGGAAGCTAATTAATATCATAAATATACTTAACAACTCAAATTAATTTAAATTGTGATCTAAAATGTGTAGGGCACGTTTAAAATGTCCGTTTGTTGTTTTTTTTTTGCAAAAAGTTAAAAATTTGTAAATGTGTTATTCAAGTGCGAGGAGGAAAATAGGCTCAAAGTTTTAAATTTTCGACCTAAGGCCGTTTTTAGACTTAAAAAAATTAATATGAATAAGATATTCATTCCATAAAAATCACATTTATTTTCACCTAATTTAGATATTATTTATATAATTCAAAATAAAAAAGACAAAAAAAAATATTTTTTTTCACTCTTATTTTGGATATATCAGTGGTAATAATACAGCTCGACAAATTTTTGTGATGTAAGAGCTAAGTTTAGATATTAAGGATTTTCAAAACCGTTTAATGTATTTCTAACTAAACATTGCAAGCCAGCTATAACTGAAAAATTTAAAAAAAACAAAAGAGGTCAAGAAACAAAAAAATTTTGATATAAATTCTGTAACAGCTATACTGTTAAAATGAACTTCAAAATATTATTATTTCATTCCGATTATTGTGTCTTGTTTAGGCCGGGGTGTTAAATATTCTGTATAGCCTAAATGTTGAGGTAAGAGCTTGATATAAAAACTTATTTCTCACTTGAAATAAAAATTAGATTATTTTACATAAAAATAAATTTAAATTGATTTTTTGGGTATTTTCGAGGTCAAAAAATCAGTCCGTTCGAAATTTAGCCATATTTTAATGTTCATTAAAATTAGCCAAATTAGTAGGAATTTTTAGAAAACGGAAAAAATATTTGAGATAAGGCCATTATGTGGATTATTTTCCTAAAGTTTTATAATTTTCGTTGATCACACATAAATTTTTATAGATTCGTGTATAGGATTATTTTTTTTGTAAAAAAGCGTACTACAAGAGCTATTAAAAATCAATTTTGATTGCGCACACGAATATGATTTTGAGCGTGAAGTTATAAAATAAACTTTGTGCGAAAAACAAACCTTTTCTGTATTTAATTAATTCCAAATTACGAAAGTTTTTTACGTCCAAAATATTTAGGGAATATACGTACCATGATTAGACAATTTATGCTGTCTAGGGTCAATTATTTTCTTGGCTAATTTATCAGAATTATTACGCGCCGACGCAATCTCTAAGCTTACTCCGGCGGTTTGAGCAATATTTTTGCCTGTAACGTGAGAATCTTTGGCGTGAGATAAAAAATCACTTCCGGATTTAATTTTTAGCTCGCTCGTATTTTTACCAGCATTCCCAGTAAATTTGTTGGGTGAATTGAGACTTTTCGATGGCTTTAAGGATTTTTGACGAGCAGAAACTCTGTTTTTATTGCCATCATTATTAATCCCGCTTTTCGTTTTATTTTTAACGGTAGAAAAAATTTTGGCAGGATCATATTTTTCAGCTGAAAGTAAACTCCTACCACTGCTAAAACTCATACGAGACAAGTAATCAGGCTTGGTTGCGGCAACATTTTTCAGCGTGTTAGTAAGATTCTCAAAGACTGAACGATGGTCAGGGAGGACCCTTAATGAATTAACCATGTTTCGGAGACTACGTTTAGTTGAAAAGAAAGGAATGGGCTGATTTGGCACCGATGTAACCGTTGTGGGCTTATAAACGGCGTGATCTTCATCTATATCCTTCTTTACAGGATAATTTTGATCTTGAAAAGGGAGAATATCATCGCGTTTTGCTGTTTGTAGATCATTTATACCGTTGCCCTTTTTTGTATTTGCTGTATTGTGTGGTGAAAATGGTTTGGTATTTAACAATGTATCAAGTAAAACGTTTTGTTGACACGATTCAAAGTTTGTCAGGTCACTGGGTAAGAGGTCAGGGTTGATGAAAGGTGAAGAATTACCACCCATAATACTATTATTATTGTTGTAATTTAGATCGTTATTACTAGTTAAATATTTAGTGTGAGTGAGATCATAGGATTTTTTACCCTTGGGAGAAGAAGTATGGTGAAGATCGTCGATAAAGGTAAGCTGGCCCGTGTCAGTGGTATCATTAAAATATGTTGTAGCAGGGGTTGAATTTAGTGAAGGTTTTCTGCTTTAATGAAAAATAATAATTGAAAATATACATTTTGATAAAATATTGATTGCCAAAGTAGATGGGATATTTGGTAGAAATCACATAATTAGAATAAAATTACCTATATTTGTGGGTTTCATAAATCTCAAGGGGTATGATCTGAGGATTGGACGAATGATGAGACGTAGAAGAAAACGTGTGGTCGGAACCAAATTTAAAATCTATTAATAATTTTATGACATTACAACTGAATTATAATATTTTAGTTATAAAAAAGAAATAAATACAAATAAGTTAGTATACAATTCATTTTGTTAAAATCAAAAGTAAATCATTTAGCTTCAAAAGTATATTTTTATTATAAAATATTAGAAATATATAACAACAAATTCAAAATATTTGTTTAACCTTTATCATGGCTACCCTTAAGGTCAGGTGAACGTTCTGTATTCCTTTGTTTGTTCCTGAAATTTAGCAATCTTCCCGAAGTTAAAGATTTGATTGAACCTTTAGAGTGTCTACTATTTATATGTTTAAGTGGGTGAGCGAGCGGTAATCTAGGATCATTATTTACATCGTTAAAGTGGTCAGTGAGATCCATATCTTGATAATCTTCACCAACAACACCAGAATTCTTTTGAGCAATTTCTACCGAATTCTCTAGCTTAGTAGACTGTTGAGGCACAATATTTTTGGCGTAAAATGAAACCGTTTTAAATTTGGCCGACATATCAGGGTACAGTATTTCGACAATGTCTAAGAAAGTTGGTCGCGTTTTAGGGTCAAAACTCCAGCATAGTTTCATAAGTTCGTATCTATGGAATTAATGTGATTTTTTTCCAAATTTCATAAATGATGAATATAAAATAAGATAAAAACAAAGGTCAAATGTCCCTGACTTGAAAAATATAAAAGATTGCATTATATATAGATTTACAGAAATCATAATTTGTCTAATAAATTCAGCTGTGATATTAAAAGAAAAGTTTTACAATTGATCAGGACATCCTTCAGGTTTGTCGAGTATGCCACCGTTGATTACGTAATTCACAACCTGGTCATTGGACAAACCCTGATAAGGTTGCCAAGCCAACGTAGCAATTTCCCACAGGACTACTCCGTAAGACCTAAAATTGGCAAAAGTTGTGTAAAAAGCTATGTTTATTCGTTATAGTTACTTAAAAAATAAACATTATTAGAGAATGACAACGAATTAGGGTAAAAGCCATCAATAATACTCTCCATTAAAATACTAATAGTTATTTTCATTTACATACACTTGTATATAAATCAAAATTATAATTGAATTTAAAATTAAAACAATATATCAATACAATTATTAAACAAATTTGTAATTCATTAGCCTCCATTGTGAAAAAATCTACAACACTTAAAATAATATATGCCCTATATTTTAATAAAAAGCTATTTTTTTATTACCACACATCGGATTGAGTGGTAAAAACCCCATCTTTAAGCGATTCAGGGGCCATCCACCGGACAGGAAGGAGCCCTTTGCCCCCCTTACGGTAATAATCGGTTTCGTATATATCACGTGTCATACCAAAATCTAACGAACAAAAAAATAGTAATTTTAAAACAATATACATATTAGTAATTTATTTACTTATATAGATAAGAATATAGGTCTTTTTTGAATACAAATACATTGAATAGGTTAGCAAATGGATATAAAATTCTTAAATTAAACACATCGTTAACAAAATTAAAATACCAAATTTTTTAAATATAATCTCAGAATTTTACCAAAATTATTTCAATTAAAAATACACATATGATTTGAGATGAAATTGACAAAGTAAACCTCCAACTTTAACAGTCATATCCGCAGCGACCATACAGTTTCTGGCTGCGAGATCTCTATGAACGACATGAAGGGTACTGAGGTATCCCATTCCATCGGCAATTTCCCCGGCCATTTGGAGGAATTGATTGAAAGTTAGAGGTTGTTTTCTTAACGTTTCAGTTGGAATGATTGGACTTTTTACCATTAAACTTGCATTTTTTTGAGCTTGCAGATTTAGATCGTTTGCTTGACGGCTATCGTTATCAGTATGATCGATAAGATGCGTTAATTGAGTATTGTTTTCGTCAGTTCCATTTTCGACATCAGTCGTGGTAAGGAGAGAATCAGGAAACTGTAAAAAAGGTGAACGATGAGGAAATGCTTTAGAAAAAAATTTAGTAATAAATTTAATAGTATAATGTTATATAAAGTCATGCAATTCTAAAGGTTCGTAACTTGCCGTTACAAGTAAAATGTACACCAATACATAGCTGTGGTATAAGGGTACCATTTCCTTATAGCCAATCAAGTTATAAAGCTAAAGACTAAATTTTTATTATTTTGTAACTAATATCTTACTAAAGTATTGGCGTATTAGAAGTTTATCGTAAATTTTATTCAAATAAAAAATAATAAAAATTTTAGTATTTTTTAATATTTTAATAAGCATAAGTAAAGATAATTTTTTTACTATTTAGCAAGTAATTATACTAATTAATATGTTAATATAGTTTTATAATAATTTACTTTTTAGCTATTTCGAAAATTACCCTTATATTCACTATAAAAGTGAAATAATTCTCCAAATTTTAGTTGCTTAAAAAGAGAACTTTTAAAAATTTAAATAAAGCTTTAGCATCCGGTTAAAATATTTAAGAATTAAGATGTGCTGGTGTAGGTTCATTTCCCACAAGAGCGGTTAAATAAACATCCTCAGTTTGATGCCAATCAGGCGATAATCTTTAATGTAAAATTTTCATTTTTTATTTTACAATTATTTGTTAATCTAAATGTATTTTACAAAAAATAAAGACTTATAAAAAACTAAAAGTTTAACATTTTAATTCATAAAAATGTCAAATTTTTACTAATTTTAAATAACTATGACAGGCTGGGAAAATTTTCAGTAAATGAACGAACAAATAAATGAAAATAAGTATGTAAAATAAAATTAATCTAAATGGTTAAATTTTTATTATTTTAACAACTGTGAAAAATTTATAAAATACATGATGTGGTCTATGAGCTCGCAGAAAAGTCTTTAAATCTCCCCCTTCCATAAGTTCCATAAGCACAAGAGTTGGTTGACTTTTTGATACAACGCCCAAAAGCTTAACAATGTGATAGCAATCAAACCCCCTTTAAAGTAGAAAATACATAAATAATCTAAATAATCAAAATTTAAGAAATATTATACAGAAGTAATTTAAAAATATCCTGAAACAAAATAATCTGATTTTTGTTTTAGTAAAAGTGATTATTTATGTTGCACAAGTGATTCAAAATTTCATTTTTAAATAAACCAATTACTTCATAACAGTGGCCTCTTTAAGGAATTGCAATTTTTCGTTGGCTGATGCGTTCTCGTTGATCGTTTTAACGGCACAATCAATATAAACGTCTATTTAAAAAACCATATTATACTACAGAAAATAGTCCGCAAAAATCTTTCATCGAGTATGTATGCAAAATCTATAATTCAAAATTAAAACATCCCAAAACATTTCAAGTATTAACGCAGTAGATCTGCTTTAAGGCAATATTTTAGGTCTCAAAAATCACTATGTAATCCTGTAAAATAACAATATTATAGCTATTATCATTGCTATTCAAAAAATGCAAAAATATATTTGGGAGGTGGAAAATTTTATCAAATGCGCATTTACTTTTGCGCAATCAAATAATTTTTACCAGTTCAAAAAACTATATCTTTATTTTTTTTAAACAATGTTGTTTTTTTAAACTTGGTGAAACAGCTGTAAACAATTAACTTTTGATATTTGGAGACGAAGGCGAAGATACGAGTTCAATTTGCCCGCGATAGACGGTCCCAAAGGAACCCTGCCCTAGGGGTGGGAGATTGGTGTCAACAATGACGCGATGTCGCTCAATTTCGTACTCATCGGGGACGTAAACATCAGCTGAGTTTATGTAGTCCGGGTTGATCGAAGTGTACACCTAATCAAAATATTATTGGTTTCGTAAACAATAATTTTTTCCGTAAATTTTAAGAAAATTTTATATCTTAACGTATTTGTTTTTGGAAATAGGCTACGACGGTAATTTACGTCAGATTTTATATATATTCTTTGTAAATAAAAATGAAATGCAGACACGACCAGAAAAATGATATAATAAATAAAATTAAAATACAGACAAAGATAAAATTATATAGATAATAAAGAATCAATATTGTTAATTTTACAACAAAACAATGATGATTAAAGCTGTAAAAGACAGCTTTACAAGAATGGGTAAGTAATAAAAATTAATGTACAAAAAAATATTTATAATATATATAACACAGGTCAACAATTTTTTGAGAGTTATGAGTTAACTACAGAGATCAAACCTGCCATCTTACCGAATATCAAATCTACCGTTTTCCCTAATCAAACTTAGTTAGTCAGTTATAACATTGAAAATTTTAGAAAAAAGGTTAAAAAACCAAATAAGATTCAAAAACAAAAATAAATTGTAATTTTATTTTTGCAAATTCACAATAATTAAACTGTTAAATTTTTCAAATAATATTTTTATTAAAAACCGATAATATATCGTGTCGTATTTAAGTTTGGACGCGAAATTTTGTATTGCCGATGTAAGAGCTTGATATATTAACAAATTTTTTTCCATTATTTGTGATTAAAAATATAAGTTACAAGGGATTTTAATATGCAAAAAAAAAATTAAATTTCTTCTTTTTAGGGTATATTTAGATCTGTTAATTTGATCAAAAAAGGCCATTTTTCCTTTTAGACGGATCTAAGGAGCCAAAGATGGAAGAAACTAAGAAAAACGAAAAACATATATGAGATTAGGCATTCATGGGGATGCATTCTTTTATGTTTTCATATTATTAACGTTTCTGACATAAATATTTGTTGACCTGTGTTTAAAAACATAATATTTTACCCATCCATTCATAGGTGGTAAAACTTCTCCTATCCCAGAATATTTAGTATTGGAATATTTGCTGCTCATTCGTTTACGACCACCATAAACAAATCTAGTAAAATTAAAATTTTTAGTTGGTTGATAATTGCCTAAATTAACTTAATAAAGATTATAAAAATAAAACTAAAAACATGATATGATAAAAACTTAAAAATTTATAAATTTGTCTTACTTTTTATGCTTTTTGTCATAAAAGAAGTAATATTCGTATTTCTTTCGTATAAACAGGCACCATGTCAACCATATGGCAAGTCCTATGGCTAATAGCGTAGTGACACTAATCATCCAAGCTGCAATGGTACGGCGTTTAGAGAGCGCAGTACGCCGGTAAATAGCGGTAAGTGAATTTTCATCTAAAATTAAGAAAAAAAGGAATAAAAAAAGGAGTCATAACAAAGTTTATATTATAAATTACATTAAATCATAAAAAAACGAGATTAAAATTTCAAACTTTAATTAATAATCATTGAACAAGGAGATTTTTGAAACCATGCCAATCAGTATTACTGGGGGTCCCAGAAATTAGGTCAAAATAAAATCAGTAAAATCCATCCAAACAGAATTTAAGTGCCAATAAATTTTTATCATTGGCATCAAATAATATTTTTAGCAAAACTAAACAAGGTTTAACGAATCACGCAAAACATCTAAGCTTTTTAAGTGTAAATAAACCTTCTATCATCTCAAAATGCACAGGTTCGGTAGGCTCAGAAAGTCCATAAAGTGAACGAGCCGCAACGCTTAAAGTATATTTTCCCGGATCTATAACGCGTTGCCAGCCCCCTCCATATTTCGTATATTGGGGTAAACTTACGCATTCTTTGTAGCGTCGCTAAATTTAGAAAATGAAATATAAATTAAAAGAATCAAATTTTTGTAGTATTTATGTAAACAAGCGAGTTTCTCGTAATGTGACAATTCACAAACAGATATTATTTATTTAGAATCGTAAAAATATAATCATGAAAAATAATAAATCAAAAAGATCACTACAAATTTTTGTTAAATAAATTCCTAATTATAAAAAATAATAATGTCCATGCTAGAAACCCCCTATATAACATTTAATTTATATAAGAGAACATAATATTTTAGCAAAATTATTAAGAAGCAAAACTATAAATTCCAAATTAAATTCCCTTAACATGTCTTAAACAAAAATGACTTTATAAGAACATATAAAATCTATAACTTTCATTCAGAAACGAATGGAAATTAATTTTAAAAAGGTACGGAGATAATGAGTCAAATAGATTAAGGGGAAAAACTAAAATATCAACATTTTAAATAATTCTAAAAAAATTATTTAATGAAACACAAAAACTAAAAAATGGAAATTTATCAAAAATAACAAAGAATTATCAAAAAATTAATATACATTTGGATGATCGACACCGTTAAAGGTAATTTCATAGCTAACTATCACGCCATTAGGGTCAGGAGGAGGGGGCCAAGTCAGGCGTATAGTCTGATTAGCTGGAAAAGTTGTATAGATTATTGATGATGCGTTTATAGTGTCAGCTAAAGGTAATGCAAGGGTCCGAGCAACCAAGACTGTCTCTTTACTACATTGCTTATTACCATTAATATAAATGTCTTTATTGTCGTTGCTGTGGCTATTGTATGTCAAAACAAAATATAAAATTATTTAAAAAAATATAATAATATGATTATATATATTCAAGAAAAAGTAATGAATCGTATATAAAGGCACGTTCAAAGTGAGTTTTTATTTTCGTAAAATTTTGAAAATTCTGAAAGTTTTAAAAATTTATTTTTTTTTCAAAATTTTTTCAAAAATTTTTTATTTCGGAAAAAGCAATTTATGTGCATATATTAAATTTGGCGACGTTTTGAAAATTTGCGTTTTATTACAAAATAAAATTTTTCAAAATTTTGAAAATTTTACGAAAATAAAAACTCACTTTGCACGTGCCCTAATTAAAAAGTTCGATAAGCTATGATTAATAAATATTATACTAAAAGACACATATTTAATAATATTATATTAAATCACCCATTAGCCTGTTCGTATAATGAATTTGGATTCGTAATCGGCATTGAATAGTTTTGACAAGCTTTAATCTATAAAGGGGTAAAAAAATGAATGCAATATAAAAAAAAGTGACAAGCTACAAATAAATTCTGATTTAGCTCACACCCTGCAATAAATATTAATTTTAACACATAAATTTTTACTAAAATGACAAAACGAAACAATATCATTTAAAATTAACCTCAAATATTATTTACAAATACTATACCGATATTTGGTATTGCTGAAAATGCTTAAGCCCGTTTATTTTAAAAGTCGTATTAGTGGCTCCGAAAACAGTTACGTGTCTTATAACTTGCAGGGGGTCGGTGTAAAGTTTGGCAATAATAGGCGTTTTTGGGGAGGCACGTAAATGGGCTGATGATGAATTATTATTAAGTTTTGCTATTTTCAAAGTGTAATTTGACATACTCCGTTTAGACTTTGAAGATGGAGGATATTGTTGCAATAAGTTATTCTGATTTAAAAAAGTCGATGGCTTAGGTGTAGTTATAGAAGGAGCTAAGTTACCGTCTTTATTTAGCTCCCGGAAAATAAGTAAAGCCTCTTCTAACTCTTCATCTACCGAAAGATCCGTTCTAGTTTATTAAGTAAAAAAGCAAAAAAAAAGTATTTATAAGTTTAACAGACAATATATTTAAGTTATGAGATAACTACAATCAAACCTGCCTTTTTAGGAATTTTAAAATCCGTTTATTTTTTCTATTCATTCTTAAATCAGCTATAAACATTAAAAATTTTAGGAAAAATGTCAAAAAAAAAGATTCAAAAATAAAAATAAATTGAAATTTTTGCATACAGTTACTGTTATTAAATTCAAACTTTAAATAATATTTTCATAAAAAACCGATAATACATCGTGTCGTATTTAAGTTTGGACGCAAAATATTTTGTATTATCTAAATGCTGATGTAAGAGCTTAATATACTAAAAAATTTATTTCTCATTATTTGAGATCATAAATATAAGTTACAAAGGATTTTTATAGCAAAAAAAAATTCTTGAATTTTTTTTAGGGTATTCTCGAGGTCGCAAAATCTGTTAAAAAGACCATTTTTCCGATATGGACGATTCTTAGGAGCCAAAGGCGGAAGAAACTAAGCAAAACCCAAAAAATATATGATAGGCCATCATGTAGATGCATTATTTTATGTTTTTATAAAATTCATTTTTCTGACATTGATATTTGTTGACCTGCGTAATATTTATTGTTTTTATGAAAACAATAATAAATTAACAACAATAATGAAATAATAATAATAAAATAATAATACAACTAATAATAATAAGTAACTAGTAAAAATAATAATTAGTAGCTAGTAAAATAATAATAATAAATAAGTAAAAAAAATAATTATAAATCATATAAACATAGTTATAGTAATAACATCCAAAAATAGTGAATTTCTTTATACATGACAGGCCGACAAAAATCAATGAGTGAAAAAGAAAAATAAGACACTGGAGGATACTCAATTTCCATCATGGTCGTTTCTCTTAAACCACTATTGTTTTCTTAGTTATATAAATTACCAAATTTGGTATAAAAAAAAAATAAATTTTTAATATTAAAATAACTTGTAACTTATATTTTTTATCTAAATGAGAAATAATTTAAACATACTAAGCTCCTATGTCAACAGTTATACAGAATATTTGCACCCTAACCTAAATAGGACGCGACATAAGATTCGTTTCAAATAAAAATATTTAAAATTTGAATTCAGCAGTTTAGCTGATAAATATATAAAAAAAATTT
The DNA here is from genome assembly GCA_030555515.1 of Acutogordius australiensis. Classification (NCBI taxonomy): domain Eukaryota; kingdom Metazoa; phylum Nematomorpha; class Gordioida; order Gordea; family Gordiidae; genus Acutogordius; species Acutogordius australiensis. The sequence goes on along the minus strand of CM060242.1, from coordinate 17,823,902 downwards.
TTCAATATTTTTTTTTGTTTTTGAATCTTTTTGAATATTTTTTATTTTTAATGTTTTTAGCTGCCTTCTAAATTTTGATTAGTAAAGGCGATAAATGGATTTAAAGCTCTAAGATAGCAGATGTGATCTTTGTAGTTAGCTCATAACTTTCAGATATTTGTTGACTTAAATTTTACAAGAAAATATCGAAAAAGAACTACCTTTGCAAATAAGTTTTATCGTGCAAAAAATTTTCAAAAGCAATTTTATTCTGGAGTTCTCGCTCATCAATTTTATTAGAGGGTTTGTTAATAGCAACCCCAGGGACAGGGCTTTGAAGCGAATCACAAGGGCAATATTTGGTTTGTGAATTATCAATGGACGTGCCACCATTTAGGATGGCATAATGCGACTGAGGGTATTGGGGATTTTGACTAGAATTAAATGGCGGATGTATCGCAGAATTTTCATTTGAAACGTTGTAATAAGTTGAGTAATAATCGTCTGGCTTTATTTGTCCGTAAGTCATAAAAGGAACTATATAATACAATTTTAATAATAAAGTTTAGAATTGTGATAGGTCAAGCAAAATAAAATCACAAAAAAAAATAAACAAATTTTTTAGATAACATTAGACAACAAAAAAAATTACATAAATTATTTTTACAGGGTTTTATAGAGAATTTTCTTCTTATAACAATCCCAGGTTTAGCCCAATGCCTCTAATTATTTATTAAATTGCGTCCAAAGTTCAGAAAAAAATCCGAGAATTTTTATAAATATCAATTTTCCAAAAAATCTAATGGCATGCTGATTCATTACTAAAATCATATCTAAAAATATTAATCATTCAAAATTATTAGCAATTTACTTTCAAGTTATTTAGGATCTAAGATTTATGACGAAAACCACTAATTTTACAAAAATAAAAAAAATATAAAAAAAATTAAATATTATACAAAAAATTAAAACACCTTAAGTTTATAAAGAATGTTTCCGTAATCTAAAAATTCTAAACTTTACTACCCATACGTTTTATAAAGAAGCCCACCAAAAATACCCCAAAAATAAGAAAATCTCAATTTTGTCACCGAATCCCTCAAAATCTGAGGCATTGGCTAAAACACTGATTTCATATTCGAAATCAGCACCAAAAATTTGACCAAAAAAATAGTTGCCATAAATTATGCTTAAGTTTTTCCAAATTTTGTTGTCCGGTATATAAGGAATTTTAACAAAAATTTGCTCGCCGTTTTTATAAATATTGTTAAATTAAAGATTAAAATACTTTGCCAATATAAAATGTGAAATTAAACACCGACGTTAAAAAATATATAGGGCCAAAATAAAATTTTTCCAGCTGCATTTGATTTACACAAAAATGGTTAAAGTTCAAGTAAATAATCAATGCACCTCACAATATTTAATGATGTTTCTAGTGAAAAATATGACTACCCAAGAGGTGAGTGTATATTTTTAAAAGTGAGATATATTTAATACCATAGGAGGGCAGAGGTTGCTGACAATAATCACGTTGTGAAATCTTTATATTTTTGTGAGGGATAATAGGTTTCCACGTTAATATGTAATGCGTTATAGCACCGTTTGGGTTATTGGGTGGTAGCCAGGTCAGAGTTATGCTTTTAGGAGTTGTTTTCAAATTGATAAGGTTGCGTGGAGGACTAGGTTCTAAGGGCAACAAACATCATATGATCAAATTTTAAAAAAATTGTAATAAAAGTTGAAATAAATGTTTTACATGTACCAACTAAATAACAGATCCGTTCAAATAAGGACAGGATTTAGGTTTCTCCTAACGTTTCACTAAGAAAAGGGACTTGAAATTTTATAGAGAGAAAGCAATTTATGTTGAAATTATAAATAGTGAGCTGGCACGCGGGCGACCCAAGTTTTTTGCCTAGATTCTAACATAGGCGCATTAGGCCTAAAGACCATTCAACAGCTATAAAGTGGTTGTAATTGTGTGGTCATTTTTTTTTCAAAAAAATTCCGAGTTACACATTAAACACCGCACTTAATGTTCGAAAAAGCTGGGATGCTCTTACTGAGCTTACAAAAAAGCCTTGGTAAATAATTTTTTTGATCCTAGCAATATAAATCTATGCTGGTGAAAATTAATGCACAAAAACTAAAAACTAGCACAAAAGTCATTAAAAAAAATGCATATGCCTTCAAAATGGACTTTACTTTAAAATTTTTTAAAATTTTATTTTGTAATAAAAACGCATTTTTTACAAAGCTGCCAAATTTAATTATAAGCCAGGTTTGAAAAAATTGAACAATTGAAATTTTTTGAAATTTAAAAAAATAAAAACTCACCTTGAGATAACATAAATAAAGAAAACTGAAAATCTAGATAAATTGTATATCAAATTTACGGTCAGGCGCGGTCATGAAGTAAAACATATCGCTCCGGGCTCCATAATTTTCGGAAGCAATTGTGAAGGTTTTAACGAATATGGCATACCAGGTGTAAGGTTTGAGATCTTTGAGTATGTATTTTACATGGTTTTCATCATTAATACTACTTTTTAGACCTGGACTGTTTAGCACGTTAGAATCAATGTTAGTTGATGGATCTACCATGTCCTGGCCAGAGTCTTCCATATTTTTAAGGACAAACTGTTTTATTACATCGTCTTGGATAAATTTGTTCTTATTTTTGCCATTATTATTATTATTATAAATATTATTATTGTTGTTGCTATTACTATAGTAATCATGAATAGGCAGATGTGTTTCATTATTGTCAAAATTATTAACTATCTGGGAATCGGTAAGGAGACCGCCCAGACCTTGCAACAAATTTTTTGTGGAATCTAGCTGAGTAAGGCTGGCTGGGACATCAATCAAGACCCAGGGGTCTTCGTCACCCCCGCACTCCTCCCGGTCTTGGTAATAATTCACAAGGGGGTGCCATGTGTGAGTCGTAGGATCAAAAACTAAATTTTGGGATTCGAAATTTGGTTCATTATGTTGGGATTGTAGGTTATTATCATTATTTATTTTATTATTATTGGTATATGTATCAGAGTGACTAAAATTGTTTTCAGTAGTAAACTGAACGTTGATGTTGCTAGTCATTGACCCATTCATTAAAGTATTTGAAGTATTATTACGAGGTCCTTCTACGTGAGGTAAGGCTCTAACAGAATATAAACGTTGTATAACACAGGTCAACAAATTTTTGAGAGTTAACTACAGATCAAACCTGCCATCTTAGGGATTTCCAAATCCGTTTACCGTTTTTTCTAATCAAACTTAGTTAGTCAGCTATAAACATTGGAAATTTTAGAGAAAAAAATGTCAAAATAACAAAAAAGATTCAAAAACAAAAATAAATTTAAAGTTTTTTTTTTTTGCATATTCACAACAGCTAAACTGTTAAATTCGAACTTCAAATAATATATTTATTAAACACCGATAAATATGTGTCGTATTTAAGTTTGGACGCAAAATATTGTATTATATAAATGCTAATGTAAGAGCTTGATATATTAATATAATTTATTTCTTATTATTTGTGATGATAAGTATAAGTTACAAGGGATATTTTATATGAAAAAAAATTCATAAATTTTTCCTTTTTAGGGTGTATTAACTGTCAATTTAGTCAAAAAGGCCTAGACGGATGGAGCCGAAGGCGGAGGAAACTAAGAAAAAAGAAAAATTTATTTAATGTAAGGCTATCATGGGGATGCATTCTTTTACGTTTTCAATATTTTTTGTGACATTGATATTTGTTGACCTGTGTAAAGTAAATACGCCTTTTTAAACATCTGATAAAATTATATATAATGCTCTAAAATAATTATTAAAAATGCATTTGATTTTTTTTACCTGTAGGTCAGAATATAACCCAAAAGGGACCGCAGATCATGTGGCTTAAAGCTGTTCCATTCAAGAACTACATGTCGACTTGAGGTAGTTATAGCTTTCATATAAAGTTTCTCCAACTCACCTATAATAATATAAAAATTAAAAATGTTAATATAAAAACTATTATTAAGAGCGAATAAATGTAAGCGTTTTTTTTGTAGGAAGTGCAAAAAATATAATTTGTTAAGAAACAAAGTGATTAACAAAAGATTATTGGTCAGTTTATTTATAGGACAATATAGCAATTAAAACAAGATATGAAACATTCTGCTATAATATCAAGGGTGTTTACATGCCACTTTATCCCCGTTTGAAGTGCTGGATATGTCCGTTTTATCGATTTTGTCTGAGAGGCCAACATAGGTCACAAGCTTATTAATAGTTGATAAGCAAAGCCGTGGATTAAAGTGAAAGAATAATTTGCCACGTTTTATAGTTAAATTCTTATTGTGCCTTGGAGTACCTTGTAGTGGCATGGTGGTCGGAGTTTGAACGTTAGATTGCAAATTTTTGGGCAATGGTTTGGCTTCCCTTTCAAAATTCCATAGGTGTTCAAGTTTGGGGTTATCCAGTACGATAAAGCTATATCTAGATATTGTTGTTATTTCAAATTATAATTTCAGTACCTTTCCAAATAAAAATTGGCGTATAAATATTAAAAATAGATTTTTCTTTATATACCATCTATCAAAACTAAATAATTGCCTAAGAAAAATTTATAAAATAGAAAAACTATCCACAACAGGTTAACCTTAAATAAAGGCCTAACTTACGAGTTTAGTCTAAATATATAATTACTACTTTTTAAAAAACCATAAGGGATGAAATGTTACAATTTGTTCCATAGTTCTTGGCCCCGAATGAGAGTCAAATTGCTCAAAAAATCAAGTGAAATGAGGGGATATGCCCGGGATATTTTTATGTAGCCACGAACTTCTTCAATCAATCCAAGATTTGCGTTTAATTCTTTAACCACACCCTCTGGGTAAAAGATAAACAAGCAAAAATGTTAAAAACTAAAAAAAATAACTAATTAATTTAATGTAAATGCATAATAATATTTTTACAAATATTTCGAAACTCTATATATGAATCAGAATCAAGTTTTTATATTACTTCCCCCAATGATGCTTATTTCCAGGTTGCCGTCAATAATGGTACAATCTTTGAGTTTTTGAGCGTCGGCTATGTTTGATATCGACACAGCAGGGCATACTGTAGTCAAAATTAAAAATTATTTAAAGGTTATATGTATCAGCTTCTCCAATTGCTTAATGCTCTAGTTGCCAATTTAGGGCAATAGCTTATGGCAGAGCATTAAGCAATGGGAGAAAACAAAACATTGCTTATAGGGCAATGAATTGTCCTACAACAAATAAACAACATTATTTTATCAGAATAAAACATATTACAACATTGAAATTTTCAACGTTAGCAACTTATAATTAAGGCATGTCAAAACTCTGGGAGTCGGGAAAGAGTCCATCAACTCCGGGGTTTCGGAGTTTTAGTTTTTTGGAATTTGCTAGTAAACAATAGCTTATTGAAAATATTGGAATTTGTGTTTTTGTAGTCAAAACTCATTTTTATTTAATAAAAGTTGTAAATAAATGAAAGAGCAGCTAATTATGTAATAATTTCATATATTAACTAGCAAATTTTAATAAAAAACTCGGGAGTTTATGAACTTCTTCTAGACTCCGGAGTTTTGACACGCCCTACTTATAATATAAAATATACTTTTAGGACATGGACCCGTACATTTGAGGCAGGTATGTGGATCTAAGGGGTTTTCCATAAATCCAACGGGACATTTTTCGAGGCACTTGTCACCAAATATTTTGTACCTTTTTGATAAAAGTTAATGAATAAATTGTGTAAGCTATAATCTATATGATTTGTGGTTTTAGATAAAAAAGGCTCAATAGTAGTTTGCACAAAAATTAAAAAATGGCTTTAAAACAGACAGCGACCTAAAATATACATTTTTGCAATAGAAATATGGGACTTTTAAAATCCATCACTTTTCTCTAACACATTTAGATTTTATTTTAAATAAAGCGATGAGCATTATTACGGGCCTTTTCGTTGATTTGTAGGTTTTTTGTTACTTTTTTTTTATAGGTTAGTTAATATTTGGCCAAACCAAAAAAGAGTCATTGTTAGAAAAAAAATAAATATTTTTTTAAAAAAATTTGGTCCTATATGTTGTAACTTGTCTAAATTTAATCAAATTTTTTTTGGCCAAACATAAATTGTAATGTATTATTAAAACTAGATGATTAAAAAAAATTCTAATAAAATTAAGTGTTCTAATTTAAGTCATTAGCTCGCAAAGAGCGCATTCTTTACCATAAAAAAATTCTGGAAATGTAACGCTAATTTGATTAGATTTTGAGAAACGGTAAACGGGATTGTAAGTATTACAGAATAGAGTTCAGACCGGGCCATGAAAGTCCGGTCCGGCCTGCCAAACATATTTTTCCATCCAGGTTCGACAAGTTTGGTTTTTATTTTAGGCCCGACTCGGCCCGAATTTAATAAAACCAAAATTTTAGAAACTAAAAAATTTTGTTTCAAAATTACTAATAAAATACAGAGTGTAGAATTATACCCTTCACGTGTGATAATAATTTTGTTCATGTTTAAAATTTAAAAAAGAAGGCAAAATTAGATTTAAAATATAGGCCCGGCCCGTTTTAAAGTTTGGCCCGGGTTGGCCGATATTTCGGGCCGGGCGAGATTTGAGTCCCGACTTTGATCTCTGATTAAGGTATTATTAGGTAATAATCTACCTTGCTTGTTGACATGTGTAAAATTTTAGCTTTAATATAGATATAGCTAACTTCCGAGTTTAAATCCTCACTTTAATTTCGTGCTATCCATTGAGTAATCACGACCCAGGGTATATCGTCTCACCATGTTATTTTTGATTATGTCCGAACCAACGAAAGATTTATTATTGTTACCGTTGTAGTTATTATTAGTATTGAAATAATTGTTGAATGAGTGTTGACGAGTAGCATAGGTATTAGTTGAAGTTTTAGTCAAAGGGTATCGTGTCGTAGTTTTAAGTCTTTGGCCTGACCTTACAGCAAGAGTGCCAGAAGATAGAACGCGTCTTTTTTGGGGATCCCGGCAAAATGAAGCAGTAACACAACGTCGATCGTAATACTAATATAGTTAGTTACACAGAAAGTGACACATCCTGTTTAAACTTTAAAAAATTACATGCAAATGATTTAATTAAAATTAAATAGAATGCATTGTTTGGATAAATCTTAAACTTTAAGAGATATAGAAAAACTTAAAAATTATAAATAATTTAAGTTTTGGCACCCCATCCTAAATAGGATATGACATTTTTTCGGGGTTTTATAACATTATAGTTTAAATTTAACGTTTTAATTCTTTCAATAATTTACAATGTTTTATAGCTGGCTTACAGACCAATAAGCTAATTTAGATGATCAACTCTATCTTATAGATTTTTTAATCCGTTTACCCTTAAGATACTATATACATTGAAAATTTTTTAAAAAAATGTTAAAAAAAAATAAATGAGATGCAAAACAAAAAAGATATTGATTATATATAACAGCCAAACTGTTAAATTTATAATCAAAATAATTATTATTACCTCAAAACGGTAAAAAATCAAGACCTATATAGGTTCGGGTGCAAAATATTTAGTATAACCTAATGTTAATGTAAAAGTTTAATATACGTGAAAATTTTATATTATTTTAGATAAAAGACAAAAAAAGAGGTTACACTTGATTTCAATATTAAATTTTTTTTTTAAATTTTTATAGATTATCAAGGTCGCAAATAAGTCATTTTCGCCAAATTTTGCCATTTTTTGATAATAAAGGATATAATGGGCCATGGATAAAGGCTAACGGAAAAAAATATTTAAAATATCATTTAGATCGTTTTCTATCAAATTCACATAAGCTTACAACATTTAAAAATTGTAAACTTGTGAAATTATAAAAAACGGTACACCGTATCAAACTTCCAAATGACAATCGCCTTGTTAAAGTATAAATATCTGAATTGTAGTCGAGCTGTGTAATAAAAGTAGCATAAAATATATACTTCGTATGTATTGAGCGGGCACCGTGCCAAGCATTCGCGTTTAAAATTAAAGTGTTTGCAAGCCGTGCACTCTTTCGCACTGGGTCCGTTGCAACCGCCTAAACACTCACTGTGACAGCAATTTCCAAAGGCATCGCATACTTTCGACGGGCATTGAGAACAAACTTGTCATTTATATTTAATAATATGAATATAAATTCATGTGAAGTATTACATTTTTTTGCAATTTTGGTTATAAAAATGGCAGGACAACTCTATATGGTATTTAATCCTAAAAACATTGAAATTAAATATGTTATTAAAGATTGTAAATATTGTATTAGTTAGTAGCTAATAATTCTTTGGCACAGTATTTCAGAGTAAATATCTAAAATTTAAATAAAAAGCTGCCCAAATAATAAAATAAAACAATTTTTTCCAAAGTAGTATTATAAATAATTTTATTAGCTATTAACAACTGCTAAAATAAAGATGGCCAAACAATTCCTTAACTTAACACATATAGATATGAATCGAGTTTTCACTTTAAATGTTTTGAATCTAAATAAAACAACCAAAAAATTATCTAGTAACAACTATTATTTAAAGTACATGTTTGGCAATCTAAATTTGCACTCAATGGATTAGGGAAAGTACGGAGAATTTAGTAGTAATATCATGTAAAATGTAAAAACAAAATGTTGATTCAAACATCCAAAGTTTACGACAATGTTGCCAAAAATGTTTGTCAAACTAATTGTATGAACATCAAATATGAGAAATAAATGGAAATTACAAAAACGAGGGTACACGTATATTTCCCCTGAGGTCACCTAGGTGCAAAAGATATAAACTAACATCTAGTTCAAGGTCAATTGCAGCAGAAAGAGGACAAGTACATAATTTTCAAATAGGTTATTTAGTAGATTAAAAATTGAGATAAGTAAGATGAGAGTGAAAGAAAAAGGGAAAGAATGTTTGCAGAGAGATCTTCCTGACAAAGCAAACAAGGGTGACGATGTCGTAACATCAGAAACTAACTGTCGTTGTAGGATAATGAACAATTTCCCTTAAATTCTGACAAATACAAAAAATAAAATATAAAAGAAGGCTATAAATAAATATTATAACAACACTTCAAACTAAGAAGTTAGATGCAATCTAAGGCTTAAAATTATAATATTTCAACCCAAATGTGGACAATTAATCAACTAAGAGTTTAATTAATAAAAAATTTCATTTTAAGGCGCGTTCATAATAAACTTTTGCTTTGAAAAAATAAAAATTTTTCCAAACACTTGAAGTATGCTCCTGACATAATTAAGATGAGACTTGTTAGCTATGTAATAGCCACCTTTCAAAAAATTCTTTATATCTGTGGCTAATACTAATTTCAAACTTATTAAAAAAAATTTAACAGCTAATTTCAAAAATAAGAATTATTGTAATTTGGCCGTTATAGGATCAAAAAAAAAATTAAATATTTTTTTATACCAGCCATCTTAATGTTAATCAAATGCGTTCATTTTTTTCTTCAAAATTTTTATTTCAATAGCCGCAGCCATTCAAAAAAACCGATTAAAATAAAATCCAAAAAAATCATTATATTTTGTATAAAATAATGTGTTAGTTAACATTTACTATTGCTCGAGTATTGTTGGGTATAATTTTTTTATTCCTTAATTTATTTTGAATTTAAAATTAAAAAATTAAATGTATTAAAAAAAATTTTTACGAATTTGGCAAGAGTTTTCGCCCCAACATAAATGAGTGATCGCTGGATGATAGCCATTAACGTCTCGTCCAACAATTCCGTCACCAATGGTATTAAAGCCTAACCCGGCTCTCCGATTAAACTTCGTATTGATTGGACACTCGGTAGGTGCATTTTTGTTCCACTAGGTGTAAATGAAAAAAGGAATCAAAATAAATCTAAAATGTTTAATACTTTATCATCACAAATTACACAATTTTGTCTCATTATTCATGTTACATATCCTTAAAAAAATAAAAAAATTATTTTAATCATTTTCAAGATCAGGGCCAAATATCTAATTTGGTGATTAACTTTTTATCTAATCCTAAAGGTCAATATTATTTTATAGATGAATTCGATTGTACTAACTTTAAAATTTGGATGAAATAATTAATTTTGTCCTTAAAAACTTAATTCCTAAACTAATCAACCTTATTATATATGTACATGAATAAATATTTGGTATAAATTTAAAGAACATCATAATTAGCCAGATTTTTTAGAGCATCTTTGCAATTTAAGTTGTTTTTGCATTTTATAGATAAAAAACTTAAAACTGTTTTTCAGATTCAACTTTTATAGTATGGATTATTATAATAAGAAAATTTAGCAAAATAATAAAGTTCTACATATTTGGTATAAGACAGCATTATTTTATCAATTAATTTTATTAAGTTTAATTTGTTTCAAAGTACACTACATTTAATGGTATTCATTATGGACTACTTTAAATTGTTGAAAATCTGAGTGTAGATTTAAAATTTATCCGGGCAGCATGAATATAAAATAAGCTAATAAATTTATACAAATCTTTTGGTTATAAGCCTCAAAATGAAATTTTGTTTTTCGCAAAAAAAGGATAAAATTTTTTTAAGTAATTCAAATGAGAGGAGAAAAATACGGTTAAAATCGATCTATAGTTTGGACCCATACACCAACTTAATTATTTTTTATGTAATTCAACAAAATAGGAAAATTAAAAAAATAATATTCTTAAATATGATTTTAAACGTGCCCATATATCTAAATTGAAAGCACCTACCAATGAGCGTAATAAATATTATCTCCCTTTAACTTGTCTATTCTAAATTTATTTTCCGGTATGATAAAAATATAAATGTGGATTTCTTTGGAGAAAAAGCTTTGAGGGTAAAAAAATTTTCAGTGATGATTTAATCTTATTACCAAAACCAATTTAACAAAAATATCGGATGTTAATAAATAATCTATTACTTTAAAACACTTGGAATTATAATACTTATTACATTTTCTGCATAAGTTATGAAATATTATCCAACATAAGAGAATGTACTACACTTCAAGGGGTGACTTGCAAATACAGAATAATTCTATCAGATGAAAATGCAAAAAAAATAGGGACAATTTTCTATAAAACAAATTTTATAAAAAAAAATCTTGGAGGTCCTATGTACTATTCTATATAATGAGATGCTTTTCAAACCACAAATATTACAACAAATCTAAAATTTTAGTCCTGTCAAAATAGGGCAAGCATATATTTGCTTTACTAGAATGAGGGCTCATTTAATTTAACAATTCAATCTTGGCCAAATGACACGACAAAACAGAATATAAATTAATGTCATGCGCGTCATTTTTGGCATTGTTAATCTCCTGCGTGATCTTGAAGATTGGTTAAAAAAAAATTCCACACTTCTATCTAGATTAGGCTACATTAAAAACTGTTATAAGGCAAATTAGGAAAAAAAATATGCTTATTCTGTATTCCATTACAATAAAATTTTAGGAATATAACTTTTATCCCAACAACTAAATAATACGAATTACGATTAGGCCCTAACAAAAATGTAAAAAAAAATTTGACCTTATAGCCACAAAAAACACACAATTGGTTTGAGGTTTCCCCCATACCTTTCCCTACTTAGGAGTGCCATACCCGTTATGGCTTTGACTCTTTAACCCGAGCAAAGCAATTTATATTGCCGACGAATTAAATAGTGAGATTTGCACGCATGCCGGTGACCTAGTTTTTTGCCTAGGCTCTTACTTTTAGACATATCGTTTAAGTCCTACTGCCTAAACAGGCCACTCAGATAAGTTTTAAAGTGGTTGCACATATATGCTATTTTTCCCAAGAAAAAAGCTACTGTGCACTCGAACTCGCAACCTCCTGCGTCTAAGGCAGAAGGTTTGCCACTGAGCTAACTGAGCCGATTCTTATAGCCACAAAGAAAACAAAAACAGCAGGTTGGACTAAAAAATCATTACTTTAACTGAATTTTTCAAGGCCCCAGGGGTCGACAGAGCAGTTTTTGTGCGATCAGAGTTGGGCGGAAAAGGGGCGAGAGAGTTGCCAGAATTGATTGAATTGGGAGGCGTATGGTAGATGTGCTGATAATTAAAATTGTTTCCCGAAAAATTGTAATATCGTCGCGTGACTAGGTTTTGCTCAGCCGAATCCTTCTTACTACTGCTATTGGTTATAGTGGGTAAATTTTTAGGAGTTGTATTATTTGTTTCAGCTAGATAATCATCGTGGGCCACTGTAATTTTAGCTGGGCCGTTGGTACAATGCGTAGCGCACGCTAACGAGTTCCCAGTGAAGATACTTTCAGTCAGATAGTCTGTGTTAGAGAGCAAAACTTCCCAGGCTACAGTGTCGACGTAACAAAGCAAAGGGTTAGCCTCGATGCGAATGGCGCCCCGCAAGATGGCCGTGAGCGCCCCTAGGGCGAGTTCTTCGAGCGCGTAATTTTCGTAAACAGCTAGGGCGTAATTGTAAGCGAGGGTTGAGCCCCGGATAACCGCTAAGTTGGGCAGTAAGGCGCCAAGGGAGGTTAGTCCGGCGACTCGGTACACTAAGAGGTAACCAGTTATTTCGACCAAATCGGGAAAGGTCAAATTTTCGAAGTTGGTGGGTTTGGTGAAATCGAACAGTATGATTTCGAGATTGCCTTCGATGACGCGACAGTTTTCGAGCAAGTGAAAGTTTGCAACAGTATTGCGTATAGTTATGTTACCGCAGACTATGGAAGATTACAATAAAGGTATAATAAATCATATAATTAAGATAAACAGTGATACTATTTAGTTAAATATTTTTGCGTATGAAGAGCCTAAAAGTTATAAAGAATAAGCGTAGTATAATTTGTTTTTATATGATACCCTTAAGTAACACCCGTTAATGAGACATTCAATTGCAAGCATACGCGAATTTAGGAGGCAAATGAATTATTTGTTGATTCAAATCTACATGTTTTCAGACATTTTGAATGTCAACCAAACCAATAAATGGGTCAAAATCTTAGGTACGTATATTATGGCATTTAATAGTTTAATGAAATTGTCAATTGTTTAAAAAGGAAAGATTGCGTTAATAAAATTAATAGCAAAATAATTTTATAACAAAATTTTAGTAACTTGCAATATTATAAAAATCATAAATTGTCATAACCATAATTTTTTATAATGGAAGCAGCCAAGTAAATGAAAATCTTTTTTAATTTAATTATTTATATAAAGAACCTTATTTTAATTGTAATTAGACCTAAAAAAATTTACATACATACAAAAGATGCTTTTAATCTGGCCAAGTGCCTTAATGTCATAAGGCAAAGATCTGGTTTAAACGTATTTACAATTTAAATCTATATATGTATAGTTTTTTACATTAGGCAAAGGCCTGCCAGGTAAATTTAATCCAGAGTTGCAATTCAATGGGCAGGGAAGGCTAAACTAAAGTAATTAAGAAAAATCTTAACCCATGCAATAAGTTTATTTTCTTTCTTCTCTAACTGATATTGATCAAAACACTACTTTAACTACCTATTCTTATCAACTATTGATCAAAATCTCATTCTTTCTATCTAAAATTAAATATAAGACAATAAGGCTAAAAAAGCCAAAAAAAATTTATCAGCCTACAAGTTAAATTGATTTATAATTACCAGAGACTGGACCAAAATTTTATGGGCTCAGATCAAGCATAAATCTTAACATATGGCTTCACTCATCCAAGATTTAAACAATATTTATTTAAATGTATGATTAAATATGATCTACAAAAACTATATAAATTGTAACATATAATAACAAATGAATGTTATGTTCAAAATATTAATTATTAGAAAAATTTATATATAATATAATGACCTATCAATTTAACTGTTTTTGATTAAAAAAATGTTGAATTAATTTATGATTACAAAATTGGCAAAGGTGTTTTAATTAAATCTAAACTAAAGAAGACTATAAATTACAAATATTAACCAAGCAGCTCTTTTATTCCGATGTTTAATTTATAATATTAGCATCACCCCTTTCAAATAACCATCAAAATTTTGAATAAGCCCCTCACCCCCCCCCCTCCCTAAAGAAGGTATATTTAACTACCAAAACAAAGGCCTTAATTTTTTGAAATCCTCTAAGAAATACATGTAAAATTTATTAAAAATGATAAGCAAGTATATAAAAATTGGCTAACCATAAGGTAAAGGTCTTTGCATGATTTCATTACAATGAATGGGAGACAGAAAATAAAATAAACCAAATAATCCAAAAACTAATTTCATGACCTTTATACAAATTTAAAAATATTTTAATTTTTAAAAATCACATCGTTTCATCACATCAAAATAATGACAACTTAATTTTTAATTTGGGATGAATAAAATTTCATACAGGCATAAAGTCATATGAGTGGAACGGGCTTGTGGCCGGTTTATAAATATTGTTTTTTTTTTGTAAAACTAAAAAATTGTTTCTATTAAGCCGTGTTTTTAACGCGTTCTAAATGGCGTTAAAGCAATGTAAAAGCATAACCATTTAAGTAAGTATTTTTTTAATATTTGAGCTTTAGCTGCAGCTAAGGGCACGCGCAAAATGAGTTTTATTTTGAAAATTCTGAAAATTTTGTAAATTTATTTTTTTTTTCAAACTTTTTTTTTAAATTTTTTATTTCAGAAAAAGTATTTTTTGTGCATATATTAAATTTGACAACTTTTTGAAAATTTGCGTTTTAGTTTTAGAGCGCGTTCAGACTCATTTCAAATTTTTAAAAAATTTTAAATTTTAACAATTTCAAATTTATATTTTTTTTTCAAAATTTTTTAAAAACTTTTCTTTCAGAAAAACTATTTAAATGCTAATAACAAAAATTGGCGACTTTTTGTAAAAAAGCGTTCAATGTCAAAGGGTAAAAATTTTAAAAAGTTTACACTTTTTCAAAAAAAACGAACTGAGTCTGAACGCGCCCTTATTACAAAAAATTTTTCAAAATTTTGAAAACTTTACGAAAATAAACACTCATCTTGCATGTACCCTAACACTTATTTAAAAATTGTAAAAATCTTTTTTTTTAAATAATTTTTTTAACGGCTGAAATAAATCATTGAGAATTAATGTTTTTTGGTTGTAAGATATGCCTAACAAAAATTATTTAATTCCTTAATTTTACATTAGCCACCAGAGGCGTATTGAGGGGGTGGCAAAGGGAAGCAATTGCCCCCCTTTGGACATTTGTTTGATAATTGCATTCCACACTAAATCACCTAATATAATTACCAATATAACCTTAAGCTTAAGCTCAGAAATCAAAATATTGTTATAATATTGGTTTGAAGATGTATATCTTATATATAATTTAAATTTAATTTAATTATGAAATAAAATTTTAAGCTAAATCATTAATATGTTATATATTTTAGTAATATATATACATGAATATTAAAATTTTATTAATTTTAGTTTAATTTTTTATCAGAGATTCAGCTATAAAACTATTTTAATCATACCGAAATTAATATATGATGCAACTAAATTTTTAGATGTTTAACATCTGTATTAAACTCATTCATCCAATTAGCTTTTAGACGTTCCCCAAATTCAATCCCTCAAAAACCTCGTCAATTAAATAAGAAGAGAAATACAAAGTAGAAGCCAATGTTGTTGGGATATATGCTAAGTTAGACAATTTTTAAAAAAATGAAAGAGCTTCAAAAGATAGGTCAATTTTAAAATTTTGGGAAGAAAACTCTGTGTCTCATCCTAAGTTGTATTACTCAAGTAATTTAATTATATTCTTTATTAGGTAAGTGTTGAAAGAGCCTTCTCAACTTTGAAATATATTCTTTCAGATTTACGTAATCGAACAGATTCTAATTTGTTAAATTCAATTACTTTACTTCGTTTAAATAAAGATTTGAAATGATGTATTGTATACGTGTAAATATATACATTTGTCTAATTTACAAATAAATATAACCTAAATTTTATGTGCTATCATAATTGAATAATTGTTGTACCCCGTGATACCGGAACCAGTATCAAGTACCGGTACTTGAGCTGAGCTGGTACCGGAACCGGTACCGGTACTAAAAATTTACGGCGGTTCCAATCCCTATGTAAAACTATTATGAAAGTATACCTAAAAAATAATTTGCAATTTTTAAAGTTTAAGCATTTAAGCAACATGGTTTTTAACATTGAAATTGAGAGTGTGGGGTCCATATGGACCCCAATAGAGTTTCTAATTTATAAACGAATTTTGTTACTAGATTTAGACCAAATTTTAATTACTAATTTTGTTCATTATATATTAAAGAAAAAAGTCACAAAAATTCGGCCCATAGGAAAATAATTAAAAATTCAAGGTGTGCTGGGGTCCATATGGAGCCCACAATGCTAATCGGGGGTTAATACCTTGTCGTCATAAATAGAAAGACTTGCGCGTTTTGATAGATAAGAAAATTTATTGTTTTAATTTTTACGAAAAACCACAACAAAATACAGTTTATAACCATGTATCTGTTTTATCAAAACAATAAAATTTATTACCTATTAAACAAGTTTTACTATGATTGCACCAAAACACTAAAATTCTCTGAACCAAGTTATATGTTATTTAATCTTTACAGAAAAATGTGGAATAATATTTAGAGATGATTCTGATTAACATTACCATATAATTCAGAAAAAAATGACTCCATTTTTGATAACTACATATATCATGAAATACTTAAAAAATTAAGGATATTATTAAAGATAGAGTAGTGTTCTCAGTCGGGACCCGAAAACCCGTTCGGCCCGGGCCCGCCCGGCCCGAAATGCCGGGCCGGGCCGGGTTTAAATAGAAAATTTTAGTCGGGCGGACTTATTATTTACTTTTGGACTCGGGCCAGCCGGGCCGGGCCAAAAATTTTCGTAATATGGCCATATTTTAAGCGCTTAGCGCAAATCCTTATTGTAAATCTCTGGTTTTATTTAGTTTTGGGCATATTTGCCCTCAAAAGTTCAAATATGACAGTTATGAAAAAAATGCTGGTTATAACAAAACGCATTGAACTTTTTAAGCCTGAACCTTGCAATGAAAACTAATCTTAACATCCTTAACCTTTAACACCACTTTATTTGACAAATGTAAACTTTTCTTCCTACGAAGAAGGCAGGTGGGAAGATGATGATGTTAGGACGGACAGAAGACGAATTAGCAACCTATTTAAATCTACCACCGCAGGACGTAAATGATCAAAATCTTTTACAATGGTGGGATAATAATAAAATACTCTTGCCCAAATTAAATAGTTACGCAAACAAAATCTTTGCCACTCCAGCAAGCTCCTGCACTGCAGAACGTACATTTTTGACGCCGGTCAGATATTTACCAAAAGAAGAAACCGTTTAGGCCAGGAAAAACTGGATTATTTACTTTTTTTAAATGATTATTATAAATCAAATGATACATTTAATATAAATAATAGCAATAAAGATGTATTTGATGTTTAATTGTTTATAGTATTCACAAAAATGTTACGGGCCCATATTTATAGATTCGGGCCAGGCCGGGCCAGACCGGGCCTTTAAAAAAAACAACGGGCCGGGCCGGGCCGAAAAAAAAATTTTGGTTTCGGGCCGGGCCGAGCCACACATAAAAAATTTTCGGGCTGGCCGTGCCTTAAAAATTCGGCCCGTTGAGAACACTAAGATAGAGCAATTAGTTCAAAATTATAATGTGTGGACTTTTTTTGTTTTTCCTCTATTTCTATTCTGGTTAAAAGAAACATCTACATTACATGAATCCTAATTTTAATATTTGTCGCTGAACTTTTTGAACTCTTCAAATCTGTCAAACTCTTAACCCGCGATTAGCCCTGTGGGGTCCATAGGGCAGCACATCTTGAATTTTAAATATCTTAAAGTATTATATATTATGGGCTTAATTTTTGTGACTTTTTTCCTAAATATAAAATAAAAAACCTAGTAATTAAAATTTGGTCTAAGTCTAATAAAAAAATTTGTTTAGAAATTAGAAGTTCTGTTATGAACCCCATACCCTCAAATTTTATAAAACCATGATATTGCCTCAATGTAAATTTAAACTGAAAAAAATGCAATTTAATTTTTAGGTATTCTTTCATAATAGCTTTAGATATTAAGTAGTGTTTATATTTTATAATAATGATAAGAATTCTTTTTTTAATAAAATTTTTAAGGTGAAGCCAAAAATAATTTTTTATCTCATAATATTTTTTTTCCATGAATCTTTTATAAAATGTTCTACCCGACCAAACACGTTTTAATTAATAATATTGATACACATATGTTAATAACATAATTTATTTAATGTAAAATGAAAAAAATTTCGATGTTATAGATTTTTTTCCACTTTGTGTCAACTAAAATTTGCAATATTCATTAATGATAACTTATATTATAATTTAAGAGCACGTATTTCTCTTCGAAAAAAAAAAAAAATTAAGTTTATAGCTCTAAAATTCTTGAAGTTACAGAGGTTTAATAGGGTCCGCATGGATCTCACTGTGACATTCGCGTTAATTTCTCACCCTACCATACGCGGTTTAATTTACATGATCAAGTTAACAGGTGGATTGCTAAAAAATTGAAAAAAAAAACTACTAGTTTCAAAATTCCATTTGCTTAAATATTCAACATTGAAACTTTTGAGGCATATACAACAATTGTCCTTCCGTTTAAAAAAAACTCTTTTTTAAAAAACTTTAATTAATGAACAGTTTAAGACAGACCCTTATATATGAATATAGGTCTCAAGATGTAATATAACATAAAAATAAACCAAATTACTCTTATGATAATTTAAAGATTTGAATTAGGGGTTATGTTTCTAAAAAATTAGTATTATTCCTTAATCAATGGTGCGGCTGATACTTATTTCGAAATTGTAAAAAAAATATTTTTAAAATAAAAAAAAATTTTAGCGGCTAATACCAAAAATGAGAATTTAGGTTTTTTGATCGTTTTAGGATATGCCTAACAAAATATTTTTAATTTTTTTTACACTAGCCACCTTAATTGCGCTCGATTTTTTGTCTTCAAAACTTTTTTTTTCACTAGCCGCAGTTAATCATGGAATCATTTTTTTAATATTTTTTGAAATATCATCATTTAAAACAGTGTTAATTTTACATCAGGAAAATTTTTTTTATAAATAAGGACAAATAATTAATAGAATGTTTAACCTGCGAATGCTAAGGTGGAAAATTAGTAACGCGAATGCTACAGTGGGGTCCATGCAGATCCCAATTAAGAACCTCTATAACTTAAATTTTTTTATTATTTTGCAAAAAAACACGTGCTCTTAATTATAACACAAAGTAGAAAAAAAAATTTGAAAAATGAGAATATTTTGTTTTTCTATAATTATATAAATCTTGTCAATAAACTAAAATATATCCTTATTATTAATCACAGCGTTTTTTTTAGGTCTAGTAGAACATTTTTAGAAACATGAAAAAAAAAATATTTTATATGGGCGCGTTCAGACTCAATTCATTTTTTTGAAAAATTTTAAAATTTTTACCTTATGACATTGAACGCCTTTTTTACAAATAGTCGCCAATTTTTGTTATTAACATTTGAATAGTTTTTCTAAAAAAAAAGTTTTTAAAAAATTTAATAAAAAATAAAAAATAAAATTTCAAAAAATTCGAAATTTTTAAATTTTTATAAACTTTTTAAAAATTTGAAATGAGTCTGAACGCGCCCTAATAAAATTATTTTTGGCTATCATTTACTATAAAATTATATATTTAAAAGCAGTGTCTCCTACTCCGGGGGGGGGGGGGGGGGGGGGGGGTAGGAACCAAGCGGTTCCAAAAAATCGGCCGAGGGGGGTAGGTATTCGAAGGGGGTAGGTATAGTTATGGGGGGAATATGAATAAATTACGAAGTTTGTTACCCCCGAGATTTTGCCGAGGGGGGTAGCTCTTCCATGAAATTTGGGGAGTAGGAGACGCTGTTTAAAAGAGATGAAAAGATAATTCATATCATTATTATACAATACAAACATTTTAAATAGTTAATATGTATAGCTATTAAAAAAAATAATTAAAAAATAAGGTTGGAATTATTGAAGTTTACGTTTACATTGAGGCAATATCATGTTCTTTAACAGTGAAATTGAGAGTATGGGGTCCATACGGACTCTGAATTTCTAATTTCTATAACAACAAGACTAAATATTAATTACTATGTTTGTTCATTATGTATTCAAGAAAAAAGTCACAAAAATTTGACTCTTAATATATAATATTTTTAACCCACGAATGGTAGGGTGAGAAATTTATAACGCGAATGCTATGATGGAGTCTATAAGGACCCCAATTTTAAACCTCTATAGTTTTAAGAGTTTTAAAGCTACGATCTTTATTTTCTTATTATTTTAAAGAAATACGTGCTCTTTGATTATATATTAATATAAGTTATCATTAATGAATAATTTAAATTTTATTCAACACAAAGTAGAAAGAAATCTTATTACATTATATAAATCATGTCAATAATTTAAATGTATCAATATTATTGATCAAATCGTGTTTTTACGTCTAGTAGAACATATTTAGATAGTTTTATGAAAAAAATATATTTTGATACAAAAAATTATTTTTGGCTATTATTTACCATAAAAACTAGATATCTAAAAAGAAAAAAATAATTCATAGCATTATTATGCAGTACAAACATTTTGTATACTTAATAATTAAAATTATTTTAAAAAAAAACTAGTATATAAGGTTGCAATTATTTAAGTTAAAATATAAACAGAGGCAATAGCATGGTTTTCAACATTGAAATTGAGAGGGTGGGGTTCATCTAAATTCTAAACAAATTTTGTTATTAGACTTAGACCAAATTTTAATTACCAGTGTTGTTTATTATATATTTTTAAGAAAAAAGTCACAAAAATTCAGCCCATAATATATAATATTTTTAAAGATATTCAAAATTTAAAAAGCGCTGGGGTCCGTATGGACCACACATTTCTAATCGCGGGTTAAAGACATTAAAAAATTAAGATGTGCTGGGGTCTATATGGATTCCACAGTGCTAATCGCGGGCTAAAAAATTTAACTAGCCAAACAGGCATTATCATTGTCTAATTGCCCCTGCTGTTATCACAAATTTTATGATTCAATTTTTTATTTTCAAGGTATCTTCCTATAACCTAATTAAAGCGCAATACATAACTTCATTTTGTTCAGATGTTTTTCCAATTTATTATAGAACCACAAATTTCGTAACTACTTAAACCTATCACCCAAAACATATTTATAATTTAATTAAATATTTCTATTTGTTTGACCAATAAGTAATAAGCTTCTCCGATGGTAAGGTCAACCAATTAAAATAATGTTATAATAGGACATAAAAAGGTTACTAATTTTATAATATATGTATGATAGGTCGCTTTCTTATATCACAATAATAGCTGTACAAGAATGTCTAGATATAGAATTTACAGGCTGGGATAATAGGACGAGTTCTGCTGTATTTGATATTAAGTTAAAAATAAAAACAGATTTTTTTAACATAGAGCTACAACTTAATTCAATTAAATGCTAGTAATCATATTAATTCATAAATAATATTATTAGACCTTTATCAATTAATGGCTCACGAAATTCGTTGGCTTTTTTATCGCCTGCTTTTTTCTTTTGGAGAATGGATAAAGAAGTCACTCACAAGTGCAAAAAATTGAGAATATCTAGTTTTATAAAAAAAGAAGATAGCAAATATTATTTATTTTCCTACCACAATCATCATATCCTGTAATTACCAATTTTTATAAAATCATTTGGCAAGGTAATCATAAACTTTTTAGGGGGGCACAGTTGGGGTTTAGGGTTAGTGAGGTTAATTAGGGTTAGAGTTAGATACATTGATTTAATAAATATTTTTTTTAAATTGTGAATTAACATTTAAATTAAATATTAATAGAGTTTAAACCTTTTTGTTCTCTTAAATATTTTCGGCGCTAAGGTCTCTAGATTATCCACTTGAACGATCAAGGACTATATATTAGAATTTTTTTTGTATTAACCCGCGAATGCTAGGGTGAAAATTTTGTAACGCGATTTACTACAGTGAGGTCCATGGATCCCAGTATTAAACCTCTACAACTTCAATAGTTTTAATATGACCTTATTTTTTACATTATTTTTAAGAAAAAACGTGCTACTAACTTTAGTTATTGTTAATTTTAAGGGCACGTGCAAAGTGGGTTTTTATTTTCGTAAAATTTTCAAAATTTTGAAAAATTTTATTTTGTAAACGCAAATTTTTAAAAAGTTGCCAAATTTGATATATGCACATAAAATGCTTTTTCTGAAATAAAAAATTCTTGAAATAATTTTAAAAAAAAATAAATTTTTAAAATTTTACGAAAATAAAAACTCACTTTGCACGTGCCCTAACACAAAGTAGAAAAAAAATCTGAAAAATAGGAATTTCTTATTTTTCTATATTACATTAGGGCGCGTTCAGACTCCGTTCGTTGGAAAATTTTTTAAAAATTTTAAAATTTTTAGAAAAAAAAAATAATAATATTGGTTCAGTGTTAAAAAAATTTCCTCGGCTGCCAATTACGAAAAAACTGCCCACTAAAAAAACTTTCGCTTAAAATGAGAATTATGATATATTTGGCGAAGCCGTAAAAGACATCTTTATAAAAAAAAGGCTAAATATCACTTAGCTTACACAGGTCAACAAATAACAATGTCAGAAACGTGAATTTAATGAAAACATATACATTCCAATTATGGCCTAATCTCATATATATTTATCGTTTTTCTTAGTTTCTTTCGTCTTTGGCTCTTTAGTTCCGTCTATAACGAAAAATGGCCTTTTATGACCAAATTGACAGATCTAAATATACCCTATAAAGAAAAAATCTAAAAATATTTTTTGTATATAAAAATCTCTTGTAACTTATATTTTTAATCACAAATAATCAAAAATAAATTTTATTAATATATCAAGCTCTTATATCGGCATTTAGATAATACAAAATGTTTCGCGTCTCCTAACTTAATTACGACACGATATATTATAGGGTTTTTATGAAAATATTATTTGAAGTTTGAATATAGTTTATAACTGACTAACTAAGTTTGATTAGGAAAAACGGTAAACGGAATTGATACCCTAGATGGCAGGTTCTATCTCTGTAGTTAACTCATAACTCTCAAAAAATTGTTAACCTGTGTATCGCAAAAAAGGAAATTTAGGTACATAATTATTAAAAATACATATTTTTGGTGATGGGTGTATATTTGATATCTGAAGAATTACAATAACTTTGAGGTGGATTTAAATTATTCAGAAATCTTAACTTCTCTTATAATTACATTTTAGCTCATTAATAACAAATAATTAACTTAAATATATAAAATAGGTAATTTTTGTATGAATAATAGGAGAAGCTAATAAATAGCTGCCTTATGCATAATAATATTAAGAGTTTATAAATAATTCTTTTGTGATTTGCATTAAACTTGTTTGCATATTTTAAACAGGGCCGGGGAAAAAAAATAAATGGGCTTTTTTTTAACAAGTTTTTGAGTTTTTTTCCCCAAAAGCCCACAAACTCGTGGGCATGGTAAAGAAAAGCCCCTTTTCTTCAAAAATAACTCCTAGGAGCTTCAAGAAAAAATTACCCACCCATCATTATAAAGAAAAAATTAAAATTTACGAAATTATTGTTAAGAAAACAAAATATGGGCTTTTTGGAGCTTTTTCTAAGAGCCACTTTTTTGGGGGTTTTTTTTGCCCCTTTACTTAGTAAGGGCTTTTTTTGAATTCTTATTGGCCCTTTATTTGTAGCTCCCTTTCTTTCTTTATGTTTTGGGGGAAAAAATGAGCCAAAGTTTTTTGGCTCATTGTTTTCCCAGCACTGATTTTAAAAATTCCACATTCTTACAATCATGCTATGCATTACAAAACCACCAATATATATTATTTATAAATTTATTAATAAAAATATTGCATCATAAGAAATAATAATTTTATAGTAAAGTGTTATTAACAGTTAAAATGCAAGTGAAATGTGATTAGTTGTTGTATAATTCTATATGGCAATTGCTTAAGTATGTATTGAAAGGTGGTAAACATATTAAACATTTGATTAAATTTGTCTGTTTAGCCTTTCATACCCTTGTAAAATCTATATAGGTGCTGATTTCTAAAACTAAGACATAATAAATATTTACCTGTCTTATTCGCAATATACGGCCGCAGCTTGAATATTCGTAATGGTTAATAGTTAAGTTAATGTTAGGTTAGTATTAGGATTAGGTTGGCCTTAGGGCGTTTAGGGTTAGGGTTGACTGTGTTAGAGTTTATTTAGGGTTAGTGTTAGATTTAAGTTTCGATTAGGTTTAGGCGTTTGAAAAGAGATTTGATAATTATTTATAGGCTTTTTAATGAGGCTGTTAGCATAGTTATTTATTCATAAAGATGTTTCGATTGTTCAAGCTTAAAATAGGACAAAATCTCGAAATTTAGAAGTAAAATTATTAGTACTCGGAACTCTCTTATAAAAATGACGTCATTTTGTACAATTTCTGTGTGTACAATTTCTGTGCTTTTTTTTAAAAACTATCACCCTTTAAAATTATTATAATATCATATACCATCATCATATATATAAAATATGTAAACTAATTGATTTGGTTAAGGATATAATTGCTGTATTATGAATATATAATTCATGCGCCAGTTTGCTTTTTATAGCAGAGACACTCCAATCAAATTTATGTATGCATTATCACTAAAATAAATTTAAAAATATAATGTTAAAGAATAAATTTCAATGCAAAAACTTCATTTTTAAAAATTGTGTATTTTTAGAATTAATAAAATTTTTCTCAAAAACGAACGAAGTCTGAAGCGCCCTTAAATAAACCTTGTTAATAAACTAAATGTCGTCATTATTATTTATCAAATCGTGTTTTTACGTCTAGTAGAATATTTTTAGAGATTTATAAAAATAAAATATATTAAATTAAAACATTATTTTGGATATCATTTACCATAAAAACTATTAGGGCGCGTTCAGACTCAGTTTATTTTTTTTTAAATTTTAAAATTTTTACCTTTTGATATTGAACACTTTTTTGCAAAAAGTTGCCAATTTTTTTATTAGCATTTAAATAGTTTTATTGAAAGAAAAGTTTTTAAAAATTTTTGAAAAAAAAAAAAAAATAAAATTTCAAAAAAAAAATTTTTAAATTTTAAAAAATTTTTCAAATATTTGAAATGAGTCTGAACGCGCCCTTAAAAAGAAAATAAATTATATTAATGTTATACAATTAGAACATTTTATATACTTAATATGTAATATTTAAAAAAATAACTAGTAAATAAGGTTGCAAATAATAAAGTTTAAATATACATTGAGGTAATATAATGGTATTCAACATTAAAAATTACCATGTGTTCATACTGACCAATAAAATTTCTAATTTTTAAACAAATTTTTATTAATCTTTACCAAATTTTAATTATCAATTTTGTTTATTACACAGGTCAACAAATATCAATGGTATAAACGTGAATTTGATGAAAACATGTAAGAATATATCCTCAGGATAGCCTTATCTCATATATATATTTTGTTTTTCTGTTCTATCGGCTTCGGCTCCTTACATCCTTCCATATCCAAAAATTGGCCTTTTATGACCAAATTGACAGATCAAGAATACCCTAAAAGAAAAAATGTAAGAATCTTTTTTCATATAAATCTCGGTATTCGGAACTCTCTTATAAAAATGACGTCATTTTGTACAATATCTGTGCTGTAGATTATCTGTGCTTTTTCTTGGTTCAAGAACTATCACCCTTTAAAACTATTTTAATATCATATACCATCATCATACATATGAAATATGTAAATTAATTGATTTGGTAAAGGATATAATTGCTGTATGTAGATATATTTCATGCGCCATTTGGCTTTTTATAGCAGAGTCACTCCAATCATAAATCTCTTGTAACTTATATTTATCAACTCAAATAATGAGAAATAAAAATTTTTAGTATAGCAAGCTCTTAAGCATTTAAATAATACAAAATATTCCGCGTCCAAACTTAAATACGACACGATATATTATCCGTTTTAAATAAAAACTAGAATATGTGACCCGGCTTCGCCCGGGATATCCCTTTATTATTGCATGCTTATTAACGCATTACCCTAACTCAAATGCTTTGCCCATTACTCGACCAATATAAACTCAATGAGGCTAAAAATTTTATGGAAAATAAAGGTGAGTATATTTAAATCAATAAAAAAATAAGGTAATTTACTAAATAAAAAATTCGAAACCGCACCTTGAAGAACGAATATTATGGATATATGGAGTTTTGGCATGGAGATTATAAATTTATATTATCAAAGTGTCGCTCAACTTTACTTTAAGGAATTTGAGGTTTAAAAATTTGAATACGCTCTATTTTTGATAAATAAAAATTATTTTATAGTCACAATTTTGAGATAATCGAACTCGAGTAAAAAAACACAATTTTTTAAAAAGTTATAAAATATCGTATCTTAATAATGGAAGTAGCTAAAGGTCTGAAATATTTCACGTGCATTAATAGGGTTATACTTGATAAAGAATAAAAATTTTAATAATATTTTTTGACAAAGTGGAACAAAGATAATTGCAAATTAGTTAATTTAATGAGATATAAGAAAGATGAGATACATAAAATTATAGCAAGCAATTTAAAATACAGTTGAAAAATAATTTGTCAAAGGAAAAAAATGTTATTATTTGGGTATAAATATCAAAAATATTTTTAAAATGAATAGGATTATATCTAATCAAAATTTTAAATAAAATATCTTGAAAACACTTTTGTTTTAATCTTTTTTTAAATTTCTAGTTATATCTTAAAATGAAAATCATACCTATAATATGCAGTAAATGGGCCAAATTTACAATAAAAAGTTTATACTAAAAAACATCAATATCAAACTGAAAAAAATTCTATGAATAATTAAATATAATTTTATTAATATTTATTATATAAAAAGGATAATGTGTAAAATTTTAGTTATTTCCAGTACTTTTGCTTTAATGAAGATGAAAGATGGAAATAAAAATTACAATAATTTATATTTTCTGACAAAAAGTTAAATATACAATAATTTTAAGTGCTATTTATAATGTTTATCACAAATCATTTGTTATATAGGATCAAAAATATTTAATCAAAAAAAACTAAATGCAGAGATAGCTTTAAATTTAAGATTAACTACTTTATAAAAATACAAAGGTAAGAATGTACCTGGCCAGACTTTGGTGACAATGATTTTAATACATTCTAAAAAAATAAAAGATATGAATTGGTCATTTCTGGACTTTCAAACGTTAATATCCTAAAAACTATAAGCGAGCGTCAATTTTTAATAGAAAATTCGGGATTTTCAGGGCAATATTGACCTAGAAAAATTTTTTTAACGACTTTGGTCTGGGGTCGTTGTATTAGGAATTAGCCTATAATTTAAAATTGGTTGTGTCTATCTAACATACGAAATTTAGAAATCATATGGTATTTGAAATTAAAAATATAAAATATTAAAATATAAAACTATAATTAATATAAAAGATAATATTGATAAACATGTTAAATAAAAAGAATATTTATTACCCAGTGGCGACTCGTGGATTTTTAGCCAGGGTGTTCAATCAAAAATCAAAATTTTATTGTTCATTATTTATTTATAAAAGCATATGAATTATATATAAAACTATAGTAGTAATATTGCAAAATATGAAACTATTTATGACGGGCAAAGTATTTGGTCAATTAATTAAACTACAATAAAATATAGTATTTTAGTAAAAAAAATTTATTTTAATTTTTGTATTTATTTGTATCGAAAATCCAATCTTCTTGAACTTTGTGCAAATTCATCTATGATTTCGTCATAAAAAACTGGATTCGTTTTTAAAAGTTGAATCAAATTTTTTCAATTGTTATAAGGGAAAGATTCGATAAGCGTGACTGCCCAATTGTATTACGATTAAATGTCTTAATACGTTTTAACGCAGAAAACGACCTTTCAACTGAAGCGGTTGTTGAAGGAAAAGTCATAATTAAAATTGATAAGGAAAGGACTTCGGAAAATGGTTCTTTTAATTCATATTCTATTATATAATTAATAATACTTTTGTCGATGAAGCCATCCAAATATGTTTTTGAAGAATTTCGTTGTTAAACTTTCGGGTAACTGTTTTTTTATTTATAGAACATTCTTGTGTAAGTAGAATGGGATCCTTTGGAATTGTCGATATAAATTTGAATTTTTCCAGGAATGTTCTGGAATGAGAAGAAAATGGGTTGTTTTTTAAATCTTGAATTTTCATTTATATTAATTAAAATTCAAAAATTAAACATAATTTTTATATTAAAGTGAAAAAAAATACTAATATTATTGTTCAACGAGCGTGTAGTCTCTACAATTTAATTATAAGCTTTAAAATTTTGTGTAACACATTTGGCCTTTCTCTCATATATCATTCGAATATACCCAATCTTTTATAAATATGAGACTTAATGCTAACTTAAACTTTTTACCCTTCTATGTTATTAAGTGTTCAATGCTAAAATTGAACACATTGACGCTTAATTTTATTTGAACACAATCTTTTTACTATTGTATTTTTCGTGTTAATAAAGTGTTCAATGCTAGGCATTGAACACAATATGTATGTGTTTAGAATTGAACACCATCTTTTAGCTGTTATATGTCTTCGTGTTATTAAATATGTAATTGGTGTTCAATTTAATAATTGAACACCATCTTTTTAATATTGTATATTGTATTCTGCGTGTTATTATAGGCTCAATCCTCAATGTTAAGAGGCTAAATTATAACTCACACATAGTGTTCAAATTGTGGATTGAACACGCTCCTGTGCTGGATGGAGTGAACCATTACGTGTTCAGTTCTTGGATTGAACATCGTGCAATGCAATATAAAAAATTATTAGCTTTCTTGTCCGGTTTGTTTATTTTTTTAAATATAGTCGATATATGATCAATTTTAGAATTGAACACGCTCGAAGATTAATATTACGTGTTCAATTTTTACGCTGAACATCTTACGACAAAATAATCTATGTTACCTGAAATTTAAGTTGTTGACCTCGTAAATAGACTTAATAGCTTAATAATATTAAGCTTTTAAATTGCATTTGACTAAGCACGGTTCAATATTTGAATTGCACATTTTCTGATAGACACTCGATGTT
The DNA here is from genome assembly GCA_030555515.1 of Acutogordius australiensis. Classification (NCBI taxonomy): domain Eukaryota; kingdom Metazoa; phylum Nematomorpha; class Gordioida; order Gordea; family Gordiidae; genus Acutogordius; species Acutogordius australiensis. The sequence goes on along the minus strand of CM060242.1, from coordinate 17,794,628 downwards.
AGTTTTTTGAATCTAGCTGTTGATCCTCTTAATTTAAACATAAAACAGCTTATGTATGATTCAATTTTGTAAATAGAAAATGGTACGATGGGACTTTCAATTTTTTATTTTGTTTACAAATCACTGCCGTCCCGCTAGACCATGAAAAACTAATTTTAAATAGTTTTAAAAACATTTCTATATAAATTTTTGCCAGGGTGTTCAGTGAACACCTTGCACCTAATGACGAGTCGCCACTGTTATTACCGTCAATTATATTTCTTGGCTATTATAGTGAAATTTCTTATATTGTACGTTTTATGTACCTTTCTGTACATGATGCATAACTCGGCTCCTATATACTCTAAGAGGCTGAAATTTGCATCGAATTTCAAGTAAACATTCTTAAATAAACTATTAAAATTTGAAAGTATTTTATAGTCAAAATTTTGAAATAATAGAACTCGAGTAAAAAAACCCATTTTTTTTGAAAAGTTTTAAAATATTGTATCTTAATAATGAAGTAGCTAGAGGTCTGAAATTTTTCACGTGCATTAATAGGATAATACTTAATTTGGAGTAAAAATTTCAAAATTATTTTTTAATTATTTTGGGCGTAAAACGTTTTTTTCGTTTTAATTAAGAAATATGCACACCTCGTGAATAAAAACAAAAAATTTGTCATCCCACCTTTTACACAAACGATTTTTTTTTCGTCGATTTTGAACGGTAATCACTAATACTCGAAAATTTTATTTCTAATAATATATATAACGGAAGTAGCTAGAGGTCTGAAATTTTTCATGTGCATTAATAAGGATATACTTAATATAGAGTGAAAATTTCAAAAATATTTTCCAATTATTTTGGTCGTAAAACGTTTTTTTCTTTTTAATAAAAAAATATGCACACCTCGTGGATAAAAACTAAAAATTGGCATTCCCAGACACATTTTACGCAAACTATTTTTTTTTCGTCGATTTTGAACGGTAATCACCAAAACTCGGGATTTTCATTTCTAATAATATAAATAACGGAAGTAGCTAGAGGTCTGAAATTTTTCACGTGCATTAATAGGGATATACTTAATATAGAGTAAAAATTTCAAAAATATTTTCCAATTATTTTGGTCGTAAAACGTTTTTTTCGTTTTAATAAAAAAATATGCACACCTCGTGGATAAAAACAAAAAATTTGCCATCTCAGACACCTTTTACACAAACGATTTTTTTTTTCGTGGATTTTGAACGGTAAACAAAAAACCTCGAAAATTTCATTTTTAATAATATAGATTATATTTGAAGTTTGAATTTAATGGTTTAGCTGTTGCAAAGGATGCGGCTAATACTCTTTTCAAAATTGTAATAAAATATTTCTAAAATAAAAAAAATTTTAGCGGCTAATATCAAAAAATGATAATTTAGGTTTTTTGGTCGTTTTAGGATATGCCTAACAAAAAATTTTTCAAAAGATTTTTTTTTTCACAAAATAAAAATTTTAAAAAAATTTCCACACTAGCCGCCTCAATGTTATTCAAATGCGTGCGATTTTTTTTCGCCAAAACTTTTTTTTCCAATAGCCGCAGCAAAATATGCAAAAAAAATTTCAATCTATTTTTGTTTTTAAATCTTTTTTGTTTTTTTTTACATTAGGGCACGTGCAAAGTTGGTTTTTATTTTCGTGAAATTTCAATAGGTCTTTTGTTGAAATTTAGGGGGGTGGATTGGTGGTTATTGATGTTGGAAAAATTTAACAGGATATCATTTGGTGGGGGTAGGAGGGGGGTGCTAGACGAGGGTGGACCGTTCTTCGTAGAAGGACCCGCTTTGTCAGACCCGGGGTGATCGGCACTCACATCCTTAGAGGTTGAGGGTAGTTTATTGCCCGTCTCTAGTTCCGCGAGTTTGGCCTGCATAATAGCCATAGATTGGCTGAGAATATTAATTTGCGCAGCTAGCTGGCCAATCTATGGCTATTATGCAGGCCAAACTCGCGGAACTAGAGACGGGCAATAAACTACCCTCAACCTCTAAGGATGTGAGTGCCGATCACCCCGGGTCTGACAAAGCGGGTCCTTCTACGAAGAACGGTCCACCCTCGTCTAGCACCCCCCTCCTACCCCCACCAAATGATATCCTGTTAAATTTTTCCAACATCAATAACCACCAATCCACCCCCCTAAATTTCAACAAAAGACCTATTGAGTCTTCCTCACAAAGCAGCGTATCGTCAAGGGAACACACGGACGCTTCGAATCAGATAAATCCAGCAAGGCCGGCGGTTTTGAAAATACCACTACTCCAAATTCGTAGCTTATTTCCTGTAGACGGACCCTCATTTCGATATACATCATATCAACCTACGGAATCTGTTTTAGCCTCCGATGGCACTAAAATAATCAAAACCCTTCCTAGACTGTCAAACGTGGAGCGAGCGGAAAATATTGTGTTTAATCTCCAATATGGGCTGAACAAGCTTTACGAGCTGCTACAGAACCCAATCAACCATCAATTCTCCTTCCTTCGCAAGAAGCTTCCTTCCTGGTTTGCCATTGTGAAATACGTCAATACATCTTACGATCTAGAAGATCTTCTCTTAATACAGACGCAGTTTTTTAACGACTACGCACAAGTGGCCTACGAAAAGGCAGGTAAACATCATAAATGGGGCATTGGGGTAGGGACCTCGCCAATACCCGAATTTGCTCCGACGGCCCCTTTGAACTTTCAGGCCCCGGCCGGTATCCCCGCCCCTAAGGGAGGAGCCCAGGGAGGTACTGGCCGAAACCAGAAAAAGAAGGGCAAGACCGCCGAGAAAAATAAGAAGGCTGATACAGGACCTTGAATATTCTAAAGCTACTAGGGAGGGGGGAGGCCTATACCCTGGTTTCCCAGTCAATCCACCCCGCTTGCCACGGCGCCCCGGGTCTGGAGAGCACCAATGGTCGCAAAGGGCTTCTACACTCTTTATTGATCTAAGGCAGTTGCTCTACTCTCCTTCGGTCAATGCCGATGAAGATGACGATTTGCCGTCATCTTGTTCTTCTGTAGACTCAGGTGTTTTTGAACCAGACCTGGCCGCTGATTGGTCCCCGGTTATTCCCACATTCCCGGGTGAGGAGGAACTAGCTTCAAGGGCTACGGACAGTCCACCCTCAGGTTCAAGCGCCCCTCCGGCTCAGCCCTCAGAGAGGGAAAGACCCCCGCCAGTTCCACCAGGACTGCCCCTGGTAAGTGGGGGGGAGCCAGAGGACCCTTCCTGGGACACTAATCACCTCCCTGACTTGCCCTCTATCGAAGAGATTACCCCAAGGAGTAATAATAATGGCCCGATTAGTGTTCCCAGGCCAGATGCAATCTTGGCCCCACATCCCTCAATGTCGCAATTCGTCCGTAAAGTGGCATTAAAAGGATTCAAGCCAAGATTGGATCTGGATAAGATCAGGGGCAACAATAGGAGATACTACATCCCTCCTAGGAGAAATATTGAAGCCGACAATGTCCTCTCCCCGGGGGACATTGCTGACCTTATTAGGGGTGGGGTAGTAGAAACCACGACTGATAGACTCATTCTTTCGCCCGTTTTTACTCTCCCTAAAGACGATAATGCTCGTAGATTTATTAGTGATTTTTCAATAGTCTCAAAGAATTTTCTAAGATATAATTTTTTTATTAAAATCAATTCCTAAAATTTCTCAAAACTTAAGCTCTGCCAACTTTGCTTGCAAAATTGACTTAAAAGCAGCTTTTTTCTCCATACCTCTTCATGAGTCCATCAGACCTTTTTTCGGGTTTCGATGAAGGGGGACTAAATATCGGTACAAGGTCTTGCCCATGGGGGCCTCTTTTTCACCTTACGCCCTTCAAACTATAAGCACGCTTGCAGAATTAGTGTCACCAAATGTCACTATAACGTTTACCTCGACGATATACTGATATTTGGGTCTTACGCGGGTGACGTGAGACAAGACACGATTCACCTTTGCAATACACTAAGGAAATGGGGTCTGACAATTAATGAGGTAAAGTCCGTCCTTGCCCCCGTGTTCCGGTTAAATTACCTTGGAATAACCATCGACTTCCAGCAAAAGTCCTGTAGGATCTCTAGGTTCGCCAATCGCAGAATTCTTGCCTGCTTCCAACATCTCCGAAATTGTGAGGATCTCGTCAGCAACCAACCACTTGCCCTTCAAATTTTAGGACTCCTAAACTATTATCTATACACCATCACCGGCCTATTTAGGCTCGCAATTCCTTTCTACATGGCCCTGGTTGGACAAAGGCCGCAGAACTTGTCACTACAAATAATGGAGCTAGCGTTCACAAAGGCTGTGCAACTGGAACCGCTTTTCTCAATGACCATACCTTTAAACCCGCCAGGACAAAATTTAATTTTTTTTAATTTTTTTAAAAAAATTATTTTAGAAAAAGCATTTTATGCGCATATACTAAATTTGGCAACTTTTTAAAAATTTGCGTTTTATTTCAAAAATTTTTTTTTTCAAAATTTTGAAAATTTCATGAAAATAAAAACTCACTTTGCACGTGCCCTTATCTAAATTTTAAATAATGCTGACTAACTAAGTTTGATTAAAAACCGTACACGGATTTGAAAATCCCTAAAAAGGCAGGTTTGATCTCTTCAAAAATTTGGCCAATAATAAATATTCTATTTGAAGAATTTAAAAGAAGTGCTGGGGTCCATATGGACCCCATAGTGCTATCCGCGGCTTAAATTAATTTATTTGTTATAATATTGAAATATATTTTCATACAAATAATTTAAAAGTATTTTTGTAGATACCAATAATTTTATTGTAAAAACTTAACTAGAATTCTAATAGAGCAAATTTAATAATTATTTCATAATCAGATGCGTGAGACTATGCTGTTTCCAACGGCACCAATTTTTTTAATTTTTATTAAAGTTCAAAAATCACTTTTTTTGGACTTTAAGGTCTTTTTAAAATTATTTGAAGGCTCCAGTAAAAAACTAAAAGCGCCATCATGATCTCCACAAAATTTTAAACAAAGACCTGTAAATATCGTATATGTTATTTTTTTATGTTGTCCAGTGTAATTAACATTAGCAACTAAAAATATAAAATTATGTGATTTTGGATGCAGGCAAATCTGAGTGGTCTAACTAATAAAATAAATTTTAGATTAAAAAAAAATACAAAATAGTAACTTTAATGACTGCGGCTTATTATAAAACATTATATATTTAATTTTTAAACATTAGCAAGTTTTTGGAAAACGCTCATATTTCAAACAAAATAAAAAATCAAGTATTTTGTTTTTCCAATTAAAGCACGCAGCAATTAAGCTAATCATAAACACGCTTGTAAGCATAAATTTATCTATTAGGTTTTTAGGTTTGTTAGTTTAGGGCTATGTTGAAATCACGGTATAGTTAGGTGAAGGTTGTTTTAAGGTTAGGTTTAGATGTTAGTTTTATACTATATCAACAATTAGACTAATTTTATAAATTAAAATAATTATATTGGCAGCTAAGAACATTTTTAGGTAGAATTATTATTGTCAAGAGGCCAGCCAATTGCCGAAAAACACATGCTTTTATGTATTGAAAATCCAGATGTTTTACATTTAAAAACCAGCTGACTAATCATTACAATTACAAAAAATTGCTAGGTAAAACTTATTGTTCATTATAGACCTTATATATTCTCCATAGGTAATTATTAATTGTAATTTTTATGTCATATTTGCAATATAATACATTTGGCACAAATAAATATAAACTTTTTTTTGTGTGTTTATAGCAAAACTAAAGTATTTTAACAACTAGGAATTATATTATTATAACTTGAATTAAATTTTTAACTAAAAAGTCTTGCCAATAGTCTATGCTAAAATTACATATAAAGGGTTTTATGAATTATTTGAAACAAATAGGCAAGGGTATAAATAATTTTTTTAAATCAATATACTTAACTGATTATTACACATTTTATTAAATATTGCCTTCATGCTCTTTTTTTCTGAATAATTGGATTTTAGCCTCACCTGAGTTCTTGTATATCTAAGCTTTAAATTGAGCCATTTATTGCCCTAAGTGGAAAAAGGGGTGGCAAGTATTTGATTAAAGCATTAGCTGGCCATATTTTGTAAAGCTATTTATAATTGTCAAATGTTTTTTAAATTAAAAAATTGAAGGAAAATTTTAAATAGGTTTAATATTTTATACTAGTTTAAATAAATAGTATATTTAAATATATAATAAACTCACACACCTACAAAATTAAGTTTTTGCTAAACCACTATGCCTATGATAAAAATAAAAACAGCTTTTAGTGTTTGAATTACCCAATGTGGTGGTATCTGTTATTTAGTTACATTTAACATTCAATATTTGAGTTTATAACCATCCTATAAAAAACTAAATTGTACATTGGTTTATTAATCCTTATCTCAAATATCAAAAGTTTAAATTTATTCCACCATTCTCAATTTTTGATGGTCAAATATGAATTTTAAAAATTTAATACATTCTTTAATCGCCCATAACCCCTACAAACTAAAGAAAGAAATGCTTATGAAATTGTCAATCTTTGTTAAATTTATTTTCCTCTACTTATTTAATTGATTAAACAGATATATTTTAATTTCACCATTGGAGTTGAATGTTGTGTAGTTAATGCTTGCAAAGGCCATCTGTTAATCATTATTATTTATCGAAGTACAAAGGCCTTAGTTTTTGTGTCATTTAGCCTTTTTGTTATAAAAAATGTTCTTTATTCTATATTTGTTACATATTATGGCCTTACATTAAAATTTTGGCTCCATTCTATTTTTACTATAATTCCAATGTATAAACGCCTGATTTTTTTCCTTATTCTAATTAAAAATTCACCTGGTTAAAACTTACAAAAAGTTTTGGTTAATTTATCTTATTCAAAAATATCTGGACACGAAATTATTACACTGGCAAAACTTAAGAATCTAAACCTTATAAATTAAATTATATGCATTAAACGGGTCGCTCTGAAAGGTAATGACCATATATTTTATAAACTAAGATGGGAGCTAATCTGTTTGCTAATTACGACTTAAAGCCATTATATAGGGAAAAATTTAAAAATTTGCTCGTAGAAATTTTGGTCTCTCGTTTTTTTTTAAAATTTATATTTGGAAAAGTTGGAATCATTCACCCCCACGCGCTTTTCCCTCCCCTTCATTATTACCTTCCCAGGTAAACACGCACACCTTTATTTACTGTTCCCAGTCTTGTTATTAAATTTCGTTTATAAAGGAGCCGCTTATGCGGCCAAATACCCCAAGCTATCATTTAAACTTGTTGTTTTCATCTATTTTTTTTATATTATCATCATCATATACAGTGTATCTATCTATCTATAGATATTAAGGTACTAAAAACACTTTTTACTTTACTTAAATGGACCGCCATTAGGCACGTACAAATTTGTACCGAAGTTTAAAAATATTGTTGCTGGCTGGATTTTATCAGATAGCTCAGTGGCAAACCTTCTGCCTTTGACGCAGGAGGTTGCGAGTTCAAATCCGTGCACAGTAGCTTTTTTCTTCGGAAAAATAGCATACATGTGCAACCACACTAAAGCTTCTGAGTGGCCTGCTTAGGCAGTAGGTATTAAACGCTAGGTCTATAAGTAAGAGCCTAGGCTAAAAACCTAGGTCGCCGGCGTGCGTGCAAATCTTACTATTTAACCCGTCGGCAATATAAATTGCTTTGCTCGGGTTAAAGAGTCAAAGCCCTAAAGGGTACATCCCTAAGTGGGGAAAGGTATGGGGGAGACCTCAAACCAATTGTTTTTTTTAGATATTGTCATTTTTTTTCTCTTTTTATAAACACCTCTAGAAACAACTTAAACTAAATTGAAAATGAATAGCAAGAATGGAAAAGTTTAGCAAAAATTGACCAAGTTATATCATATTTAATGGTTTAATCGAAAAAATTTTTTATTTGATTTGAAATTGCGGTAAACTAGATAGGCATTTATATCTGTAGTTAATATATAATAATTAAACACCTTAATGATTTGTAATAAAATACTGTCCAATCCAAAAATTTATTTATAGGCTGCAATTGAATTAAATAAATTTTAAAAAGAGTTGTCAAATAATCAGGCCCGATTCTAGCTTTTCCATTTTAGGGGGGCAAAAAAAACTCGTGGGGGGGGGCAGAAAAAAATTTTTTGCCGCCTTCGGCGGCAAAATTGGCCGTGACCTTCGGTCACGGCAAAAAATATACATGTACAACAATAGAATCCATGTTCAAAATTTTTTAACAAATTATTAGTAATTTATTATATTCTTAAATTAAAAAAATGAGTTTATAAATTTAATATATGAATTAAAATTAATTGTTTTCACTATCAATTGCTTAAAAAGATATGAGATTTGAATTAATTGTAAGTATAATTTTATCATTTGTTATCATTGCGCATGAAAATTAAAAATATGATATATATGAATGATAAAAATGAATTATATAAAACTTTGGATTTTAGAAAATGAAAAGTGATATAAGATTGATTATCATTAAAACAAAATGTATAAGTATGCTAATTTGGAAGACTATATTAAAAAAAACACTGGTTATATATAACTAGTTATTAATATTAGGGTAAAAAATTAATTAAAACATGAACATAATCGTTAAATGCGCATAAAAAAAGTTTGCAACCATGTTAAAATAGTAAGCAATAATTAGCTGATTATGAGCAGTGTATTGTGTTGATCAAACTATTTTATCTTAGAAGATTTTAATTTACAATATTCATCAAAATTCAACGCCCCTAGTTAATGATTTTTCGTGTTCTAAAAGAACCAAATCACCATTAAGCGGGTCACTACTTGTCAGCCGTTATTATCCTTCTTAAATAAGAAAATGTGGCCTCACAACTCGACGTTGAAGAGCCAATTAACAAACTTATAGGAAAAATGTTAAATAGATTAGAAAACGCATCATTGTAATCATATAAAAATTTAACAAAATCAATAGTAACACATTCTTGGTAATTATTAAGTTTCTTATTAAAATTTTTTTGGCTACGTCAATTTCTTTAGATAATGAATTTTTATTAATATTACTTGTTAAGAGGCTCTAATTTATTTATATCTAAAATAAAGGTTATTCAAATTTATAAAGGAAATCTAAAGATTTTAAACAACTATTATCGGTAAAAAATCTATTATCAAAATATAAATAAATCAATAATATTAAAATAAATACTTTTTACTTCATCATTTACATTTAAAATATTTTTAAACTTATGAGTAGAAAATAAATAAAAATCAGAAAAATCTTTAAGTTTAGTTTTTCATTTATCCATAGATAAATTATTGTCATTTAAAAAAATATTAATATCAAAACAATTTTTGAATAAATCTTCAAATGTATTTTTATTTCTTAATTGTTTAATTTCTAACAAACAATGGTGTATTAAATCATAAGTTTTAGAAATATAAATTGTTCTGCATTGAAATTGATCTATAATTATTCTTAATAAAAAAAATAATTTTTCAATTAAATACAAAAAAATAAATAGATGATTATAAATATGATCAAAAAACCACGATTCGGCCCTGTGACCTGAAGATATAAAAGTTTTTTTATTTATAATTTTTAAAAGAGTATTAAATATTTTTGTGTAATTTTTAAAAAAAAACAATGGGCAGGTAGTGACCACACCACCAATGGGGCAACAGCCGGGGTATGGCCCCGCATTTACTAACTACCTTGATTGCATCATGATGAAAAAATTTATGAAGGGAAGAAAAATTATCAAAAAAATCTTTCCCTTCACTTAAAATAAGACAATCTTTTACAACAAGATGCAATCAGTGGTTAAAGCAGTGAATATACGGGACATGGTGTCCAGTTATTTTGCTTAGAAATACTTGAACACCATTTTTTTCTCGGGCATTACGTTCGCCCCATCGTAGCATTGTGCGATCAGGTTCTTTGGTTCTAGATTATATTCTAACAAAAGATTGTTGTTAACTGAGAAAATTTCTTAGGCATCAGATTTATGAATTGCTTTCACAAATATAAAGCTTTCTGTAAAATCAAATTTTTCTAAATATTTCTGTTAGTTTGATCTCTCTTGCGGATGAGAAGTATTAATGAATAAAAACACTTTTAAAGATAATATTTTTTAGATATTTTTGACGGAGCAAATTATATTATGTGGAAGAAATAAAATTACTATGTATTTTTGGGGGGGCAAACATAAAATTACTATGTATTTGGGGGGGGGGGGTAAATTCAATTATTTTTTTTGGGGGGGGGGGGGGGGGGCAAACAAAAACTTTTTTGGGGGGGGGCACTGCCCCCCCAAAAGGGGTCTAGAATCGTGCCTGCAAATAATTCGGGTGTATTTTGTATATTAAAAAATTTTATTTTAACAAAAAAATTGGGTGCCGGCGTGCAATTACACCCTCAAACCCAAATTTAATCTGATGGGCTAAAATTATTTTTGCCATTTTTGTTTTTTTAACATTTTGTTGTTGTTTTAAAAGCATAAAATGTTTATATTATAAGGCGAGTAAACATGTTTTTACTAGTGAAAAAAATATTATTCGAAAAATATAGTTTTTGGAATTCTCTGGGGGCCCTAATCTTAAATGTACGTCGCCGCCTGAAATTGAAAACGAGTTTGGGGTAAATGTAAATCCCAGGTGCATTTTTAAATTTTTCAAATATTGTTAGTTTTAATCTCAATTCATGAGGTTTCGATCTATCTCATTGTCAATCGACAATATTATTGTGTTGTAACAATGCATCTCATTTTTTTGACGAGCTCATGTTAAACCTTATGGGGGGACCCATTCTTCAAAAAATTAACATTTTCAAATGTTAATTAGCTTTTAAACAATTGTGTTGCACTTTCACTAATTGCAGCTAAAATTACATCACCCCTCTACTTTAAATGTTTTTGAAGTGAGGCATCAAAAAATTGAATCTCCTCAATTCCATTTTTCCCATACTCATGATAGCGCCAAAATTATTTTAAACATCTTTTTCCATATGGAATATGAATGGCGCGCTTTTTGCCTTTCCAAACATATGCCATGTGTCAAGGATTTCTTTTATATATTTCTTCAATTTTTTTAATTGTGTTTTTTTGTATTATTATGAAACTTACCATATAATATACATAGTATAATGATAAACTGTTTATAAATTCATTTTTTTTTCACTGTATAATTATATATTATTTTCTTTTTTGTTGAAATATTTAAAAATGTAAAATGATAGTTTTTATGTCATAAATGGTGTCAATCTGGGTGTTTATTTGTAAATT
>CM060242.1:17666182-17783138 GCA_030555515.1 Acutogordius australiensis | reverse complement strand
TTTTCAAATGTTAATTAGCTTTTAAACAATTGTGTTGCACTTTCACTAATTGCAGCTAAAATTACATCACCCCTCTACTCTAAATGTTTTTGAAGGGAGGCATCAAAAAATTGAATCTCCTCAATTCCATTTTTCCCATACTCATGATAGCGCCAAAATTATTTTAAAAACATCTTTTTCCATATGGAATATAAATGGCGCGCTATTTGCCTTTCCAAACATATGCCATGTGTCAAGGATTTCTTTTATATAATTTCTTCAATTTTTTTAATTGTGTTTTTTTTTGTATTATTATAAAACTTACCATATAATATACATAGTATAATGAAACTGTTTATAAATTCATTTTTTTTTCACTGTATAATTATATATTATTTTCTTTTTTGTTGAAATATTTAAAAATGTAAAATGATAGTTTTTATGTCATAAATGGTGTCAATCTGGGTGTTTATTTGTAAATTTTATATTTTTGATTCATTAACATGTATATTTATGCAAAATTATTGAATCCTCCCTTACGTGTGGTCTTATTTTGCTTCAATAAATAGTAGTTGGTTGACACATTTAGAATTCTAGTTAAATACTCGTTTTTTTCTCGCAAAAAATCAGAGGTTTATATTTTTGAGGTGAGAGTGGTGAGCTCACACCATTTGAGCTAAAAAAATTCTGGGTTGCAACTCATTGCGTATGAGTGGTAACTCATTGTATTTTTGAAATGAGTTTGGAAAAATCGAATCCTTATGTCACTAATAAAATCAAAAAATACTACCCAAGAACTTGATTTGTATAAATGAGGAGTGTGAGCTCACTTCATTTTCAATCGCGACGATTGATTACTGAGTTTGAGCTCCCCGAGTATATTGTAACCTCTGCAAAAAAATTGCTACTATGACAACTTTGATTCTTCTTGATTCTTTTAATTACAGACGGAATCTCTTTCGGGCGGTCCATCCATAAGGGCAATTTCGAGGGCGCCGAGCGATTAAGAGATAAAAGCGGTTTCTAAAGCTATAATATTTGATAAACGCACAATTTTAGTGGAAATAGTTTACTTAAGGGCACCGATATGCCATTGACTGGCCCTGTGAAGAGTCTACCAAACTCACACAAAAAATATAATTCAAATCATCCCAGAATCTTATTTTTATAACTCTTAAAAGGTTTTATACCAATCATGCACAGATATATATGTGAATCCACTCACCTCAAGGTTATTGTTTATCCAAATAGAATATTTAAGTAGAAGATCTTTTTTCCAAAAAAAACTATATGTTTTATCACGCCTTTTTTGATTCTGGAAAAATGTGAAAAACCGGAACCCCTACTGTTATTTCTTAATCTCATCTGTTTAATTTGCTAACTGTCAACCCCCCTGTTAACATTTTTTTATTTTTTAATAGAAGGGTGGCGTCAAAAAATCAATAAACACTCAATTATCCTCCTTTTCTGTAAAGTTTTTACGATACATTTTTCCATATTTGTTCTTTTTTAACTGTTACAAACGTTGAATGTTAAAATCCAGACCTGATAGATTTTGATAAAATTTAAACGGGATTCGAATTTTGTGGAAAATAGGGCCTACTATAACAACTATACCTGAGCAATGCTTGTGGGCGTTCGCCAGGTAATTGCCTAGGGGCGCTTATATGCCTTTGACCCTGATGATAAGAATTTAATCGTAGATAGAATAGAGTTCAAACTGGGCCGTGATATACTGGCCTTGCCTGTCCGACATATTTTTTAATATGGCCCGTTGGTTTTTAAGGCTCCGCCCGAATTTACAAATACGGCCGGGAAATTATTTATTACAAGCTAAAAAAAAAATTATTTAAAATCATCGATATACAGCGTGAAAAAGCATACTCTTCATCGTGCGTTAATTCATCATTTTTGTTCTTGTTATTGAATATAGAGCAAAGTGGAATTTAAAAAATCGGGCTGGTATTTCTTTACTTCTATCAGGCCCGGTCTTTATCCGGCCGGGGTTCCGACTTTGATTTGCAAAATAACTCAGCAACCTTGATATTTAAATGTTTTTGACATATAAATTATTCAAATTTGATGCCCCTTTGGCTAATTTCAAATTTAGTTATGACAAACAAAACTATTTTCATAAACATATTAACATCGAATTTTTCTACTTAACTTTGTTTTTTGAATTAATTTTAGTTAAACATTTTAGCCTTCCGGAAGTTTTTTTTTAATAGATAGCTTTTTTTGCGAAAAGAAAATTTTTTTTTTTAATTTATTTTTATTAACATTGTTGTTTTTTATTACCAAGTTAGACAAATGTTTCAATAAAAATATTATTTTTGCAAATCTCCTGAGCTGGTAAGAATTTATAAATTTCTAATTTTTTATTTATGACAATCTGACATGCGGTCTAACAAAATTCAATGTATGATAATAAAAAATTATAATAACTATTTCTTCACGCTTTAAATTATTTTTATGGCTTTTTAATTCATTTTAAAACAGTAAGTTTCATTAAAAGAACACATTCACATAATTTTTTTTTGTAAAGATAAATAAGCCTTTTATTCTTAATTCACTTGAGTATTAAACCCCGGGTTCAATAACTTTTCTAAGCCATTCTAGAGTTGTATTTTTTCATATCTAACATTCACTGTTAAAAAATGAGTTAAAACTTTTAATGAAAAGCTATTAAATAGTAATTACCACAACTTATATAATTATCTTATGGGATCGCTTAAAATACGAAATAAAAATTAATCGATTATAACCTCTCCCCCCTCACCCGCCCTCCTTCTTTTGAATTAAAATTTTCTTCATTAAATTTCATTGTATATCCTAGGATAAACTTTAAGGGCAAGGTCTGTTAGATTTGGTCATCCTTTGCATATTGGACGAATGTGCAATCTGAAATCGCTTGTTGCAAGAGAAGGTCCTCTAGATATGAACACCTTCGTTTCAAATTTAATGGGCGTAAAATTTGTTTTTTGTTCCAAAACAAATATTCCGTCGACAGAGTTATTGAATTTTCAAACACATTTCCAATTTGTTTCCATCAAAAAAATGGCCTTATGGAAGTATCTGTCTTGTAGGGTATTCGCAAATATAGGGCAATGTGTCGTATAGCATTTGTAATAGAGCCATACGAGTTGCTCTAGGGTGTTTTCTATTCGTTCATTCCGCAACTACATTTCGCTGATCTATAAGCTTAGTTAATTGATTAAATGATATTATAATTTATCTGAGGGCATATAAAAATATTTTGGGTAAATTTTTAGCGATCTTTATGAATAAAGTGTAATTTGTTTATCTTGATTTATATCTTTTCAAACAAGAATTTCACCCAATCCATAAATATTAGTTTTATTAACATTGTTTTGTACCTATGGCAAATTTGCATGCGCCCTAACACAATTTTCTATTGCCCTAAATTCAAAAATATCCTAAGTACACTACATGATTCAGCGAACCTTGACATTGTGCACGTGGTGGATCCACATTGATTGGGACGCTAACTTTTGGGCAAAAATCATTTAAAATTTGTTTCAATATATGGTAGCTAGGTCATTTGAGCTAAACCGCTTAAGACTCTCTAACTTGAAGCCATTCTTATTTGGTTTTTATTAAGTCTAGCATCAGGCTTCCTTTTTTTTTCAAACTCACTTTCTACTATTACAAATAGCTGATAATTTACTCTATAATTAAGTCACTAATTAAGTTGCATTATATATATTAATTTATTTTTTTATTAAATGCATTGCATTAACCAACTAGCTCACTGTCGACGATTGGCTCATACAAATCTTACTTTAGGCACAACAAGGTATCAATTTCCCATAAAAAAAATAAAAATTAGTAAATATTAATATCATCGATTAATAAACCAATCACCACGTGTTCATCCTTCCATATAGAACGATCCACAACCACAATTAAATTTTATTAATTTTTATCTGAACATCCATTTACATAAAATAATAAAAACAATGTTAATAATACCTACTTTAACTGCTATGAAAGCACCGGTTTATAAGCAATATTAATTCATATAAAAATTTGTAATTCCAATATAATTTACAATTAATGCTTTAGTAGCTTAGGCTCATTAATATTTTAATGAATACGAACGTGGAGTTTTGAAATATAAACCTAACTTCTAATTATTTGGAATCAGAATATGTCCTTCCTTTTGATGTTCTAGGTTAATATGCCGCCTTAAAAATTATGGCAATATGCTTAATATCATCTAAAAATCTATCGATTAAACCTCAACAATATGCATGTTTTTATTCTACGTTAGCCTAAATGTCTTAAATTACAGCTCACGTGCAGTGCAGCGGCGGTTTAATTTTTGATCCTGGAGCTAATTTTTTTATATATTTAAATTGTTTTGATTTATATTTCAATTAAAGCTCTATTTAATTTTAATAGAATTATCTGATTTGCTATTAAATTAGTTTATATCGTTCACTCTATAAGTAGTACTTTACTATTTTAATTGACCAATTAGAAAATACTTTAATCCGGTAAATGATGTTTGCCTATAAATTAATTAATACATACAAGTTAATTTTAGTATTATAAATCAATCAATATCTGTGGAAGTAGAATCGGGCAATAAGGAAATTAATTTTATATCTTGATGGCGACATTTTATATTTTTTTTAATTGGCTGATTAAATTCAAACTTTAATTTGCTATTTAAATTTAAAACAATCTGTGGTATATGTTTCGTCCAAGCATTTCAGTCCCAATTAGGGAAGGACTTACCCTTTAGGGCTTCGCATTTTTCATGTCTAAAGCAGACCCAGCAGAGTTATATGAGATTCAATACGCGCCGTAGGGTTTTAAAAATTACGACTTTGGGATTCGTTGGCAGTTACCCATTCAACTATTCATCAGGCTCAACGCTGCTTAACTTTAGTGTGGAACCCAACCATGGGCTACAGGTCGTCCGACCTTACCTCAGTACAATTTTAAACGCACGAGGTATGGTTGCGCATAGCCGACTCTTTTTTTTGGAAAAACACACATGTACAGTCACTTTGAAGCTACTAAGAGGCCTTAATTAATCAGGAGACCCTATGTCTTATTAAGTGAGAGCTGATACCAAAAATCTAGGGTGCCGGCGTACGAGTAAATCTCACTAATTCATCAAACGAAAACACTAATTTGCTTGTTTAAAAAGATTCAAAGCTCATAGTATGGCACCCCTAAATTTGGGGAAGGATATGGAGCAGACCTTAAATCCAATTTCCATTTTTTACCTCACTTCAAGGTCTTCTTCTTTCCTCCCTTCCTTATCCCCCAAATATAATGTTATTTCTAACCTACACTACTGCTTCACTCTCGTGTATTTCGTATGTCCTTCATAGGATATCTTTTGTAGCTAAACCAAAATACGTGCGTGTGTCTGTGTGGCTATTGCTAAAGGCCAAATCATATTTATATGCCTATTATGGCGGGGAATTTATTTTTAAAGGTGGGGAAATATGGCGCCAAAAATATGGGAGGGGATGACCTTTTTTTGTTGTTATTAATTTATGGCACTAGAACGCGCGCATGCTTCTTGCATTAGAACTCCGCCATATATGAAAGCACGCGCATACGTGAAAATATTAAATAAATAAAAATCGATAGGACTTTTAGGATGTTAGATACTCTATCCATATATATACATGGTTTATTTAAACAGGAGAGATCTATAAAAATATAATTACATAATGTTTTCATATATATACTCTCGTAGTAGCACATCTCCTCTACCTTATGTATTAATATACAGTCCTCCAAATGTTATTATCATTATATTGCGATAGTTTGGGAAAAAAAGGAGTGCGTGCAATTAAATGTATTTTAACGATGTCTCTTTCAGGTAAGCAAGCTTCTCCTAGTCTAATGTCATTCATCGAAATAATTTGTTAAGTAGTAAGAGAGGATGAGATTTTTAAAGTTGCTACTTAACGAGCTAAGTGCGAGGGGACCAAAACAAATCCTAGCTAAGCCTCTACTCGTCGCGATACAAAAGGAACATAGTTAAAATGTATACGTAATATTTTGAGTTTATCAAGTTTGCTAGACTTTTAACACCTGTTAAAATTTAAGTTAAGCCCCGTAGACCCGCTATCAGCTGATCAGCCAGATTGGGAAGAGCCTAAGAAGTTGGTCCATAATCCATACACGAATAGCACTATTCTGTAACGATCCTATTTACCGTCAGCAAGCGAAGCCTAGATACTACATGACAACAATACATCATTCGTTATATAAAACATTATTGACCTTGCTGGACGCTTAGTTAATTAGTCCTAGAAGCCTTTATATATCTATATAACGTGTTGTATGGTCATAAATATCCTAAGGTCTTGTTCAAATCATTTATAATCAATATCGTCGCAAAACCTTGGAAATTTTATCCTTCCATAAAGGCTTGGCATTTTATGGATCCACAGACCTAAATTAGGCCGTTATCGATTAATTTTTTTGTTGTATCGTATTAAGCACAAAAACGACTTATTAAATTGGTTTAACACACCACACGCCCCATACAAAGTAATGAGATAATAACTCATCACTTAATCAAAAAATCTATGAGAGATGATAACCTTAATTCGTTATGCAGCATTCGAATTTCCAAATCTTTCGCTTCTAATTAGGTTTAAAAGCTTAATATACGACAATAAGTAAAAATTGAAATAAAATAGAATTAAGAGCAGTCTCTTCGACAGAGATCAACATATCCATGGGTTGGGTTTGAAACCCAAAATTGTATATTGCTATATAGGGTATCGATTTTCCAGCCCCAAACGAGGTCGCATCTTTTTTTTAATTATATTTTTTTTTTCATTTTCTAAGTCTTTAATAAAATATCACGATTGTTTTTCAAATATTTTCATAAACGGTAAATTTTTAACATTGTTTTTAACTTTAATACGTACCTATTAATTACCCTTGAATTTTGTCTCCCGCGTTTTCGTCATACTTTGTGACAATATAAAATGTAAATGATATAAAATGATAAATCGTACAATTATTATTAACATCGAAAATTGTTGTTTTAATTCATAATCCCACCAGATAAATTGAACAACATTTTTAATGTTAATCATTTCACACTGGTGTGTTTATCGGTCTTCGGTTACCAATTAAGCCTGAACGAAGTTTAAGACCTTGAAGTCAAGTCGGTCAGAAGTTGCATTCAACATTTATCAAGCGAAAAAAAATGAAAAATTATAGAGCATTAAAAATTGAGAACACCCATGGCTTTAGCGCATGATAATTAAGTTTAAACTTTGTCAGCTCAATTGATTAATATATATAAATTTTCTTTTAACCATTTTTTAAGGTGTATTTTAGCCACGCCCCTTGTGATTTCGATATTTTGGTACTACACTTTTCCCTAGCTCCAACAACCCTTTTTTCGCCTTTACCCATTTAATTTCCCACGGACCATTTTGACTCTAGGCGCTTACGTCAAAATTTAATCTCCCGATCTTATTGACTGATTTAACGCTTTAACGTGACCTATGTCCGGTCTAATTTTTTCTTAATTATTAAAAAAAAATTAATATAAATATACCAGTATTAAATCAAAAAAAGTATGAAATTAAGTTAATGCATATCAAAGTGATAAACAAACTATTTTGATAGCCTTTAGACCTAATTTTTACCGGGCCGGGCATGTCCCTGGGGCCTGTTGGAAAGCTCGAATCATAATAACATTAATGTGTTTATATTTTACCTCCAAGGTGCTTCTTTTTTATTTTAACACCTTATATGACTTCAAACAAATCTTTCAAAATATTTTTTTCTAATTTTGATCCTTTTCTATTATATTATTTTATATTTATTTGAAAATGAATATCACATAACCTAAGACATTAAAAGTTTTTGTGCACCACTCAGTTCTATATTTCTCCAATATGATATCGACGGCTTGAGTCGGACAGGCCCACTTAACATAAGTAAATGGTAATTTAATAGTGTTGTGTTTTATTATGACCCACTATAATTTGGAAGAATCCAACGATTGGCTGCATATAAGTACCATTAAAAATCCTTTTCCAGTAAACGTTTATTATGGCGGTCTCGCCAGATATACTATATCCAACAAAGCCTTTTATAAAAAAGACTCCTTTAATGAAATTACTCACAAGTATTAATCTTGTAATGCCAACAAACGTAATGCCAACAAACTTCATTTACCGGTACTGTAATCTGATATTGCTGGCGAAACAACAACCAATTCCCTAATGTTATCTCGCTGTTTCTGTCTATTTTTGCCGCCTTATTCACCTTGCCTCTCCAACAAACCACGTGAAAAAATTGCAAAAACTTTTTTCAAATTTCCAGTTTTTTAAAAATAGGAAAAAAACGAGTTATTCTTTTCACTTGTGGCACAATAGTGACACTTGAGCGCGGCGCTATCTAATAATGCCTGCTCCAGGTAGAGGCCGTGTGACCTCGAGATCCACCTTTTTGGCTTAACATATATACATAAATATAACTTGTTTATATGGCTTAATAAGTGATAAAGAAAAGACTAATCAAACAGACCTCGTTTTTTTTTCGCAATAATTTTTATTAAGGTTAGTTGCCTCTTACATTTATTATTAACTATATCCTTACCTTTTTCTATCTTTAACGTTGTATTTAAGTCTTGCTACTATTTTTCTACTAGATTTTCGGTGTTTTTAAATAAATATCCTTATTCGTCAGTAAAGTAATAAAGTTTTTAATAACTCAAATATGGCTGTAAGTAAGTATTACTCTTGGTTCCATAATGATAGCTACAATGTTTTAAAATTATGGTCAACAGGAGCTCCTCAAGTAAATTTTGAGAAGAATAAAGATTATTGGAGGTATTGGCGTTTTTTCAATGTTACATGGGCCAAAGACTTATATTTTTAGCATGATTTGGTAAACTCACTAATAAAAGAAAATCATAAGTGCAAAAATGAGAGCTCTTCCCAGCGGTTAGTGCATATTACACAGGTCAACAATTTTTTGAGAGTTATGAGTTAACTACAGAGATCAAACCTGCCATCTTAGGGAATATCAAATTCGTTTACCGTTTTTCCTAATCAAACTTAGTTAGTCTGTTATAAATATTGAAAATTTTAGAAAAAAGGTCAAAAACCAAAAAAGATTTAAAAACAAAAATAAATTATTTTATTTTTGATTTTTGCATATTCACAATAGTTAAACTGTTAAATTCAAACTTCAAATAATATTTTTATTAAAAACCGATAATATATCGTGTTGTATTTAAGTTTAGACGCGAAATATTTTGTATTATCTAAATGCCGATGTAAGAGCTTGATATATTAATAAATTTCTTTTTCCGTTATTTGTGATTGAAAATATAAGTTACAAGGATTTTAATATGCAAAAGATTTTTAATTTTTTCTTTTTAGGGTATATTTAGATCTGCAATTGTCAAAAATGCCATTTTTTGTTA
The DNA here is from genome assembly GCA_030555515.1 of Acutogordius australiensis. Taxonomy (NCBI): domain Eukaryota; kingdom Metazoa; phylum Nematomorpha; class Gordioida; order Gordea; family Gordiidae; genus Acutogordius; species Acutogordius australiensis. Next base: position 17,773,705 of record CM060242.1, on the reverse strand, counting down.
TAGACGGATCTAAGGAGCCAAAGATGGAAGAAACTAAGAAAAACGAAAAACATATAAGATATTACCATCATGAGAATCATTCTTTTTGTTTTTATTAAATTTACGTTTCTACATAATATTTGTTACTTAGCATTCCAAGGATATATTTTATTAAAAAAAACTGATATGAGGTTTGACAAGATTTTGCTTAGGGGCGCCGATAAAGGTCGGCTTTGTTTCAGGTAATTTAAATTTTTTAAGCTCCTGCAAAATTTGAAACACGGATAGTTGCAGAAGATTGAGTACATATTAACAATCTCTATTCAATTCTGTCATGACGCTAACAAAAATTTGTCTATTAACTTAAAAATTCTGACCCTCTTAGAGAAAATTTTCAAGAAAACTTCCTGGGAGCCTAAAAATTTACCGATTGAGATGCAGTAACAATTTTCTTATGCCATTCACCTGCATAGAAAGATTTATACCTCACCACACCGACTTTATGTTAATTGACCTAGTATTTATCCATAACAACGTTATGAATTTTTAAATAAACATTTTAAACTAACACGAAAATTAAATTGACTCTATGTATTTTTTTTTACAAAAATGTTGATAAAACATGCGTTCCCGCCATTTTATTAAAATAATATCTTGTTTTTTTTTGTTTTTCGTGAACAATATAACTCGTGACCTTCGTTTTTTCCCCGCTTGATATCATATGATTTCATAATATCATTGTGTAATAACGATAATTTTTTCAACTACTTATTTTTTTTGAAGAACTTGATTATTACAAAATTATTGAATCTGGCTCTCAAGCCCATAATTTAATACTTGATTTAACCGCTGATATTTTTGAATTCAATAGCGGATTAGGAATATTATTGTTATAATAATATTTAGAGTGAGCTTTAGTTTCAAAACAACCCAGCGTAGATTATTTAAAAAGAGGAGCCAAATTATAAAATAGAATCCTTATCGGGTAGGTATTTTGCTGCTTGCAATTGTCGGACAAAATTTAGAGGTAAGGCCAGCTGATTGCCCCTTTCCCAAAGTTGCGTGGCATGCTCTAATATAAAACTATTGTGTGATTTATCATCGTTTTTGACGCAATGTATTTAATGGCCCACCGAAGGGGGGGGGGGGGGTTGAACCTGGTGCACTCCCAATTTGCTTACTGATCATTCATGTAAAACGTTAAAAAATGCAATTAAAATAAGGCCTATATTACAACATACACCCCCTTAAATATTTTTCACTTCTATATTGTTCGCCTCCCCCCATCCTTTAAAAAATCGTGGGTACGCCTCTGCGGTACATGTTGTCGACCATTATGCAATTTGGCCATGCTCAAAAAGTAAAAGTGATTAGTCCATTTTGTATGTGCAAAAATATTTTAATAACAACTACCTGAACATGTTAAAATATTAAAGGTATTTCTTTTCTAATTTACTTATGCTTCCAGAAATATTTAAATATTCATTTTTGTCACAATACAATTAGAAAATTACCTTAAATTAGGTAAAAATTTAAAAATACCTTTGTATTCTTTATAAATCATAATCATTAAATGTTTTAATTTTATAAACAAATTACGGCCCATTGCCCTAGGCCATTAGGCTATTGCCCTGAAACATACATCACATATTTGCTTCAAAATAAAAATAATACAATCCATTTTTTTTGCCCAAATAAAATAAAATTTACAGAAAAACTTAATATATACATTAAAATAACATTCAACCAAATGTTTATAAAGAAGTTCAGAATATATATTCAAACATCAAACTGTGTATAAATCAGAGGCGTACCCAGGATTATTTCAAAGGGGAAGGGGCGAGATTATTATTTATCTCACAAAGGAATATAATACCACCGGCGTACCGAAAGCGGAGTGTACTAAATGATCATTTTTGCGAAACGTTAAAATGCATTAAAAATTAGGCCTATATGACAACATGCCCCACCACCTTGTTACTCCAAAATTTTTCGCATGTCTATTATCACCCGCCTTTATCGCGTGATAATAAATTTACCATTTTTAGTCCTCGTAATTAAGAAAAATGAGGCAAATTGAGATATAAATCGGCCCGCTCTGTAATGTATTTCTAACTCAGCCCGCCCGGTTTGTTAATTTCGGACCTGGCCTGAGTTTCAAGGGCCGGCTTTAGCGGGCTTTCGAGCCCCGATTTTGATCTCCATTTAATGCCCAGGCTTATGTTACTTTGCAATGAATGAGTATAAAATAACTTAAACCATAGTAATGATGAAATTTGTTGACATTATAAAATATATTATTGCGCTATATCTTAAAACTTGTTGGCGAGGTCACAAGCCTTTACAGGTGATTTTTTGTTGCGTGTTTTCCGGGAATTTAATCTTATTTTTTAGAATTAAAAAAGTTTATTTTATCTATTTTGGCCTAAGAAAATGTATTCAGAATTAATTGATATATCATTCAATTATTTATTTTAACGTTTAGATTACTGGTCCAGCGACAAATCAACTTTTGATACATATATGTTTTAAACGTTCCATTAATGAAATATTTAAAAATTTTCAAGAAAAATTTAAAAATTAGTCTTGCGAATCCATATTGAAAAATGTATAATATAATAAAAACCTTATTCGATATTCGATGGGGGATAACTAAAATCCGAACCAATAAAAATCAAGGTTTGAATTGGTCGACCCATTATAACGACGAATTTTACCCAGGCGTTTAAATGTGAAAAAAAAAACGCGGGTACCTCAATAAAGTTTATCTCGCGAAACCCACATCTATTGCCAACCTATTGCTCCCAGAAGTCTTGGCCTCTCCTCTAATTCTATCAAAACCGAAACTTTTGAAGAAAAAACAACTTGCCATTTGCCGCATTTGCCATAAAACGTTAAAACCCAATTCCGTACAATTTACAATTTATATGCCTTAGAACGGGGATTTTACCATAAACGCATTGTCAATCAACATGAATACTATTCAATTCCATTAGACTTACTCCACAAATAATGAGGCCTACGTAGTAACTAGCCTCCAAATCAGCGAGCACCAAATCCCGGTTAATAATAACGCTATCGACCCTAAAGATCTCTCAACCCATTTTATTTTTCAAATAAGCCTCTTAAAAATTTTGGGTAGATTTGAAACACCTAGGTTTCCTCAATAAAATTGCTGCAATTATTGACCATGGTTAAAACGTTCCAGGCATATTTGATGAATTGTCACCGGACGTATAGTTGCATTCACTGCAGGGCGCATTTAGCTAACCACGATGAGCTCATATCTAAGGTTATTATTATTGTTATTATACATTGCATCTTTTTTTTCACTAGATGTTTAACTAATTTTTTTTGGAATTTATTATGATAAATTTAAAGACAGCCCTACCGTTTTGCACCAACAGGGCCATTTGGGGTAGGGGTCAGGTGCGCCTTATTTAAAACATGCGAATTGTATCATAATAATCTAAATCTCAACTTACCCATCTTGAAGGTGCCTCGACTTAAGCAAATTAACGCTTGAAAAATAAAACATTTTAAATGTTAAATTAATCTAAGCTATAATATTGATAGATTTAAATTTTCGGAAAGCCAAAAGCACCGTAAAAGTTTTTGATACGTACAATATTATCAAAAAAAATAAGTTTGTAACCCATCATCATGGGATTATTTAAGTGCCCCAATTTAAATTATAAAAGGTGTTTTTATAACTTACGTATAAACTTCTTTCTAAATAGCATTCATTTCTGCTTAACAATTTAGCTAATTTTCCGCCAAACATAATCTTTAAATAGCAATTAAGCCTTGGCTCTTTTTGTATAAAGGAAATTGAATTTTAACGAGTCATCAGAATTCTATTTTTAAAAAGACTAATAAACACCTTATTTGCATTTTGTTTTTATTTTTATTTGAAAATAGCCATAATTCCAATACTATTTATTTTGATTTTCAATTTTTTTTTCCTTTATAACCATTGTTCCGTGTTAGCCTGATACAAGATCTTAAAAGTCAACAAAAATAAAATATTATAATTGCACCGAAAAAAATTTACCTTTCTAACATTTGTAGGTTTCTACTCTTTAGAATGGTAAATTTTGCCATTTAAATGAATGGGTGTAAAATAATGTTTAAGTTTAAGGATTTTTTTTTTAATTTTTTTTAGTTTTTGAAGATTTGTCATTTTTTCAATTTTTAAATGTTTATAGCAGGTTTAGGTACAACTCCTCTCTTATAAGAGGTAAAAGATGAGGGGGGCAGTGTTTAATCAGGTTAATTACCATGGCCTTCGGGTTTGCTAGGTTTGTAAAGCATGCATGCTATAATATTCCGGAAAATTTGGCGTTTCAAAGAAAATTATGGTTTTGGTATAAAGACGCACTTAATCCTATTGACCCCATGGGTTTTGGACGTTGCCGCATAGCAATATCATTGCATCCAACCCTAAAAAAATAACGCTAATATAGCCATAAATGAAAAAAGACTTGACTTTTTTTTGGTTTTATATCAGGCACGATTCTAGACCCCTTTTGGGGGGGCAGTGCCCCCCCCAAAAGTTTTTGATTGCCCCCCCAAAAATAATTGAATTTGCCCCCCCAAAAATACATAGTAATTTTAAGTTTGCCCCCCCAAAAAAAATTGAATTTGCCCCCCCAAAAATACATAGTAATTTTATTTCTTCCACATAATATAATTAAATTTGCTCCGTCAAAATTATTTAAAAAATATTATCCTAAAAATATTTACTTTTTTTAAAAGTGTTTTTATTCATTAATACTTCTCATCCGCAAGAGAGATCAAACTAACAGAAATATATAGAAAAATTTGATTTTACAGAAAGCTTTATATTTGTGAAACAAATTCATAAATCTGATGCCTAAGAAATTTTCTCAGTTAACAACAATCTTTTGTTAGAATATAATCTAGAACCAAAGAACCTGATCTCACATTGCTACGATGGGGCGAACGTAATGCCCGGGAAAAAAATGGTGTTCAAGTATTTCTAAGCAAAATAGCTGGACACCATGTCCCGTATATTCACTGCTTTAACCACCGATTGCATCTTGTTGTAAAAGATTGTCCTATTTTAAGTGAAGGGAAAGATTTTTTTGATAATTTTTCTTTCCTTCATAAATTTTTTCAACATGATGCAATCAAGGTAGTTAGTGAATGCGGGACCATACCACGGCTGTTGCCCCATTGGTGGTGTGGTCACTACCTGCCCATTGTTTTTTTTTTAAATTACACAGAAATATTGAATACTCTTTAAAAAAAAAACTTTTATATCTTCAGGTCACAGGGCCAAATCGGGGTTTTTTGACCATATTTATAATCATTTATTTATTTTTTTGTATTTAATTGAAAAATTATTTTATTTATTAAAAATAACTATAGATCAATTTCAATGCAGAACGATTTATTTTTCTAAAACTTCTGATTTAATACACCATTGTTTGTTAGAAATTAAACAATTAAGAAATAAAAATACATTTGAAGATTTATTCAAAAATTGTTTTGATATTAATATTTTTTTAAATGACAATAATTTTTCTATGGATAAAAAAGAAAAACTAAAACTAAAGATTTTTCCGATTTTTATTAATTTTCTACTCAATTTGAAAATATTTTAAATATTAATGATGAAAAAAGTATTTATTTTAAGATTTATTTATATTTTGATAATAGATTTTTTACCGATAATAGTTGTTTAAAATCTTTAGATTCCCTTTATAAATTTGATTAACCTTTATTTTAGATATACATAAATTAGAGCCTCTTTTAAAAATAAGTAATATTGATAAAAATTTATTATCTAAAGAAATTGACGTAGCCAAAAATTTTTTAATAAGAAACTTAATAATTACAAAGAATGTGTTACTATTGATTTTGTTACATTTTTATATGATTACAATGATGCGTTTTCTAATCTATTTAACATTTTTCCTATAAGTTTATTAATTGGCTCTTCAACGTCGAGTTGTGAGGCCACATTTTCTTCTTTAAGAAGGATAATAAGTGACCTGCTTAAAGGTCGTTTGGTTCTTTTAGAACACGAAAAATCATTAACTAGGGGCGTTGAATTTTGATGAATATTGTAATTTAATTAAAATCCTCTAAGAAAAAATAGTTTGATCTATACAATACACTGCTCATAATCAGCTAATTATTGCTTACTATTTTAACATGGTTGCAAACTTTTTTTATGCGCATTTAACGTTGATGTTCATGTTTTATTTAATTTTTTACCCTAATATTAATAACTAGTTATATATAACCAGTGTTTTTTTTATATATTCTTCCAAATTAGCATACTTATACATTTTGTTTTCATGATAATCAATCTTATTTCACTTTTCATTTTTTAAAATCCAAAGTTTTAAATAATTCATTTTTATCATTCATATATATCATATTTTTAATTTTCATGCGCAATGATACCAAATGATAAAATTATACTTACAATTAATTCAAATCTCATATCTTATTAAGCAATTGATTTTAGTGAAAACAATTAATTTTAATTCACATATTCCATTAATAAACTCTATATTTAATTTAAAAATATACTATTAATTTGTTAAAAATTTTTGAATGTACATGTATATTTTTTGCCGTGACCGAAGGTCACGGCCAATTTTGCCGCCGAAGGCGGCAAAAAATTTTTTTCTGCCCCCCCACGAGTTTTTTTTGCCCCCCTAAAATGGAAAAGCTAGAATCGGGCCTGTTTTATATCAAATTAAGATTTGGTTTACTAAACCTAATATGTTATTAAATTTTTTTAATTTATCACTGTAAATTATTTTCTCAATTTAGTTTAGATTCAATTATTTAATGATTATTCAAGCTTACGACTTTAAATAAGAAATAATATTTATAAAAATGAAGTATCAATTCTTGCTTGTTTTATATCTAATCTGATGACCTAAGTTAAATTTTATAGACCTGTTCGTTTATATTTAATTATAATTAATTATAATGATAATTTTTTTTTTACATATTAACAGTCATTTCAAGGAAGTCAAGGGAGAGCCTATCTATTCAATTCTGTGTAAGTCAATGGATATTTAATTTTATTATTTAATTCAAAAAACATTATCAGGGTAGACAGGTAAATAGACATATAAATGAAAACGTTAGTTTAAATTTAATTTTTTGATTATATAGTATTATATTGCAAAATTATTCCACCCCTTTTTTCACCTTATCATCCATCCCCCAAGTATAAAATGGATACATTTTGTCAAATCATTGATATTTTAATTAAATTTTTTCAATATGCTGTGGTTGTTAATTTAATTATCTTTTTAGGTTCTGATTTTTGGGCTGCAAAATAACATTAGTTAGATTGATTTTTATAAATGAGCATGGTATATTAAAATTATCATCATTGATATTATGAGTTTCGGGAACTAAAATGTTTTTATTAACATTAAAATGTTTATTAATGTACAAAATGTAGTTTAGTTACATTTGCTCAAATAACCATAAATGCTATTAATTAACTAAAATTCTACCTAAGAATATCTTTGAATTAACCAATGTAGACAGTAAGTGCAAAGTTTAGATGGTAAACCACAGATCTACACAAATTTATGTTCGGCATGCAGCGAAATAATCTAAATAATGGTCTAATCTCTAATATTTTTTCCTTTCAAATCACCAATGGGCCAGGGCTTTTCAGCCTTACGACCCTCGAAAAAATGGCCAAATTTGGCAGTATTGACTGATTTTGCGACCTCAATAATATTTATGGAAAAAATTAAAATATTATATTTTATTTATAATTAACCACTTGAATAATGAATATATTTGTATATCTAACTTCAAAATCCACACTTACGCTAAACAAAATATTTTGCACTCCAACCTATACAGGACACAATTTTATTCCGGATTTAATTGAAATATTGTAAGAAACTAGCCCATGTGGCCCGGCTCCGCCCGGGTAACTTGACATTTTAATTAAACTGATTGGCTGTGTACACGACATTTTAAGTAAACTGATTGGCTGTGTACACGATCAGTCGATATATTTAAATATTTAATTTGATTATAAAAAAAATAAATAATTTAAAAAAACTTATTAAAATTTAAAAAGTTTTTTAAAAATATACATAAAAATTAAAAAAAAAATTTTTAAAAAAAATTAATCAAATAAAATTGAAAAAATTTAAATAAAAATTCATGAAAAAATATCAAATATTTAAAAAGCTTTTTTTAAAATATACATAAAAATTAAAAAAATTTGTCTAAAGAATTAAACCAAATAAAATTAAAAATTTTTTCAAAGTAATTCATAAAAATTATGAAATAATAAAAAAATTTATTAAAAATTAAAAAAAAATTCATGAAAAATGAAAAAAAAATTTTTAAAAGAATTAAATTTTAAATAAAATTGAAATTAATCAAATAAAATTGAAAAAATATCAAATATTTAAAAAGTTGTTTTTAAAATATACATAAAATTTAAAAAAATTTTGTATAAAAAATTAAATTCGAAATAAAATTAAATCTGACATAATCCAAATATACCAAAAGCTTTAATAACTAATTATTCTAATTACAAATTCAAGTACTAATTCAGACTAAATCTATTTAATTCAATAAATTAAAATAGTAACATATAAATCCCTAAATAGAAACCTATTTGGTAGCAAATATCATCATATCAAAGATCTGAAGTTAAAAGAAAAGAATTATTCCTATATACTTTCCTATGAAAACTAAAGCAAATACAGCCCAAAAAAATCAGTATTAAATCCAAAAACTAACTCTAAATGACTTTCCGACAAATCAAGACTCAAAGATCCTAAAATTTATACTAAATGATTTAAGTTAATTGTTAAAAAACAAAAAATAATATTAGTTCATGTTATAGACATTATCAAATGCATCTTTAATGTCTTTAAATTCCTAAAAAATATCATTAAGTTTACTTGAAATTCCTATATCATCTACTATTTAATTTTCAAACTCGATTTTCCTTTGCTACGCTAGATCTCGGAGACGGTATATAGTTGAGTGGTGTGTTGGGTGGTTTTGTATTAACATATGTTTAATATTAAATTCAAAAAAAAGACAGTCTTCTTAAGGTACAATTAATCAGTATAATATTATTTTACTAAACAAAGGGGGTCCGGGCCCGGACCACTTTAATATAATAAATTAATATAAACATTTCAAATAGAATATATATGTATTATAAATAAAATTTAACTTTTACGTATTGCCTGCTTATAGGTGTATTTTTGTACCTGAAAATATATGGCCCAATCTTAGCAAAACAAATAAAGTAGCTGTGTCAATCACTTTATTCCACGATAAAACTATCATTAAGGAATAGGATAAGACAAATTTTGATCGTTTTGGCGACCTTCTTGTGTGTTAATTTAATTCGTACAGAGCAACATGATTTCCAGGGTTTGGCGCCCTAGGTCTTTCACACCGCTATAGCTGAAGAGCTTCAATTTGCATAAATTTTAAGGACCTAACTTGCTTACATATATTATGGATAAGGACGTTTAAAAAATATTTTTTAACTATTAAGACCGAAATCCCAAAAGGTACATTTATGTACCTTTCGGTATCGGGCCGCTAACTCGGCTCCTATGGGCCAAAAGAGTCTGAAATTTTGAGAAAAGGTAAAGGACTATACTATTATGATTTGATAAAAATTTAAGAAAAATCTGTAGTCAGAATTTTTGTCAAACCGATCCCGAGTGTAAAGTTCAAATTTTAATCCCCTGTTTAACCTTAAATATCTCGGTAACGGAAGCTGATAAAATCTCGAAACTTTCCAAAAACGTGGGCAATATTATAATAATTAACCTAAAAAAATTTCAAAATAAAACCTTACCATTTAAAGCCCTGAGAGAATTTCGTCGTTTAAACAAAAAATAAAACTTCCTAGTGGATAAAAATACAAACTCGACATTCCTAGGCACCTTTTCGACAAACGATTTTTTTTTATCGCTACTGCTCGAAAAAACTTTTTAAAGTTCGGTTTTTCACACCCACCGGAAGTCTCGATCGCTTCCTAACTATCTTTCCGCACACCTTCTCAACCTACCCTACAAAACCACACCTCACACGTCGCTCAACTACAAACCATCTCCGAGATCTAGCGTAGCAAAGAAAAATCGAGTTTGAAAATTGTATAGTAGATTTACAGTTTAGCTGTTATGTATATATAAATAATTTTTTTCAATGTTTTTTTGTTTTTTTTATCTATTTTTTTTGTTTTGTTTATCATAAAATTTTCATAGCTGGCTTTTAAAATGTGACGAGAAGAAACGGTAAACTAATGTAAACACTTGTGGGTTTGATCTCATATACCAGCTCATATATCTCATAAATTTGTCGAACTATGTTATAAATTTGTAATTTTTCAATATATTATTTTTACCTCCTTTTTAACCCTGACATTCTCAGGAATATATTTTATTTTAATGATACAGGGTAAATGTTGCATGTGGGCCAGCAGAAGAGCGGGTTTTACTCACGGGACTACACGCCGTTGCCGATATCTTTTGCGAGTGTTGCAAAACTACGCTAGGATGGAAATATGTTTAATACTCTCTTTTTTTTATATAATTAACATTTAGGTCTCTTTTTATTTTGCCATGTAAAGGCTTTAACAGTTAGCTTTTTAAACGTTTTTTCATTACAAAATGAAATTATACCATGGTTTTCTACAAAATAATCAAGGGGGTCGGGCTCGTTTTTAAACTTCACTGAGAAAAAATTGTTCGTCGGGCCGGGCCATTTGGATTAAATATTTTGTCTGTTTAGCCTTTTTTGTAAATAAGGTGCTTTACCTAAGTTTGAATTGATTTTATCACAGGCCAACTTTTTTTTAGAGTTTAGGCTAACTTCAGAGACATGACCTGCTATAGTAATGACTTTTAAATCCATTTACCTTTTTTTAAACAAATTATATAAGCCAGCTTTAAAAATGAAAAATTCTTGAAAAAATGTTAAAAAACAAAAGAGAATCAAAAACAAAAAAAAATAAAAAATTAATTTTATATCCAAAACAGCTTAAATTTAAACTTAAAGTAATATTTTTACTCTAATACTTCTAAAATTAGTGTCCTATTAAGGTCGGAATGCCGTTAATCTATGTTGATCTAAAAGCTTGAATTATTGAGATACAAAATTACAAATTTATTATAAAGATTTTTTTTATAGTTTTTTCTCTTTAGGTATTATTGAGCAAAGTTAGTCAATTTGGTTTAAATTGGCCATTTTTTTTTTTCAATTTTTATCTAACAAAATAGAATGTGAAGAAACTCAAAAAACGGAAAAAATAAATGAGATAAGGCCATTCTTCATGTGGATTAATTCCCTGTCGTAATTTTATTTTTTCATCATTGATTTGTCAACCTTTGTTATTTTTTAATTTTTGTTGATATATAATTTACATTTATATAAATTATACCTTATTTAATTTTTTTTTTTTAAATTTGATTTTACATTATTTTTGACTAGTTTATTTGGTTAATGTTTTTATACATATATTTTATATATATAAGCATATATTTAATATCCATATTATCTAGGAACATGCATTTGAATCAAGTCAGAAATACAAGGAAGGCAAATACATAATTGAATTGGCCCATATGATTAAGGATAACGGTTGGTTATGAACTGATGTAAAGGCTTTTTAAGGCTACATTATGTGAATGGCATCATTAAATAGCACAAACATTGCTCAGATAAATAATCCCAATCGTTATAACATCTCTAACTTTACACCTCAAAATTAGGTTTATTTAGTAAATCTTGCTTCTTTCCCAAACCTATATCTTCCATCTGTACATCTCGACCTTTACAATAATTTATCTTTGAAACTTTATTCTAATAATTCCAGTTTAGCGTACATTTCAGATTCATCTTTTACCCCATGTATTTCCATTAAACATTGCAATATAATTAATTTGATTTGAGGATTAAATTTGCAGCCTTTAAAATACAAAGTTTTTTTAACACAACATATAGCAATTAAAAAGTATCACAAGTCTTGTTTTAACCGTTTTAAAAATATTGATCTCGCACACGTTTCTTTTCTCTACACATATTGAAATACACTCTCTTATTGTATATTGAAAAAACCTTATTTTCCCTTTAAATTTTTTTTATTTTGTTTTTTTTATATCAGTTAATTTTTTCTCCTTAAACAATTTTAATAAACACATGTCCCTTAATTTTTATGTGGAATTGACCTTTGTCAAAAGGCCCAAATTTGAATTAGGAGTCATTTACTTTAAACAAATATCAATATATCATTTCACATCGGATCAGTTGAATAGAAAGCTTATCTTTGATTTAATGATTAACTTATCATATAGGTTGGATGAGATATAAGTAAACATCTGGAAGCACATATAAATTCCAAGTGGTATTTTTGGTTAATGTTACTATTCAAATTACTATATAACACTTATTTTTTATACTGCTGTCTAAAGCCCATTTTGAACAATCGATTTGTTTGAATGCATTGTTAAGAAGATAACCATTTCATTGCGGCAATTCTAAGAGGGTTGTCACCTGTGAATTTGAATTATTTATATTTCGAAATTATATATGGATGCTTATGCAAAATTAAGGCTTTTTTGAAATTTAATTATCAAAAAATATTAAGATTATCCTTACATACAGCATGTGACTTCAACTCTGATGCTTTCGTGTTGCTTGTTTTTTACACCCTTTAATTTACTTGGGTCTTACTCTAATTAGAGCTTACATTTTTTTTTAGTTTTATGATAAATACTTTTTTTAAGCACTTACACTGTTTGCTTTTCTTCGTGTAATAAATTAGTTGTTAAGTACAAAGGCATAATTTCTTTCTGCCCCCATTAAATATCAGCAAAATATGTAAGATTATGCTAAATAGTTTAAATTTCAATTAAGTCATTTGATCGAGTTTGTAATATTCTCACTTTAAATATATACTAGGTATTCAAAATTAAAATGTTTTAAGCAAATATTAATATATTTCTGATTTTTCCTTATTTGTATTGTACGTTAAATACATATCTATATATTCTTATATTAGGTTTTTTTATTTTCGAAAAAATTAAAAATATTTATACATTTTTTTTTGAAACATTTTATTTACGCATTGATGATTCGTATACTTTATATTTGTCTATTACCTGTTCAAAGTTTTTTGTACCCTTGATTTTTTATAACCTTTCACATATTTTGCATTCTTTCATAAAATATAAAAATTAAATTGTTATTGTGTCCATGTACTCTCCCGTTTAATATATTATATTACCCATATATGATAATATGTAAATAATAAAATTTTAATATTTTTTATATCAAATGTTTTTAAAATAATAAGGGAAATATCAAAGTGACGTTTTTAAGGCACCTTAAACTTTAGAATTTTTAAATTTTCACATTGCATATAGAAAAGTATAAAGTTGTTTATATTTTATCAAAAATTTATATTGGGAAAAATTACTATCATATACTAATCTAAAAGTTTTTAACCCAGTATTACATACGAGGTATGTACATACCCCACAATTTTCCTATCTTAAATACTTTTAAACATACTTTTGTTACTTTTGACTAAAACTTTTAATTTTAATGATTTTTATTTCATATATTTTTTTTTATATGGGCGCCTTCAGAGTTCATTCAATTTTTGAAAAATTTTTAAAATTGAAAATATTTGGTCAAGTTTAAAATTAAGGGTCAGAAATTTGAATAGATGTTGAAAAGATTGTCAGCTATATTTATATAGCTCAGATATAAATTTAATAATTTTAAATACAGTAAAGAAGCTGCTCCGAGTGATCGAAAAAAATGGTACTTAATATTCGATGTTATAAATTTTTGAAAAAACGAATGAACACGGAGCCCTCTAATAGCATTTTTATCATTATTCCCTAATCACCCCATTTTTTGGACCATGAGTTAACCAAATTTAAGGTTACACTTTTCTATTAAGTATTTTTCAAAAAAATATACCTTTCTCAAAAAACAACCTTACACATTAAAAAAAATGCATTTGTTGTAGTAAAAATTTTAATGCTGGCAGATGTTGTACAAGATAAATCTTTCAAATTGTGCTAAAATTTTAATTTTTAAGTTTTTGACCTAAATAAATCCAAACGCTCTCCATGTTTTCTAAATTCGTCCAGCAATCGCTTATGCCATTTAAGCTTATTGTTAAATTTTTAAGGGGCAAATTAATTCTCCTTTTCCTTGACCGCGCCTAGAGTTTGTCAGAGTAAAACAATAATTTTCAAGTTTTAATTATGCGCTTCTTTATTTACATCTTTTACAGCTATTAATAATTCATAAATTCCTCTAATTGAAGAATACAATATATAAACTAAAGATGAAACTGCCTTTTTAGGTAAAGGAAAAGATTTTTGGGCCAGGTCGATTAGACCTAAATTTGCCTTATTTTTTGGCTTATGTTTGAAATATGGCAAATTCATTGTCACACATAAATAAAAAATTATAGTTTGCAGGTCGGGCCGAACCGATTAACTCGAAAAGGGCCTAAGTCTAAAATTTGCGGCGGGTAGGGCATAAATATCGTAGCCTATAAATCAAATATTAACAATATATTTATATCATGACTCGCATTTAAAAATAAACCAAAATCTAATAAGTAAGCCAAAATTTTCATTTAATATCCGATTTATGACATTAACATACCACTGATATTGAATTAGCGACCTTAAATATTAAGTTAGATAATACGCTGGAAAATTATACGTCTGGGTTTCCCAGAAGTCAAAACTTATTTTTCTCCTACATTGCCGAGCTTTTCAGTGGATCTTAAATTTTCAACTAGCTATTTTAAATTATTTAGTTCCACTCCCTAGCATTTATATATTAATAAGTTGTGATTCGTGTAATTTATTCCAATTTCAGGTTTCTTGGTCTACAAAAGTTTTAAGCATCATGTCTTTTAGAAATGTATAATCAAGGCAATATTAATTGACTTAATTAACTGTTCAATTAAAATTTTAACATAAAATTACAAAATTATTGTTATATGCTGCAAAGAAATTTATATTTTACAAAACAGGTCCACAAAAATATTGGAAAGGTTATTTAAATTATCCTATAGTCTATACGATTTTTTTAATCCCTTTTTTCGTTTTCAACAACCATTCCCATAGCCGCAGATATGAACTTATAAAGCGTTTTTATTAATAAAGCATCTTATACATTAAAAATAAATTCAAAATATATAAGTTTAGGGTTAAGTTAGAGTCTTGAAGCATATTTTTAAGGTTAGGAGGGTTTTAGTTAGTTAGGTTAGTAAAAAGGTTAGTATTAGATCAAATATTATAATAAATTTCAGAGGTTACAATATTCGAGGAGCTTAAACACAGTGATCATTGGCGCCGGTGAGAAGATATGAGCTCACTCTCCTCATTTATAAAAATCAAGTTTTTTGCCAATTTTATTTTTTGATTTTATATTGAATGGCATATGATTTGATTTATCCAGACTTACTTCAAAAAATGCTACAATAAACAATTGAGAAAATTTAAAGAGTTACCCACCATAACACAGGTCAACAAATTTTCGAGAGTTATGAGCTAACTCGGGAGATCAAACCTGCTCCAGGGGGCACAAAATTAAATTTGCCCCCCCCCCCCCCCCCCCCCCAAATACATATAAATTTTATTTTTGCCCTTCCACCCTCATAAAATTAAATTTGCTCCCCAAAAAATATCTAAAAATTAATATTTTAAAAATATTTACTTTTTTTTAAATTGTGTTTTCATTCATATCAACACTTCTTATCCGCTAAAGAGATCTAACTAACACAAAAATTAGTTCTGTTGTTTTAAGAAATACAGGAAAATTTGATTTAACACAAAGCTTTATATTTGTGAAAGCAATTCATAAATCTGCCTAAGAAATTTTCTCACTTGTCAACAATTTTTGTAAGAATATAATCTAGAACCAAAGAACCTGATCGCACAATGCTACGATGGGGCGAACGTAATGTACGGAGATAAAAGTGATGTTCAAGTGTTTCTAAGCAAAATAGTTAAACACCATGTTCCGTATATTCACTGCTTTAACCACCGATTGAATCTTGTTGTAAAAGATTGTCTTGAAATTTTAAGTGAAGGGAAAGATTTTTTTGATTTTTTCTTTCCTTCATAAATATTTTAAACATGATACAATCAAGAAAGTAAGTGAATGCGGGACCATACCCCGGCTGTTGCCCCATCGGTGGTGTGGTCACTACGACGACATTGTTTTTTAAAAATAAATTACATAAAAATATTAAATACTCTTTTATAAATTAAAAATAAAAAAGTTTTTATATCTTCAGGTCACAGGGCCGAAGCGTCGGAGTTTGACCATATTTATAATCATCAATTTATTTTTTTGTATTTATCATTTAAAAAATTATTTTATTTATTAAAAATAATTAATGATCAATTTCAATGCAAAACGATATATGTTTCTAAAACTTTAGATTTAATACACCATTTGTTAGAAATTAAAAAATTAAGAAATACAAATACATTTACAGATTTATTTAAAAACTGTTTTGATATATATAATACTTTTTTAAATAACAATAATTTATTTATAGATAAAAGAAAAACTAAACCTAAAGTTTTTTCTGATTTTGATTTATTTTCTACTCATAAGTTTGAGAATAATTTAAATATTAATGATAAAATAAAAAGTATTTATTTTAATATTATTGATTTATTTATTGATTTTTTTAATAATAGATTTTTTACAGATAAAATTTATTTAGAATCTTTAGATTCCCTTTATAAATTTGATCCTAGATAAATAAGTAGTATTGATAAAAATTCATTATCTAAAGACATTGACGTAGCAAAAAATTTTTTATTAAAAAAAATTAATAATTACAAAGAATGTGTTATTAAATTTTGTTAAATTTTTATATGATTACAAAGATGCGTTTCCTAATTTATTTAACATTTTTTCTATATATTTTTTATTTGGCTTTTTAACGTCTAGTTGTTTTTAGCAAAAAAAATTTCTGCCCCCTACGAGTTTTTTTCGCCCCCCCCCCTTTCCCCCTTTCCTCCCCAAATTGGAAAAGCTAGAATCGGGCCTGCTGCCATCTTAGGGATTTTCAAATCCGTTTACCATTTTATCTAATCAAACTTAATTAGTCAGCTACAAACATTAAAAATTTTAGAAAAAATGCCAAAAAAAAATATTCAAATTCAGAGATAAAATGGAATTTTTTTTGCATACAACAGTTAAACTGTTAAATTCAAACTTTAAATAATATTTTTATAAAAAACCGATAATATGTCGTGTCTTATTTTAGTTTGGTCGCGAAATTCTGGAGAAATTCTGTATTATCTAAAAGATTATGGAAGAGCTTGATATACTAAAAAATTTTATTTCTCATTATTTGAGATGATAAATATAAGTTACAAGGAAATTTAATAAGAAAAAAAAAATTCTTAAATTTTTTTAGGGTAATCTCAAGGTCGCAAAATCTGTTAAAAAGGCCATTTTATCGATATGGACGGATGTAAGGAGCCAAAGGCGGAAGTAAGTAACGTAAAATATATAAGAGATAAGGCCATCATGAGGCCATTCTTTCATTTTTTCATAATATTCACTTTTCTGACATTAATATTTGTTAAACTGTGTAATGCAATGGGTTGCAAACTAGCAATTTTTCAGTTCAGGAGGAATCAGCTTACCACTCTGAGCTCAAAAATATGAACCTTGGATAAATTTGCCTGGTTAAAGAATTTCCAAGGCGCGAACCTTACGACTTATAAAAGCTAGCAAATTTTTTATATTTTTTTTTAAATTGTGTTAAGGATTCTTAAGCGCGCAGCCTAAGACTCTCAAAAGGGCGCAAATAATTTATTTCTTATTTATTTCCGCGTAGGAGTTTCAAAAGCCCGCACTATAGTATTGTTTTTTGAAATTTTTGGACAACAAAAAAATTAGTATATTATTTAAACATTAAAAGGATGCTTTATTGCCTCAAATGATCAAAATGGTTTAAAAAGAGAAGCCATATGTGAAACTTATAATCAAAAATTTAATAGTTTATTAAAATAGTTTGCGTAACCCCTAGGGTTAAAAAAATAGAATTGTAACGGCCATAATGGCTTTAAATAATATAAAGATATTCTTATTAAAAAACAAACTAGCCTAATTAACGAGACGCCTCAACAAAGTGGCAAGAGTTGAACGAAATGAACTTTTGAACAATATTGCTTAGACATTATTAAATATATTACGGGCTTCTTATTTTTAAATGAGAACATTTAACATTGTAGCTTTAAAATGGATCCCTACTTATAAGACAATATCATTTTTTTCGCGCTTTTAAGTTTACAATCCTGAACACTAACTAGGCATGCTTTGGAGAGGCACAATAATTTTTGCGAGCTTTTAAGACCTGAAAAATTATTTTGCGCGTTTTTAAAACCTGTAATAGTTTAATGCGCGCTAAGATGTGAATATTATTTTTTTTTAAGTTTATATTTGAGGAACACTCAAGAGCGCAACTCTCATTGGCGCACCGAGGACTTTCAAAAAAAGCTTCGATGCTGCTCAAAAGCGCGGCGCGCTTTAGATAAAAAGCTGCGCGCTTATGAGTTTGCGCTTTTAAGCTTGGGCCGATTAGAATATCTATATATATAAAATTTAAGCATCAAAATTTTTGTTACCAGTAAGCTCAAAAACGGCTAAACCGATCCCTATGAAATTTTACATGTAGATTCTCTAGGTGGTGGAATCGGTTCATACGTATCTTTCATGCGCCTAGGTCCAATGGGTCGTCCGCCCGAAGCAATTTAAAAAATCGCGTTTTTTAATTTTTGATTTCCGATAACTTTCTACCGACTTAACCAATTCCCATAAAATTTTTTATATACATTCTCTTGGAGGCAGTAATGTTTATTCTAGGTTTCATGCGCCTATGTCATATGGTTCGCCCGCCCTAAGCATTTGAAGTTGTTTTTTTTATGAATTTTTCGGATTTTCACGAACAACTTTTCTGTTTTTTTTTTCATCTAATTTGGCATGAAAAAATACATATAACGCTATAAAAAAATTTTCCACATTGTCCTATGAGTCGCCCGCCAGAAGCAATTCAAACTGTTTTTTTATGAATTTTTTGCCATTTTTGGGCAAAATTTTTTGGTATTGCTTTCACCTGATTAGGTGTATAAAAATACATATAATCCCCAAATTTGACTCTTCTACCAATAACCCTTATGTTTTTATAGCCTTTTCTTTATTTTTTGGGCGAAATTTCCATTATTTTTTCATAATGAGTGAACCGATTACCACAAAATTTTATATGTATTTTCCGTAGGAAACAGAATAGTATTTTTTTTTACTTTCAAACGCCTAGGTCATATGCGTCGCCCGCCCTAATCGTTTTATATTGTTATATTCCGAATTTTTTGCCAATTTTTAGCTATTTTTGTAATTCTTGCTTTTATCTAATTTGGCATAAAATACATATAACCCTAATATTTGACTCTTCTATCCCAAACCCATAAGATTTTATAGCCTTTTTTGAATTATTGGGCAAAATTTAACTATTCTCCCGTAATGGCTCAAATACCCATAAAATTTATATTTGAATTCCATAGGAGGAACAATAGGATGTTATTGATTTTTCACACACTTAGGTCTTATTGCTTGCCTAAAATAATTTGGTTTTTTTTTTTTTCAAAATTTTATCAGTTCGAAAATTTATTTGTTTCTGCTTTTATCTGATTTGGCATTTAGAAATACATGAAACCCTATATAATGATCGGCGGCTACTGAGCCACCGATTCGAATATTTAACTTTTATTTACAAAAAACTATATATCAATAACTATTTTATAAATAACAAAGACTATATATATATTCTAGCATTTGATTTATCAATTTAACATTGCTTCTAGGGTATGCAGGCAATTACCTTAATTGATTGGTGTTTCTTTGACTAAGATACCTATACATGTAACCAGGGACGTATGCAGAAACTTACCTAAGGTCAAGAGATTTCTAAAGGGGGGGGGGGGGGGGCAAGAAATTTTTTAGAAGAAAAAGAAGTAAGTTGTGCTTTTGTTAGTGTATAAGTTAATAAATGATCCTAAAAATTTTAATTTGAAGATTTTTATTGTTTTTAGAGTTTAATACATCAATTTTAACGGTATCAAAAATAAAATTGTTAAGGGGGGGAATGGCCCCCTTTGCTTCCCCCCCCCCCCTTCAATACGTCTCTGCATGTAACTTATGTGTAGCCGAGATTGCATAGAATTCGTCGTTCTATAATAGATTTTAAGAAATTCTTCCATATTTCTACGCATATTCCACAAAAAGGTATATTTTTAAATTTTTTAAAGGCCTAACTTCTATAAGTCGCCCCCTCCCCCTAATCAATCAAAATTATTTTAATCCGAACTTTATGTCATTTTGGGCAAAATTTTAACTCTTCTATTACACTTAAGTTTTATAGCACTTTTTTAATTTTTAGATGAAATTTTAACAAATTTTGAGCCTTCTAGCACCACTTATTTTTAATAATCCGATTATATAAGCCTCCTAAGACCTCATGAGCCAGAAGTCTGCCAAGAATATCTCAAACGGCAATAGAGGATTTTTCATAATTTACACCAATTCACAACAACGCTTTTAGAATCTGCACTTTACCTTGCTATTTTTAAGCGGAATTGTTTATTTTTGCATATTTAGATTGATTTCTATTGTAAATTTTAAGAAATTAATTTTTATTTATGGCGACATTGAAATCTTATTTTTTAAAAAATTCCTATCGTATAAATTTCTACAAATTTGTAAAACAACGTTTGCCGGGTCAGCTAGTAGTCCTATATTTGTTATAACTCTTCATTTCAAAAACTAATTACCGAACCATCCTGATTTAACGAAGGGTTTTTTAATAATCCTAAAAAATTCATTTTTTATATTTAAAAATGAACAAAAATGAGCTCTTAAAATTTTTTTATGTAGTACCCAGGTGCAACTGTTCAGATCGATCTACAAAATAACTATATTGAACAAGACAATTTTTTTCTAAAACTCTCAATGATTATTTTTTAAACATTGAAATGTTTTTTTTTGTAAAATAAAATAACAAATTTGCTGCTTAAGGGCTGCGGCTAGCGAAAAAAAAAATTTGAAGAAAAAAAATGAACGCATTTGATTAACATTTAAATGGCGAGTGTATTAAAATATGAGAAATTAATAATTATTTGTTTGAAATAAGTATAAGCCGCAGCTTAAGCCACGTGCAAAAGTTTTTATTCGTGAAATTATCAAATAAGTAAATGAACGCAAATTTTTAAAAAGTTGCCAAATTTAGTTAATGCGCATAAAATACCTTTTCTGATATAAATTTTTTTTTAAATAATTCTGAAAATTTTAAAATTTTTGAAATTTAACGAAAATAACAACTCGTGCCCTATAATTTTTGTTTGATGTCTGAATAAATTTAAATTATCAAATCCTTGCACACGCCATCAGTTTAAGTTTAACCCGCCTCTTGAAACATTCATTTTTTAATTTCAAGGCATTTTTTTAACATTTTTCAAGGGCGTAAATTATTTTAGCCTTGATACGAATTGACATGGGTGATATATATTTCGATTTTTTGTAAACCTGCGGGTAGGTTGAAAGGTTAAAATTTTCCCTATCACAACAATGCACCTCTCTGGCCACTGTTTTTTAAAGAAACGTGTGCTTGTATTTATTAATACATTTAACTAAATCGTGACTCGTGACTCAATTTTTGCCCTTCATTTTTTTACCACCCCCTTACTAAAAAAAATAAGAGAACACCTATTTGATCGAAAAGGAATAAAAAAACAATTACGTCAAGACTCACCTTTATACAGTGTACGAGATTTCACCAAAACTGACCAAGAAGCTTGTCATATTTGCCCTCGTTTGAAAGAACAAATAGAGTATTAGAAAAATAAGTTATACAGTTGAAATGTATAAAATATGTAGTCCATCCTGATACCCTTTAACTTTTATGGCATTTGTCATTGTTCAAATAGAAACACGAGAATCTAGGTTTAAAAATATGGCAAAAAGACATAATTTTCGATTTTTCTTAGCAAAAAATATCTTACATCTTTAATCAATATAATTACCAAAAAAAGATTTTTTTTAGATATATAAATATAAGGACTATTACCTGTAATGACAACACTTAACTTGATAAGCACTCTTCCATAAAATTTACAATGTTAACATCGTAATATCCTCTAAACTTACACTTGTGCGAGGTCACCGAAAAATGATAATTTTTGTGATAAACCAGGTCAATATTTGAACCTGCCCCATGTATATCGCGATATATAAAAACCTTATAGACCAACCCATTGAAGGACAATTCATCTTTTTTTTGTGTATTTGAAGAACATTGTTTAAAAAAACACATTGTACCCTATCGCAAAACACTACTATAAATTTGCATTGTGTTGGACCTATATCTAAATATAGATAATTCAGTGTAAATTTGTTTTTACCTTTTTAATCGATATATACTCTTTGATGACATTCTTGAAAACTCTGCCCAATTTCGGGCGTAACGGTAAACCAGACATGCCTCCTCGTGTTTTGTCGACGATTCTAATATGTTTTGGCGTTATTCTTTCTGGGACAAATGCTAATATAGTTCAAGAAAATTCGACTATCTTATTAGGTAAAATTATTCTATGTATTCCTTCCTACATTTAAGCTTAACAATTTTATTTCGCAAAATATAATTATAATAGCTACACAAGATAATCTATATTTTAGAGCATCGAAAAAATGCCGTCTGTAAAAAATTTAATCTTGAAGGTTCCTATTCAACCGCTAATCTTTTTGCCGATTATCCTGGATACGCTGCTGATAAAATGTAAGCGATGCGTTTATTTTTTTTATTTCAATATATATTAGAGTTCGATACGGCCCTTAATATTTCGGCCTGGCACACCCGACATATTTTGAAACGGAATTTTTTTATTTTAGGCCATGCCCGGCCCAGATTTAGAAATAATGCCATTTTAATTTAAAAGTCTGCTATAGTTTAATTGGTAAAATACAGAGAGTATAAGTAATATTCGTGTGAATATTTTATCCATTAGGCCTTGTTAAAAATAGTTTAAAAAATATAGCAAATAATGTTTAAAAACTCGGCCCAGCCCGTAATTCGTTTTTTTCTAATTCAGGTCCGGCTCACCCGGCACGTTCTAAATTTTGGCCTGTAGGGGGAGGGGGCAGCACTGGGTTGAGCGTTCGGGTCACGACTTTAATCCTTATAAAATACATAGAAAATCAGGTTTTTATCGACAAAACCCCAATTAAATGTTATTTAATATATTATTCAATAACAATTAGCGTCAATGCAATGCTCCTTAAAAAGCGAAAAACTTCTATTACCTGGGTGATTAATCTATTGGACCAACTAAATGCAACAACACTGACCGAAGAGATTCTCCACGATTCCAAAGATAAGCTTATGACAACACTTATGTGGTTAAGTGACCTCACGAAAGGCTATACCATTCGGAGTGATGTAAAATTACATTTTTTGCATACGGCCAACATTTTTGTCAAAAAAAAATATTTGAATAACTTAAACTTATTGCATTTTAAACTTTGGTACCTTAATATGTCAAATATTTCTTTTGCAATCATCGGTTCTAGCTAACCTTCACAGTTAATTCCGACAACGAAAAAGAAAAATTGATGTGTTACATTGATTTAAATCAAATGGGGCTCATGTGCTTGGATACTAGAGATTATGCCGGTTATAAAGTAGGAAATATGATTTTGGTTTTTTTAATCCTATACTAATTTATGAATTCTATCAATCTTGAATTTGCAAAATTCGGTAAAATAAGTCAAACGAACTTTTAAAACTTTGCTTTAGATTGTGTCCCAAAAATGTATAAAACTTGCATTTTTAGTCATACTGCAACTATGCTATATATTAGGTTGGGATTATAAAGAATGGAATAAGATTAAGTTAGAGTGGAGTGCTGGATTTAGGTTAGTTTGGGATGCTAGGTTTTTTAACATATAAAGGTTAACCTGTTGCCTCAGTACCAAAATAATCACATTATCAAAGGTGTGTGACTTGTTGAAAAAAAATTGAAAGGAGAATAAAAATAATATATATTAGTTTTCAAGTTAAATTTGAATTTTCTATACAATAATTGGCAAGCTAGATGACTAGTTATTTTTATTAAAATATAATGCGTTGTCAAATCTGAAAAATTTAAACCTAGATTGCTGAATCAGTTTTTGAGGTAAGGGCAAATCAAAATTTAGGTGAGAGATGTACAATTAAAAAAATTTCTTTAAATTACACAACGTTTAAAATATTTGTAGATTAGTCAACACAGTGATGGAATTCATTTTGAGAATGCCAATGATACTTTCCAGCTGGATCATTGCATCATAGAAGCGATCCAGGAAGACATCCATAAGATTGAAGTGAAGCATCACCGTTTAGTGGTTGACTTTCCCGATTGCGTATATGGTATGTAGTTATGACAATTTGGGCTCTAAAATACACAAAATAAATCGAGCAAATTAATATAAGTTTTGATCAAACATAATATGACTAATTATAGATTTGTAAAAGTCATTTACACTGCGAATAGAGAGAGTTATTTTTTTAATCAAAAATATTTTCTAGAGGTTTTTTAAATAAGCTTTAATCAGAGCTAGACCAAAAATAAAGTAGAAATTGCAAATTAGTGGGTATATGTTTTTTAATAATGTCAAAACGTTTTAAATTAAACATACTCCTTTATTTAATACAACACTTACCAAACCCCAAACTAATATTCTTCCATTGTCGTAGTGGGTGGACTTTATTCCTAACATTAGCACCGTATATAAATAAACAGTAGACAATTTTTAATGATGGGCCCAGAGGGTTACCCCCTAGGGTCCTCAACATATGTTTTGGGGGGGGGGCGGGATGTTTAAGAAAGGATATGATATCCTAGAAAAATAGGGTTGTTTGTGTGTAACATTGTATATTTTAAATCTAGATCACGACCTTTGTTCTTTGAGGACAACACGCGAAAAGATCATTACTATTATTGACCCCGAGACACAACAAAAAAGGTATTAAAAATATTTAATATTTGTAGCGAGATGATTTGTTTAAGTCATTATTATACAATCATATATGGACGTGCTAAAGATTATGCATTAAATCATCAATGTTAGCGTCAAAAACTAATATTCCGTCGGCGAAAAATATAACGACTAAGCGCACAAACTTTATGAGAGCTCCGTCAAATGCATCCGACAGGGAAAATAACACCATTAAGGACAGTATTTATGTGACGAGAACTGACCAAAAATAGACATGGCAAAATGTTTCGAAGAATTATTTACCGACGGATTATTCGTTTTAGACGCTAACATTTTCTATTTCATTTCCAAAATAATATCTCTCGACCCATTTCTCAAAATATTTTTTTAATACGATGGCATAAAGAGTTTTGATTTTTGTCCTGCATCTCATCATTTCATAAAACAAAAAATTCTAAACCTTTAAGATTTGAACATTAAAATATTAATCTCATTAATGCCAGGATTATAATTGTCAAAACTGGGAAAACCATAAATTACGTAACGATTCCTGGTGACTTTGAAAAAGCATATTTGCACAATAATCATCAAATCTACCGTTTATATAGCAAGCACACTCTTGAATTTCTAAAATCTCTACCCAAGGGCCGAACACATATTAAACCTAATAGTCAGGTAATATCGCAATAAACTTTTGTAATAATTTTGGCTACTAAACCCATTTTAATTAAAATTATTATTTTTTGATTATTTTCGTTTCTATCGTATTAAATCACGCATGTCAAGGGTGAAAATCAATTCAGCCTACCACAAAAAACAAAATGTCATTTAACTTTCAGGCTTCCACCAGGTCCTTTTCCTGGGCCCAGTCGAATAATTAACGGTAGATTAACTAAGTCAGATATAAAAAAGCAAAGCCAGTCAGAGTAAAAATTGTTTTTGATGCCTTTAATTTGCATTAAAAAAATTAAATTGAAAAATATTAACATTTGGTGGTACCACTTAGACTTGTAAATTGGGCCTTCCGTGTCTAGAAGGTCCGGCTTTATTTTTAAAAGCGGCTCATGCCTATAGATTTAAAAAAGCTTTTTGATCCTGACCGAAACCAGCTGTATCTTAATATTAGTGTAATTAGGCTAAAACTTTGATTCACGCTTATTTTAGACAAATTGCATTATTTTGTTTTCACCTATTTATATGATTAAATAATTAATTTACCGGAAAGGTTATTATATTTCCCTCGTAGGTTGAGCTAATAATTCAAAATCAGATGAGGGGCCGGGCTCGGTGACAAAAAATTTTTGAGCGGGATAGCTTGAACTGAAAACCACCCTATGATTAGAGTCGGAAATTTAAAACATTATTTTATATATAAAAATATTGAATATCGGATTAAGGATATTTATCGAATAAGGTCATATATCCGAAAGAATAACATAAATGAAAAAAAATTATAACTTTAAAATAACAATATTTCGGGAAAATTAAATCAAGAAGGGATTAATTTTTCCAATATATGTTAATTTAAAATTATAATTTTTTTATTATTCTATCGGATATATGATCTTATTCAATATATTTTAATTTTTAAAACTGATATTATATAAATGCGGCTAAATTTTTTTATTTGCGATAGCTTACTCTAGATATTAAAAAATCTAATCAGTCAAACTCAAATGAAATCGTGATATCGTATCTAAACTTATACAACCTGAAACTGTATAAACGAACCCTTAAGATTGACAATAGAGTAAACGATTAAATTTTAATTTAAAGAGCTTTATTTTATATTAAATTAAGTAAAATGGTTCCCATGAACCTATAAAACCGATTTGGGTGAACTCCTCCTATTACTTTCCTATATTCATATTTATAGTTGCAAATCAGACAAAATATAAATGGTTTCGAAGTTTATGGTTTAAATACGACAAAGGCAAACGACACTGATCAACCGACCTTACAATCGAACGATATGAATAGAGTTATAGCAAAAATAGCCATTCCAGACAATAATGTAGCCTCAAATTTAGCCCTCAAACAAATATTTAATGGTCACGTGAATATGGCTCAACTCACGCGGTCTGGAAAAGCAAATCAAGCCAAGCTGAGCCTGGTTCACCAAATTAAGAAATGTCCAAAAAACATTCCAAAACCAAATAAGGAGTAGACTGCTACAAGCAATTAGCGAATTAACTTTTCCACTTTACTTTTTATCATTCTTTCAATATGTTGACAATACATTGATATAGTTATTTATATATTTTACAATATAATTTGTTTTTATGAAAAATTTTACTACTTTTATATATGCAAGTGCGTTTAAATTATAATGTTGCCCTGGGCCGGTGCGTCCATAAAATAAATCCAAGTGTTGCTTTGGGTTGCCAGGCAAATCACAGTGGATAGGCAGGTTTGGAACCAAATGATTGAATTTGTATTGACTTTGCAACTTGTTTTATGCTACCGACCGGCACTGATATACATTATTTTTTGCAATTTTATTTTGAATTTATCAAAGTCATATTAAATTTTTTTTATAAAAGATGAAAATACAAAGACGGGCCTGGATAAATAAGATTAATTTTGTTTTCTTTAAATGTAACAACTCTATTTTATTTGTTGTTTCATTATTTATTTATCAATTATGCAATAAATTTATTCATTAGTTAAGAATATACTCAGTCTTGTAGTTGGATGTGACTTAACAAAAATTAATGTTTTGGTGTTTGATCATACTGGGAATGATTCTATATAGCAAGCAGGATGAACAATTTAAACAAAAAAAAAGAAATTATGCCATGTCATAATAATTAAAATTTTATCATACAAGCTAAACCAATGCTATTACCTAATTTATGGATAATAATTAAGTTTAATTTCTGTAATGATGATTTTATAATCCATTAGGGTCGCGTTTAGAAGAGCTCATTCATTTTTCAAAAAAAATTTTTAAAAAATACTTGTTTAATGTTGGAATATTATTTAACCCGCAAATGGTAGGGTGAGAAAGTTGAAACGCGAATGCTATGGTGGGGTCTATACGGACCCCATTTTTATCTATAAATTCAAGAGTTGTAAAGCTATGATTTTTATTTTTTTATTATTTTGAAGAGAAATACGTGCTCTTCAATTATAGATTTATTTAAGTTATTATCAATGAATATGGCAAATTTTATTTGACACAAAGTAGAAAAAAATCTGAAAAATTGAAATTTTTTATATTTTCATATTACATTAAAAAAATTATGTCAATAAATTATATATATCAATATTATTGATTCAATCGTGTTTTTACGTATAGTAGAACATATGTAGAGAGTTTCATGAATTATTTCGATATAAAAAATTATTTTTGGCTATCATTTACCATAAAAATTAGATATTACGAGAAAAAAAATAATTCATATTATTATTTATTATACAGCACAAAATTTTGTATACTTAATAATTAAAATTATTTAAAAAAATAACTAGAATATACGGTTGCAATTATTTAAGTTTGAATTTAAATAGAGGCAATAACATGGTTTTCAACATTAAAATTGAGGGGGTCCATATGAACTCCAATTCAATTTCTAAATTCTAAACAAATTTTGTTATTAGACTTAGATCAAATTTTATTTACTAGTTTTGTTTATTTTATATTTAAGAAAAAAGTCACAAAAATTTAGTCCAAAATATATAATATATTCGAAGATATTCAAAATTCAAGATGTGCTGGTGTCCGTATGGACCCCACTATGGACCCCACAGTGCTAATCGCGGGTTAAGCGCTAGAATTTTTTAATTTCATTTTGCCTTATTTTTGCCAACTATAACAAGAATTAAAAATAAAAAATTTATTCTTACGGTATATAAAGCGCATTACTTCTACACTCTATATAATACACAGGTCAACAACACCACTGTCAGAAGCGTGAATATTATGAAAAACATAAAAGAATGCATCCCCATGATGGCCTAATCTCATATATACTTTTCGTTTTTCTTAGTTTCTTCCGTCTTTGGCTCCTTAAATCCGTCTATAACGTAAAATGGCCTTTTTTGACCAAATTGACAGATCTAAATATACCCTAAAGAAAAAAATTTAAAAATCTTTTTTGCATATAAAAATCCCTTGTAACTTATATTTTGAATCACAGATAATAAAAAATAAATTTTATTAATATAACAAGCTCTTACATCGGCATTTAGATAATACAAAATATTTTCTAAAATTAATACGACACGATATATTACAGTTTTTAATGAAAATATTATTTGAAGTTTGAAATTAACAGTTTAACTATTGTGAATATGCAAAAATAAAATTTCAATTATTTTTGTTTTTGAATCTTTTTTGGTTTTTTGACCTTTTTTTCTAAATTTTTAATGTTTATAATTGACTAACCAAGTTTGATTAGGAAAAACGGTAAAAGGATTTGATATTCCCTAAGATGGCAGGTTTGATCTCTGTAATTAACTCATAACTCTTAAAAAATTGTTGACCTGTGATATATTGAAAAAATTATAACTTGCAAATATAAAAATCGTGCCGTTGGGCGGGTCGAGCCGGAAGGGCCCGTGAACTCAAATATGGATTTAGATATGAATTTTGCTAAATTTTTATATATAGAGCAATTGCACCCGATTTAAGAATATATTTTAAAACAATAGTCAAAAATTCGATGTAAACCAAATTTCAAAAATTTAGAATATTTAGTATTTTTGTAATAAATGAATAAACACTGAACGCGCCCGCGTTCTAATTTAAATTTTTGATATAACAATATTCTTTTAGAATTAACGCAAAAAGATGTTTTTTTTTAATAAATAAAGGCGCGCTCGTAGTTCATTTTCGAAAATTCTAAAAATCAATATTTTTTTAATATTTTAAAAGCTTATGTTTCGGAAAAGTATTATTAATAATAATAATTCGGAATGACGACTTTTTGTAAAAATGCGTTTATGTCAAGCAAATTTTAAAAAATTCTAAAATTATTAAAATTTTTTGAAACAAACTCTGAACGGGCCCAAATGCGCATATAGCAATTAAGGTAGCTTCTGATGGTCAAAATTGTAAATAATCGAATTAGGACCATTAACTGAAAAATAGTGAATGACAAATGTTGATAGCTGTCTTGTTAAAAATGCAAAATGTGATGTCAAGTTAAGAGTTTCACAAATACCAATTTGTTTTATTATGGCAAAGTTTATCAATATAATTAGGATATATGCCCTTCAAGCCTTTCATGATTTATAACTTATTTCAAGGACCTGATAAATTACTTAAGACACTGCAAACGTTTCAACCTTGAGTAATACAAAAATCAAAATAAGGTTTTCCACATATCTTTAAATATTAACGTTCTCTAACACAATGTTATTCCTCCTTATGGTCATAATAATGACCGAATTAACAAGTAAATTGAGATATATTATAAATTTTTCGGTTATTTTGTCTAAATTAGGTACCAGTATCGATTAATTTTAAAAAAAAACTGATAGGAGAGTTTCGCCCAGAGCTAATTATCTTTTGGTGCGGTGCGGCCCTTAATAAAGAATTTAGTGCGCCGGGGCTTAATCAATAAATAATTTATGTCAATCTCAATATTCTGAATTTTTAATATATGAATCAGTTAATGTAGGATTTAATTTATGGTAAATTAAAATACAGGCCTGGCCCATTTTATTAATTATTCACTCGGCGGACCCGACCCTACTAATGGCACTAGCACAACTTCAATACCCGTTAAAGTAATCTAGAATTTTATTTTGTAAAAACTTGTTTCCAGGTAACAAATAAGGCGTGAAACAGTTTCAAAAAAACCATCATTTCCAATATAGATTCTTTATTTAATTTGCTAAACTGATAAACTTCGGCTTAATACCATCTTTATAGATTTTATTATATCCTACATAATGGCAGGTTTTGAGACAACGGATTTCTGCAGCATGCAATTACCGGCTCTACATAATTTTAATGGGGCACACCGTATAAGGTACGCCTCCTTCTTCCATATTAAACATCTTAATGTGTTAGGGCATTTTAAAGTGCTCATTTGTGATAAGTGGTTGGCAGTTTGAGAATTTAAGACAGCGAAACTGGGAGGGTGGTGACATTCACAGGTCAACAATTTTTTGAGAGTTATGAGTTAACTACAGAGATTAAACCTGCCATCTTAGAGAATATCAAATCCGTTTACCGTTTTTCCTAATCAAACTTAGTTAGTCAGTTATAAACATTGAAAATTTTAGAAAAAATGGTCAAAAAACCAAAAAAGATTCAAAAACAAAAATAAATTGAAATTTTATTTTTGTATATTCACAATAGTTAAACTGTTAAATTCAAACTTCAAATAATATTTTCATTAAAAACCGATAATATTTCGTGTCGTATTTGAGTATGGACGCGAAATATTTTGTATTATCTAAATGCCTATGTAAGAGCTTGATATATTAATAAGAATTATTTTTTATTATTTGTGATTAAAATTATAAGTTACAAGGGATTTTTATATGCAAAAAAGATTTTTAAATTTTTTCTTTTTAGGGTATATTTAGATCCGTCAATTTGGTCAAAAAAGGCCATTTTTCATTATAGACGGATCTAAGGAGCCAAAGACGGAAGAAACTAAGAAAAACGAAAAATATATATGAGATTAGGCCATCATGGAGATGCATTCTTTTATGTTTTTATAAAATTCACGCTTCTGATATTGGTATCTGTTGACCTGTGTTTAGAGCATGTCAAAACTCCGGAGTCAGGAAGAAGTTCATAAACTTCGGAGTTTTTTTTTATTAAAATTTGCTAGTTAATATATGTAATTATTACAAAATTAGCTGCTCTTTCATTTATTTACAACTTTCATTAAACAAAAATGAGTTTTATAAGAATTTAATCCGGAATTGTAAATTTATTTGAATAATGGTATTTTCCGGTATGTAATAAATTAAAAAATAAAAAATTAAAATATAACTAAATTTTCGAGAAAATGAATCTCTTAGTCATAGTATATTAAAATTAGATTTTAGAATGGAAAGAATCGAACGATATATTCCAAGTTCAATTATTATGATTTGATGGTTAGAATGTTTTTTAAGATAGTATTAAAAATAAGGAAAAAAATATAATAAAGCCAGTACAAAAATATAAAACTAATTTTCTAATTTTCAAAGCGCGTAAATTTGTTTTTAATTAAATTAAGTTTATATTCAATTAAATTAAATGGTAACTGATTTAAAAATAAAAAATTAATTTAATTAAATAAAAAATGATGATTATTGATAAAATGTGAAGTCGCCTTATTTAAGATGTAATTATAATCAATTTTCCTATTTAATGAATGGGGATTATTTTGTATAGCGAAACTTTCTAAGATTTTTCTTTTAAAATTATTTGGTTCGACATTTAAGATTTGTGGCGTAAGATTTAATGAATGAGAGGTTAAAAGGTGATGTTCTGCTAGAGCAGATTTAAAAAATTGGTTGTTTTTTACAGCTGATTCGTGTTCTTTAGTTCTTATATTTAAAAATCGACTAGTTTGGCCTATGTAAGAGAAATTACAATCATTACAATTGAATTTATATACACAATTAGATATATTATTTTGGTTGTGAAAAGTTTGTTTTATAAACTTATAGGAAGATTTAGTGGGTTTAAAAAATACATTGGCATAATCTTTTAATACATGGCGTATATTGTGGCTTAGGTGGTTAATGAAAGGAATACATATGTTAGGAAGATTAGAATTATTTTTTGATATGGGTAAGTCTTTTTTCTCTGAAAATATGTTTTTCGTGTGCGAGGAAGTAGATGGGTTTTTTTCGTTTTTGGATGTGTCATTATTTTTGTATAGATGCTGTAACTCAAAACTTTTGGATTGTGATGCCGGTTGTGTAAGTGCATTTTTTTGTTTGTAATATTTTATTTATTATTTTTAAAATTGTATTTAAATTATAACCTTGATTTAAAAATTCAAATAAAAGTGATTTAGTTTGTTGACTAGAAATATGAAAATTACTGGGTAATAATAGTGTTCTTTTAAAATGTGTGTAAATTACAGCATTAAACGATGAATTTGGATGGTTAGAATTTATATTTAAAAATTGTGAGTTAGCAGTTGATTTAGTAAAAACAGAAATATCTATAGTATTATTTATTAAATTTCTCGTTAACATTAATTCAAGAAACGAAAGTTGACAATTATTTTCTTTTTCACAAGTAAATTTAAGTTCAGATGCTTTATTAAAAAGTTTAAATAAATTGTTTATTGTATTTTCATTTGAAATTATTAATATAT
Source organism: Acutogordius australiensis (assembly GCA_030555515.1). Classification (NCBI taxonomy): domain Eukaryota; kingdom Metazoa; phylum Nematomorpha; class Gordioida; order Gordea; family Gordiidae; genus Acutogordius; species Acutogordius australiensis. The sequence goes on along the minus strand of CM060242.1, from coordinate 17,740,358 downwards.
CGTCAACATACCGTGTATAAAAAGTTGGAAAAGTTTTAATGTTCGAAAAAATTTTATTTTCTATATATCTTAAAACAATTTCACCTATATATGAGGACCAAGGAGAACCCATTGGCATGCCAGAAATTTGTTTATAATATACATATATCCCCGCTTTAGCTACTAAAGCTATCGATTGGTTTATATCAATAAACTTAGATTATTTTAATAATTTAACTATTGATATTGATACTATAAAAAGTTTAATAACCTTTGCAATAGAAAATTCTTTTTTACAATTTAACAATGTATATTATAAACAAATTTCTGGCATGCCAATGGGTTCTCCTTGGTCCTCATATATAGGTGAAATTGTTTTAAGATATATAGAAAATAAAATTTTTTCGAACATTAAAACTTTTCCAACTTTTTATACACGGTATGTTGACGAAATATTAATAATTTCAAATGAAAATACAATAAACAATTTATTTAAACTCTTTAATAAAGCATCTGAACTTAAATTAACTTGTGGAAAAGAAAATAATTGTCAACTTTCGTTTCTTGAATTAATGTTAACGAGAAATTTAATAAATAATACTATAGATATTTCTGTTTTTACTAAATCAACTGCTAACTCACAATTTTTAAATATAAATTCTAACCATCCAAATTCATCGTTTAATGCTGTAATTTACACACATTTTAAAAGAACACTATTATTACCCAGTAATTTTCATATTTCTAGTCAACAAACTAAATCACTTTTATTTGAATTTTTAAATCAAGGTTATAATTTAAATACAATTTTAAAAATAATAAATAAAATATTACAAACAAAAAATGCACTTACACAACCGGCATCACAATCCAAAAGTTTTGAGTTACAGCATCTATACAAAAATAATGACACATCCAAAAACGAAAAAAACCCATCTACTTCCTCGCACACGAAAAACATATTTTCAGAGAAAATAGACTTACCCATATCAAAAAATAATTCTAATCTTCCTAACATATGTATTCCTTTCATTAACCACCTAAGCCACAATATACGCCATGTATTAAAAGATTATGCCAATGTATTTTTTAAACCCACTAAATCTTCCTATAAGTTTATAAAACAAACTTTTCACAACCAAAATAATATATCTAATTGTGTATATAAATTTAATTGTAATGATTGTAATTTCTCTTACATAGGCCAAACTAGTCGATTTTTAAATATAAGAACTAAAGAACACGAATCAGCTGTAAAAACAACCAATTTTTTAAATCTGCTCTAGCAGAACATCACCTTTTAACCTCTCATTCATTAAATCTTACGCCACAAATCTTAAATGTCGAACCAAATAATTTTAAAAGAAAAATCTTAGAAAGTTTCGCTATACAAAATAATCCCCATTCATTAAATAGGAAAATTGATTATAATTACATCTTAAATAAGGCGACTTCACATTTTATCAATAATCATCATTTTTTATTTAATTAAATTAATTTTTTATTTTTAAATCAGTTACCATTTTTAATTTAATTGAATATAAACTTAATTTAATTAAAAACAAATTTACGCGCTTTGAAAATTAGTTTTATATTTTTGTACTGGCTTTATTATATTTTTTTCCTTATTTTTAATACTATCTTAAAAAACATTCTAACCATCAAATCATAATAATTGAACTTGGAATATATCGTTCGATTCTTTCCATTCTAAAATCTAATTTTAATATACTATGACTAAGAGATTCATTTTCTCGAAAATTTAGTTATATTTTAATTTTTTATTTTTTAATTTATTACATACCGGAAAATACCATTATTCAAATAAAAATGAGTTTTGACTACAAAAATACAAATTCCAGTATTTCCAATAAGCTAATGTTTACTAGCAAATTCCAAAAGAATAAAACTCCGGGACTTCGGAGTTGATGGACTCCTCCCGACTCCCGGAGTTTTGACATGCCTTACCTGTGTTATAAAAACAAATTTTTGCTTTTATTTTCAAATGTCGAGGGGCACTAATGCTATATCCTGAACCTGCGCTATACACGATTAATTAAACGGGGAAGAGAAAAAATTTGCAGGAAATTTTTGTCGTTTCCATTGTAAAATGTCAAGTGTACAAAATTTACCAGATGTTCAACAAAAGCCATGTGAAAGGGGGTTTAAAAAATACATGAAGTAACCATAAAAAAAAAATCAAAGAAAAATGGGAGCCCGCGCCCGACCGGTCTACCTATGGTCACGGCAGGGCCCCAACACGAGTCTAAGCCGCCCATATTTGTTATTTCGGGCCTTAGATATCTTAAAGTTAGTTTGGAACTCAATAAAATATCTACAAAAACTATAAAATTTTTTGGACAATATTAACTAAAATTCAAATGATTGATAGGTATAAGGGTTTGATCAATGTTTCAAGGGAAAGCGGTCAGATATTTATGGAAATTCCGCATTCATCCTTCTTTGAATTCTATCACTACACATATGTTTATTACCTCACTCGGACAAATCTTTATAACCTGCGTGCTGCTTTAGAAGAATTCCAAGCTGATGTAATGAGATATGAAATTATTTTTACCCGCAATAGGCTCTGGCCTTTACTTCTTTTGAAATTAAAAAATAATAATATTTTTAAAAAAAATATTGGTTTAATTTGCCCTTTTACATCCGCGTCTATTTTCATTTTAATTATCCAAAAATTGAATATAAAAACACGTGAATTATGGTTTTAAAGGCATTTTGAATTACTGCCTTGGCGCCAAAAATAAATCCCATCTAAAACACATTTTGATAGATATTAAATCCCATAGTTTGACAACAAAAAAAACAAACTATTTACAAGACAAGGCCTTCGATACGATATGCCTAACAAAAAATTAATATTTTTAATTATCAAAATAATATAAGACTGGCCACTCTAATTTTAATACATTAGGTTTGATTTTTTATAAAACATTTTTTTTAACGGTCACAGCATTTATAATAATTACAATGGGACATATTTTAATAAATTTTGATTTTTTTCAAAAAATACACAAAACAGATGCTTTAACATTAACCAAAGCTTTTTTTCCAGGCGCCAATGTGGTAATAATTATGTAATTTAAAACAAATATTTAAAAAAGGCGCGGCGCGTTCGATGTTGAGTTTTTTTTTTAAATTTTTTTTTTGAAATAGTATTTTCAGTGCGAATTAGAATGGGCAACAATAAAAAATTTATTTTAATTTTGAATATAAAAAATTTTGAAAATAGCTCAACAGTGAACGCGCTAGATGAAAACTGTAACACGGGCACAAGCGCTTGAGAAGATATGTCTATGTGCAAACCATTATTTCAATATTTAATTTAAGACCTATTAAATCCTTTTTGCATATTTCTAAGGAGTAAAATTTATCCTCTGTTATAAATTAATGAATTTTATATTCTATTTGTAAATTGATGCATTAAAAGGCGCTTTTAGAGCTTAGTTATTATTTAATATATTTTACTTTTTACTTGTAAATAAACGCACTTTTTCATGCCAATAATATTTATTTGCGCCGAAAATATATATTAAAAGTTTTTTGAAAGAAAAATTATAAACTTTTTCAAAAAATAACGGTAAGCCAATGTTTATTTAAATTTAGCTATAATTGTATAGAAGTCTGTAAACATATATTAAACAATTGCTCAGGATATAAGAAAATATTGTAAAAAAAAACCGTAGTTAATAATTCTCGATAAAAACACAAATCCCAAAAATTTTGAATTCAAAAAATTTTTAACAATTTAAAAAAAAAATGATTGAACTCTGAAGCGTTCTTGTGTGCTTAAAAAAATATCGGTGGCTTTATATATAATGCGTTCTTTTACAAAATAAACTTTTTATAACTTTTAAGCTAAAAAGTTCATTTGACGTCCTCTTTTAATTGAGTTTGTGACCTAAAAGAGTTAATCTAAATTTGTTTAAGTTAACCATCATTCAAGATTTTTATTGTTAAAGCGTAGTTCTACGTTGATCTCCCAAACCCAAACCATTTATTCTCCTTGATAACCGAGTCGGACCTAAATACCAACCACACTTATGGGAATCTATCGGATCCAGAACCTTTGCCACATCAATTCACAAATTATAGCAACGGTTACCAAAGTTTCTTAAGCGGCGACGATAACATTGAAAAAGTTTTTATTAACATTAGAAAGGTTTTTAAGATCGATCACACATTGTTCAATAAGTTTTTAGCACCTTGGTTTAAATGCTTTTAATTTTATAGAAAACGTCTGTTTTTGATGGTTAAGGGATAATGGAAAATGATATTTTTTTTTCTTACTAACACTTGCTCACGGGAGCGACAAGATACGTTTATTACATTTTGCAAATGTTATATTAATAATATGAAGGCGGTAATACTTAAAATTTCAATATACGTTAACCTATACACTAATTAAAAAACTCGTTCTGCGCCGTGACCAAGATTTGAATAAGAGGCAAATTTAATTTGAAACTATAATTTTGCCTAGTTTTATTTAAAGAGGCATGGAAGCAAATTAATACTTTATTTATATACAAGCTTTAGATTTAATGATTTATGAGAAAAGGGAGTGTGAGATACCAGCTCCTTCCTTATTACGGGCCAACATTAAACTTTTGGCAAATAATTTTAAAAATATAAGCCATTTTGATGCAATCTGATATATATTTAAATTGTATTTTACATCCGAAATATATTAAGAGCGCAACTAAATTTTTAATTTAGGGTTGGGAGGCTTGTGGACAATGTTTAATTATTTTATTTCCCTAGCTCCGCGTTTATCAACCATACCAAAACAAGCTTCGGATTTATGAAATATTTGGAAATTTTGTTTCGTATAGCGGATTTCTGGGAAATGCTGCCAATAAATTACGAATGATTCAAATGCGAGTTTTCGACGTCAATACTTCTCTAGCTCAACCCGTTCCACCCGTCAAAATCATAATAGCGAGATGTCCGCTCATATGCAATTAACTACAATTTTTTCTTATTTCAATAAAATTAAAAAACTATATGTACAAATTCGTCACAAAGTCAGATATATTTTATTTTTAAAACAATTTTATCCTAGACTTCCAATATTACAAAGACTTTAAAAAAGTTTAGTATTTTTTTATGCAAATCAATTTTGCAGAATGAAAAAACAATAATTTGTTTTGCGCATAATTGTATTTTCATTTGGGATGCGAGAAAAAAATTAGCACCATTGTAATCGTGGGGTGTAGAAGAACTCCTATAAATAGAGGTTACAATTACTAAAACTTGGTATTTATTGATTTAGGCTAATTTGAAGTGTACTTTCACTCCTCATTTATGAATTTGATAGCTCTGTAACAAACATTTCTGCCTTACACGCAGGAAGTTTGGATTTGAACCCAGGCATAGGCGGCTTTTTTCTTCGGAAAATGTACACATATGGAACTACTTTAAAGCTGCTGAGTGTTGATAGGCAGCCCTAAACGCCTAAATATAAGCTTAGGCTAAAAACCTAGATCGCCGACATGCGAGCAAATCTTACTATTAAACCCGTCGGCAATATTAATTTCTTTGCTCCGGTGAAAAGAGCCCTAAAGGGGTATAACGCCTCTATATAGGGGAAGGTATGGGTGAAACCTTAAATATTGGTTTTTTTAATCATATATTGTTCAGAAATTTTATAATCTATGATATGTTAATTTAATATTTTTAGATTCGGTCTAGGAATTGTAAATTATATTTTACGCATATCAGGGCGTGCTTTGTTTATTAAAATTTTTTTGGAAAATCAAAAAGGGCTTTAACATCAACCAACATGTTTTAAACGCATTTTATCAGTGGCGCCAGGACGGCAATGTAAAATGCCTTAAAATAAACATAAATTAAATGTTCCTGATATTTATTTCGTCAAGGTTTTGTCTCTTTTAATTTTGCAGCAGGCCGCAGAGTTAAATGAGATTTATCACGCGCCAGTGACCTAGGTTTTTGGGCCTAGGCTCTCAGAATAACGGATGGCTTTAAATTTCTGCCCTTCCACGAGTTTTTTTGCCCCCCCCCCCCCCCCCAAAAAAAAAGTGGAAAAGCTAGAATCGGGCCTTTAACAATCAAGTCCTTCCTCGTTCAAAAATTCCTATTAATTAGGCGAATTAATTTTCATTATAAAATAATTGTCCAAATTTGTCCTTATCCTTATTATTGAAATTATTATTGTAATATGTGCTTGTGAATATTTTCAATGTTTTCATCTATTGCGAACGTTCGACATTATGTAGATACATAGTAGAAAAATAAAATTAATTTAATAAATCAGCGTATAACCTCAAATAAATGCTAACAATGGAGGCCCGGATCTAGAATATGTAGGAAATATTTATTTTATAAAGGTACGATTAAATTTGAAATTATACTTTAACCTTTCTTAAATCCTTAACGCATCGTTAATAGGCTAAAAAATTGACAAATCTAAATTAAATGGGTTTATTATCAAATAAAGTTAAATATCAAAAATTATAATAGTTATTATATTGGGCCATTAGCTATTTGAAAACTGAAATCGCACATTATGACACCGGAAAATTCTTTGTGGGATTAATATTACTACTATTTAATTTGGTTCTTCCATTTTTAAAAAAATTCTTTTTAAACAATTGATTAATATTGCATTTAAATCTAATAAATTAATCTAATAATCAAAATGACTTTAGTCAATAAAAAAGTGGACGAGGTAAATTTTTAAAAACAAATACAAAAATACCATGGCATAACGAAAACAAACATTAGTCTTAAAAACAAAAAAATTGATTACGGTAATTTTAATTTGGAAATAGCTGAATTAACTAATACATTTAATTGTGCTATGTGATTTTAATTATTTACATTGAAAATGCTTTTTTAAATTTTTTGCACAAATACCATATTTGCGCAAATTTTTTTAAATCCCTAACATTTTTAGCTATTAATCAATATAGTGATGACTGAATTGTAAGAACTATCAAGATGCAAATATTTTATATTTTAATAACTTCTAAAAAGACCTAGATAAATTATAGCCACGCAATTATAGGTGTAATTACTAGACAAAAACAACATAAACAATACTTGGTTTTGTAAGGAATTCTCTTGCAATTTCGAACGCGGGTTTAGGTTTTTTCTCAGTGCCTCCAATTTTATTTTGGGTCTAAAGTTATAAAAAATTCTTAAACCACTAAGTTTTCCAAAATCTATTAGCATAATTAATTTCTTTAAAAAACTGGTCAAAAAATAATAATTAATTAAATTTATACGCTATTTGCTCTTGGGCTATTTCAGATTTGACAAAAACCACTATTTAAAGAAAAACAAAAAAAAAAAAAAATTTAGTTTTGAACGCCATACGTTATTTATGAATGATTTGTTTATCCAGTTTTATATCTTTTGTTTCCACCCTTCGGTGTTGTAAATATAAAAGCTCAATACACCATATGAAATTTTCATTTTACCGAATATTTAAAAATTTGAGGCATTGGCTAAAATTTGATTTCGTATTTGTAATCAGCACCAAAAACTTGACCAAAAATAATTGTTATCGTAAAAATCATATCTTATTATTTCTAAATAAATTCGTTATATTCACTACTGACCAACAAGGAGAATTTTTTATATGGTTTATTTGATTGCCGTTTAGTTTTTTAATATGTAATTTAAGTATATTTAAATATTTACTTTTTGCGGATGGAAAACTTAAGAATTACCTCTTGGTTCGATCGAATCTGCCAAAAGTCAGATTGAGTAAAAAAAACAACAAAAAAGATCTTGTTTTTTATTAAATTTTAAATATAATTTTACTAAATTTATATAAAAAAATTACATTATAGGGAGATACAAATTTTAGTGCTGTATCCTTAAAGATAATCTTGGCAATTATAAATGTAATTAAAATTTGAGTTAAATGATTACAATGTAAAAAAAGCAATAATATTTAGGAGGAATATGAATTGCCAAAATGTGTAGGGATGGGGACAAATAATTATCTTGTAGTTTAATACTACGACATTTGTTGAAAAATTAAAAACAAAATAAGCCATGGCCTTATAAAAATGTACCACGTAAATTAGTATCAAAAAAGAGGAAGATATAAATTGTTAGTGTAAAAAACGTGAGTTCCAAAAAGTTAGTTGTATCGATGACAAGTTCGTTGCGAATCTTAGCTATGCATATGATAACTGCTACTGTTGGAATTTCGCACACACAATAAGCCACGAAGTAAATGAGGGTGGCACTATTTCTTTGAATATTTTGACGGATTCTCGTTGCAGTGCTCATAATGGCTCGGGGACCATGTGACATTACATCGACATTCGGGGCGTTAGTTAAGTTAGTGGTTCGCCTATCGCTATCACATGCGCTAGAAATTCCCCATCTACTATGTGGTATGTGCGTCCGAAATTTGCTCGAAGTCGAAATGTTTCGGTCCCTTGGTGGTTGACTTACACGAATTCTACGATTTCCAATGGAAAGAAGCTTATAGGCTATGGCCGATCCCAAACACAAAATTACAAATCCAGGAACCACGGCCAGAATAATTACCCTTGCTAGGTCATAAGCCTCAAGCCATGTGCCTTCACTTATAGTTCTTTCGAGATACAAGACCCTAACAAAGCTTCTTTCTGATAAATTCTGACCAATCGAGTAGTTATTATCACCGCTACCCGCATAATAGGTGTTAGAAGCTTGAAATAAAATTGGCTTTAGGCATGATCGAACATCGTACCAAAAATAACTGGAAAAACTTAAAGTGAAAGTGAGGGCCAGAAACAATTTTGGCATGTGTTTTTGTTGAAAATATTTTTGCGTGTTAAAAATTCCCTCAAAAAATCTTTTTATTTGCAGAATCAAATTAAGGATATTTGGTCGGCTAACATTATTATTATCATAACTATAGCTCGCACAAATCTCCCGACCTCTGGGAAGTGTTGACATCCCGATTCTATTGCCCCCGTTGTTTTGTTCGGTGTTAATATGATTCCTTAGCGGCTTCCGTAGCAAACTGAGTCGATCCCATAGGATGAGGCACATAACAAATGTGGTTGAATTAATCAACGCATTGACTATGATAAAAGATAGATGGGCCCAGTATTGGAGCCACCACCAATACCCGAACGACCAGTACGGACTTCCCGTAACTATTTCGTGAAATGTCTTGAAATTACGCGAGACTTCGAAGATACAGGTCGCTAAATTGATGACAGTCAAATCGTATAGGAACCCGTAATATGTTATCTGAATATACACCGGTCTGTCCACTCTGTTTCGGTATGGGCTTAAAACTTTTCTTACCGCAAACAGTCCTAAAATGTTACCAATCATACCCAAGCATAAAACTATAGGGGTTAGTATGTTATTCAAGATGGTTGAAGGTTCCAACCAATCTACATTTTCTGACTCGCCTAGCTCCATGCATAAGTCACCGGTCAACTCCTGTTGCATCGAAGTATAGTTCTAAACCCTGACCAGTAAATCTAGTATTTTACGTGCTTTATAATATTTTTTATTTTATATATGTTTAAGATAAAAAAAATTATAAAGACAATTTTAAAATTTTACCCTTTACCATCTTGTTTTCCAATTTTTATCTGTTCAACAAACATCTCACTGTCAACTAGTGTTTTGTATCCCTTAATGAAAATATTAATGCTCCGGGTTTTGTTAAGTATTTTCAAGAAAACCAAAGATAAAGCATTTCCTCAGCGTTTTTCTTATAAGCCTTTAGTCAAAGAATTTTGATCAGTAAATGTTTACCGACTGTTCAAATATGTTTAATCTCAATTTATAAAAGATTTACAAGTGACCGACTCTAGGGCGCCTCTTTAATTAAATTATTTTGTCACTTCCTAAATTGCAATAAAATATATACTTGGTTGTTTTTTAAATTAAATGAAATTTAAACAATTTGATGAAAACGTTTCAAAGAATTATTGAATCGAAGCTGTTCACACTTTTCCTGTTTATACTCCGGCTAAAATCTCTAAAATAAATCTCTTGGAATTTAAACTTTCACACTTTGAGTTCTAAAGTCTTAATATTATAATTGATTTACTCTAACTTATTGAAACTCGTATTAACAAGCAAGTTTGATCACGTATTACATTGAGTCTAATTTTTAATACTTTAGGATAACGCACTTTATCCACAACCCTAGCAATCATAATACATATCGACAAATAAAAACTTTTGGTCCGGATAATGAATACCTATACATGTACCCTTTTTCTAAATTTCCAGTTTTTATTATAAAATGTCATGACAAAATGCTTTTTCACGTTTATTTATTATGCTTTTGTTTTCTTTCTTGGTCATGTATTAGTTGGCCAAACAAGTCTGTAGTTGCTACAAAAATCCCCAATATTGCATTTTTAACCATATCAAAAAACTTTAACTCAAATAGAACGGAAGTTATGAATTTTAAGGTAGGACAGACTTTTGAAAGTTAGCTAAGGTATAACCAGGAATAATAATTTGTGAAATTTTTTGTCGATGTGAATAATATATAATTTGAATTTTGAAATAGTAAATATAACTTCGAGTTAAATAACTGCTTATTTACGAAGTTTGGTCACTATTAATACGAATTTTTTTCTAGAGCATTTCACAATTTTTGTGGAAGAATAAAACAAGCTTAAACCATTTTGTCACCTGATTTACATCGTTTGTTTTTCATCACAACAAGGTTTTGCAGGTTTATATTTTTTTTTTTTTTACTTATAAAATAAAATTTAATATTTGACCGAGCTGAGCTGGCCAGCCTGTTTATTTATTTTCGGCTGGGGAATATAAAAGTTTCACTTGAATGTTTGGCAGAATCCAAGTTTTTAATTATTTGTTAATTATATTGAGCCTATAAGCGCGTTTAATAAATTTTAGTTTTTTTTGCAAATTAAGTTTTTTTTTAAGACATGGTTAACGGATGAAGTAGTGGAAAAATCATATTTTTTTATAAAAATTAAAACAATATAAAAATGTAATTAGCGCCTCTAAGGATCCATTAAACGCGTCGTTAAAGAATCAAAGCTTAGGCTGCGGCTAGTGAAAAAAATTGAGGGCATTTGGTTAATTATAAGGTGGCCAGTGTAAAATTTTTTTGTTAGGCATATTCTAAAACGACCAAAAAATAATAATTCTCATTTTTTGATATTAGCTTTTTACAATTTTGAAATTTGAAATAGCCTTATTTATATGCTAATCTAACGTTAATGAAAATACAGTTTAGCCTTAATCATGCGGCCAGCTTGAGCAAGAAAATTAAAAATAAATTTAGTAAAAATAGATAACTATAGGTTTCTAATGAACGTGCCCTGTCGAAATTAAGATTAAAAAAAAACACAAATTTTTTATCATCAATATTATTGTGTTGACTTTTGTGTTTTTGGATTGAGGGATGAAATATGGGAATGCTATATCCATTTTAACGGGTTTTTGTATATAAATATATTGTTTGATCAGGTGTAATACGACTAAGAAGCTTTAACTGTCCTTGTAGCTACGTGACTTGATCTGACTGAATATCAACCGATCAATCATTTATTAATTAGTTTAGTTCCAAGTTAGAGCATAAATAACACATTTGAAGTTTTCAATTGTTTTGTAACGATAAACAACCAAAAAACAAATAAACAACTTTTCATTATTATGCAGGATTACAGGTTAATTCTTAGGCTTAAGAGCAAAACAGCACTATATTTATAAATCTATAATTTTAGAAACATTAAAATGCTCACTCACTTGGGTCTCCATGTTTTTATAATTTACACGTTAGCCGTGGTCCTAATTGGGTGCATTCTCAATACGGCAGGCCTTGTCACTTTCGCACGCAATAATTCACATGGTTCGACAACGGTTAGAATTATAAGTTGCAATCTTTATTTAGCCACCCTGTGCGTTTGGGATACCTGCACTCTACTATTTAACTTCGGTACCGGAGCTTTGAGGGCTCTCCTACCAACTTTTAATGCCCTTTTTATGCGCCATCCCATTCTTTGTTCCGTTCACGCCATCTGGGTAGAATTGTTTAACCTACTTTCCGCGTGGACCATAGTGGCTTTTACGACAGAACGCCTACTAACTTTGTACGTCCCGTCGCGTTGTCAACGCCAAAAGCATTGCCGAAGATTCGTGAAAGTCATGGTGATTTGTCTCCTCATAAACCTCGTGTTTTCAGCCTGGAAACTATTTTTTTCGGGATTCGAGGCGAACAGCGTTTTCGGCTACCCGGCATGCCATAAATATGACTTTTCCAAACTTTTACCGAGCATTGGGAATGATTCAGACTTAGACGTAGGAATTCGCGAAACATCACATTTAAATGCCAGCGCCGTTGGTAGTGCTTGTTCCGTAAAGTGGCTCCGCCCCCCATATGTTTCGCATAACATCATCATGTACTTCTTTGTTGCCCTCAACAAATGGCTTCCGGCTCTTGTTATATTTTTTTTTAATCTCCTAATCATATGCAAGATATGGTTTCGACATTGGAAGTTAGAACGGATAGTCAATTTGAATTCCATTTCACCAACTTCGAGGTGCGAATTAGCAATGACCAGGGGAGCTAGAACAATCACTTCGAGACGCCAGTCAGTGGGAACTGCAAACATACCTCCTTTTTTAGAAAACCAATCATATTTTAACAGTTTTAAATACAGAATTCGACAAATAAATTCTTTCATCGGGACATCGTATGCCATGAATTTACCTTCGAGTCCAGCTTACCTGTCCAGACTCAAGCGGGAAAGGAGGGCAACTAAGCTGCTGTTAATTGTTTCGACGGCCTATCTCATCTACAGTTTACCACTCGGCGTAGTTCAAACATACGAACTGGCCATAAGAAACTCCCATGCGCAAATGCATAGAGTTGGTGCCATTCCGGGATACTGGAAACGGCTTAAACAGATTCGCGTTTTTTCCTTTAGCCTATACGAGTTGGCCTATTGTACCAATTTCATATGGTACCTGTTTTTTCCGAACTACGGAAACATTGTTTTACCTACCTGGATCCTAAAATTTTTACATATGAGAGCAATTTGATATTGAAAGGCTTGACAATTTCCTTAGTTTTTATATCGAATTTTCTATCTTATCGAAAATCTCTTATTAGTGCGCGTTCAGACTTTACTCAGTTTTGCAAAAAATTGAAAAATTTTTTTTTATATTGAAAGCATTTCAAAAAGTCGCCAATCTCTATTATTAGCATTTGAAATAATTTTTCGGAAAAAAAATTTTTGAAAATTTTGAAAAAAAAAATAAAATTTTTGGAATTTCTAAATATATAAAAAAAAACTTAAAAAATGAATTAAGTTTGAACGCACCAGTTAGGTCGCATATCACAGGTCAACAAATTTTTGAGAATTATGAGTTTAACTACAGAGATCAAACCTGCCATCTTAGGGAATATCAAATCCGTTTACCGTTTTTCCTAATCAAACTTAGTTAGTCAGTTATAAACATAGAAAATTTTAGAAAAAAAGGTCAAAATAAAAAAGATTCAAAAACAAAAATAAAATTTTATTTTTGCATATTCACAATAGTTAAACTGTTAAATTTAACTTCAAATAATATTTTCATTAACCGATAATATATCGAGTCGTATTTATGTTTGGACGCGAAATATTTGTATTATCTAAATGCCGATGTAAGAGCTTGGTATATTATTATAATTTTTTTTCCATTATTTGTGTTTAAAAATGTAAGTTACAAGGGATTTTTATATGCAAAAAAGATTTTTAATTTTTTCTTTTTAGGGTATATTTAGATCTGTCAATTCGGTCAAAAAAGGCCCTTTTTTGTTATAGACGGATCTAAGGAGCCAAAGAAGGAAGAAACTAAGAAAAACGAAAAATATATATGAGATTAGGCCATCATGGGAATACATTCTTTTATGTTTTTATATTAATCACGTTTCTGACATAAATATTTGTTGACCTGTGTATTTTTTGTTTAAGCTAGCGTCATAAGAGGCTTTCATTTGGTAGTTGAATAGAATAAAATACTAGCCTACCTTTTTAAGATGTGCTCTATTTCGAAGATGTCTCGCTCAAAAAATTATTTAGAAATTATTTATGTCCAATCCAAATTTTAAGTAAATATTTAAGGTTCTTTATAGAGTTAGTATCATAATTTATTTACAAAAATTGTAATATACAATCTGCGTGTGTCCAAGCTTGTTATAATGAATTCTATCAAATTTAAATGCTCAATCATCTCAATAGCCATTATATTAAATTAGAAAATTTTTGAGCAAAAATAAATAATCTGCTCTTTATATCCTAAGGCGCATAATTAAAACGAAAATTGTTAGAACATGGTTTTGCTTGCATCTATCAAATATCATCTTGGGTCAATAAAAAACGTAAATTTAAAATTTTCAAAATCTATTTTGAAAATACGTACAATACGATGTCTCGTATGAGGAAAGTTTATTCAAACCTTTTAAGGCGCTATTAAGGGGGAAATAAACGATATATTTTCTTCAGTATTTGCCTATAGCTAACTTTCAAATTTTATATTTAAAAAATTCCTGAATTTAAAAGTAAGTTAATTTTCATTAGTCCAAAAAATGAATTAAAAACACATAAAATATAAAGGCATTTTGCATCATCGCCTCGGCGGCATTGAGAAAACCAGTTAATAAACGATTTAATTGTTGTAAAAATTACAAGACACTATTTATTTTGTCTAATGAATGAATATGGAATTTTTGATTAAATATTTAATTATTAACGGGTTTGTACACAGCCAATGAATAATTCTTGCTTTAATTTTCTTTTAAACATAAGATATTTTAGGGTACTTTTAAAATCATATTTAAAAAAAAAAGATATTTAATCTCCTATTTTCTATGCCAAATTACGAAACCAAGACCTGAGAATAAATGTTAATATCATATTTTACCTCTGATGACCTAAACGAACATTATATTTAAGTTATCGTTAACCCTTAATCAAAGGCGGCGTTGTTTGAAAATTTAAAACGACTTTTAACCTATTTTTCTCTTCATGAGTTGTAAGCAGGAGTAAAAAGAGGAGGGAGTGGGAGCCTAAGATTTTGCCGCCTGCGATGGCAGGCAATTTTGTATCAAGGACACATCATTTATTGTGTCAAAAATTGTAAAAAGCGAGAATTGTATTTTATTTAGGCAATAATTGTTTCTAAGTAGGTAATTAGCAAAGCACAATTTAGCTAATAATCGTTTCTAATTAACTTGTATTTATGGTATTTTTTGATAAGGTATCTTACAATTTTAGTATAGAAGATTTTAGCTTTAAGAATACATTTTTTCAAAACAAGATGCGTGAACAAATTTAGAGTTTCTAACAATTTCTTAAAGGTATTTATTTAAAAGAGCTAATAATTAGAAACAAATTGAAAAAAATAATTTACTTTAATCAATTTTTAGTGTCTTTGTCCGTTCATTAAGTGTAGTTCACGCAAATTTATTTTTCCCTTTTTGCTCAAAAAAATTCGAAAAAAAAAACAAGCAACTTTGATGTTAGTGAAGGGCGAGAGAAAAGAAAATTTGTATGAATCACACACGGCGTGCAAAAAAATTAATCTTATTTTATTATTTAATTATCGATTTTCTATACTATGAATTATCTTTATAGCAGACGTGATTAGAGGAGTTTTTTTAGAACATACCTACATTTTTATTTAATCATAGAGTTATTCATTGTATTTTTCAATTTTTAAGGTGTAAATTCCCGTAATCGGCTTTGAGAAAAATTTAAAACAAAAACGCCATTAGATTAACCATAAAAATTCTGTGAAACCAGAATAATTTTTTTTAATTTTCAGAAAAAGGTTAATTTGTTGTACAATGAATTGATAGAGATATATTTAAATCAAGGCTTTTAGATTGGAGAAATTTGCTACGAAACTTTAGAATCTATGCCCCGACGAATAATTTTTTAGGCATCTAAACGCCGCCAATAAGAGGCAAAATCATATTTGCCCCCCCCCCCTACCCCCCGTTGTTCTTTTCTCTTTTGAGTCACTCAGGGAAACCAAAAATCCTCCTAAAGAAACGAAAGTTCAGTTTTAACGTGCTCATCAAACGGGGCAGTACCCTCCTGATGTATTTTTCATTTTAGGGCCAGCCCTGAAATTGGTTCTTTATTTTAGGCTCGGCCCGGCCTAAATTTACATACGGCTTAAAAATTCTATATTTTAAGTCAAAAATTTTTGTTTTATTAAATAAAATACAGAGTGTTTAAGTATCACAGTTTGTCCTGTAATGATAAATTTATCATTTTTAATTCTTGTTAATAATAGTTAAAAAAATAATATATGAGATATTAAATATCGGTCTGGCCCAACCAGTAATTCTTTTTTTCTAATTCCGGCGGCTCGGCGGGCCGGGTCCCGACTTCGATATCTAGCCCATATACAGTTTTCAAGTATGAATTTGTGTAAGTTGGTTAAATAAAATTTTTACAGACAAATAAATTAAAAAAAAATAATTATTATTAATTTTTGTTTTTTGCCTAAATAAATTTTTAAAAATGTTGTCCATTTTAAAATATTTTTTGCTTTTTCATATAGAATTTTGGTTAAAAGATAATCTTTCCCGCAGGTTTAATCGTCGCCCAATTTAGTCAAATCCCTAACCCCCTAATTGGGCCTTTAAAACTTTATATATGTAGAATACGGTGTGACAAATTGCTGCTATATCACGGATTAATGACAATAGAGATAATTGATCTCCGTCACATATTTATTAGTTAAGTTTTCTTTTTACCATGGTCCGTTTCATTTTATTAATGCTCATATACAGCCTGTTTAAATTAGAATCTACGTGTGATAATTTAATTTTAACGCAAATTTCTTTACCATGACTCACACCTAAAGCCCATTGTGTTACCATAAGGAAAAAAAATCTGTTTTCCTCGAAGCTTTAAAGTAAACCATATTTGGATGTTCGTAATTTTAATATATTACAGGCCCGTCTTACCTCAAATCTAAAATGGCGCTTTCTTTGTTAAAAATATGGATATTAAATTGCTTAAGACAAGAGGTATAAAAATAGAGTTAGATGGCTTACATGATTCATGCGAATACCATTTCATTAAACTTATCAATTATTTCCGCCTATTCTTTAAAATTTATGAAGAATTTAAAAACCACCAATTATTTAATAGAGGTATCGAACATTACTTATTTTTTTGAGTGTAAACTTCAAAAAATTATTTAAATTTTTGTATACTTGGTAAAATTTTCTACGATTTACTACAAATTATTCAACTTTCAATGCTTTGGGGACCGATTTATTCAATTATTTTGCTATGTTCCACTGTTAAATTATGGCACGGTTCTGCGGCTATTCAACTAAATTCACATTTTAAATACGGTTAGATTTTAATATGTAATATCTAAATATAACTAGGAAAGGGCAATTTTAAACCCGTAATCTGCAACCTTAACCAGTTAACTGCTTGAAATGTTTGGAACAAATTGTATATCATAGGCCATAACTTGTTTTCCTTTTTATTTTAATTGTCAGACAATTATTCATAATTTAGATATTAGATAAGCCAATGAATTTGACAGCGATGGAAAATATTTAAACTATTTTCTTAAAGTTTCAAACTTAATAGAGGATTGATCTGACCCGTTTAGATAGGTTAAAATAGCATATTTCGGGTATGATCAGCCCAATTCTTAGTTATATATTTGCAAAAACTTTTTATTTTAGTCTGCGCAGTTTTTGGCACCAAAAGGTCAAATGCATATGACTTAAAATATCTATCATAAAATTAGAGTCTGTTATCTAATTAATGTTAGTAGTGAATTATTTGGATATGTTTAAGTAATTACTTTAAAGGAAAAACGGTTATATTTAAAATATCATCATTAATGTTTAACATTTATCTTTTTGATTCACAAGCAGAAAAAAATTTTGCTCGTCGTTTTTTTTGCATTTTTTAAATTAACAAATAAAATAAAAGAATATTCGAAAAATAAGTCTAATTTTTCGCTTATCCATAACGATTTTTCAGTATTCTTATTTTACCCGTTAGGGTGAGGAATTTGTAACGCGAATGGTACAGTGGGGTCATACGGACCCCAATTTTAAACCTCTATAACTTTAAGAGTTTTAAAGCTATGATATTTATTTATATATTATTTTAAAGAGAAATACGTGCTCTTTCATTATAAACTATAATTATTAATGAATATAGCAAATTTTATTTAACACAAAGTAGAAAAAAAATCTAAGAAATTGAAATTTTTTATTTTTCCATATTACATTAAACAAATCATGTCAATAAATTAAATGTATTAATGTTATTGATTAAATAGGTAGGGCAGAACATAAGAAAGATTTATGGAAAAAAAATATTGAAATTTTACATTTTTGGCTATTATTCACCTAAACTAGAAAGAAAAAAACTCCTTATACTTTATATGTATAACTATTATGAATACCAAGAAAGTAGGTTGCAATTTTTTCAGTTTAAATTTACATTGAGGCAATATCAGTTTTTTAGATTAAAATTGAGAGTGTGAGGTCCATATGGACCCCAATAGAATTTATAATTTCTAAACAAATTTTGTCATTAGACTTAGACCATATTCTAATTTAATTTTGTTTATTATATTTTTAAGAATAAAGTTACAGAAATTTGGCTCATAATATATAATATATTTGAAGATTTTCAAAATAAGCTGTGCTGGGGTCCATATGGACCCCAAAGTGCTAATCGCGGGTTAAAAGATTAAATTTTGTATTAAAGCTGTTTAAAGTATTTTGCATAGCCAAACGAGCCCTAATAATATTAAAATATATTTAATAATAAAAACAAGCGTTTTGCATTTATATTTAAGATATTAAGTTAATTAAATGTTAGTTTGCGTTAATGATAACCTTAGAATTTTATTTCTTTTTATATACATCGGGTACAAATAATAATGTGTTTATTTTAGATATGGCATCATTGAATGATCAAATTAAGGACAACCTATGGAACTACTTCTTTAATGAAATGACTAAACTGACAAACACAACAAAGCGTGATTGTGCAAAAGACGGGAACGTTAAGTCTTGTCTAAAATGCTTGACCTCCACCTGCCGGAACTATAGGTAATCTGTTACATAATAGTTGCGATTTTTTTGCGCAGCCTTGACTGTGTCCAATACTATTAGTTCATTAAAAAAATTTAACGGTCATTATTAAAAAGCAAATATTAATGTGATTTGCCCCAAAGAATAAAAAAAGGCCCTTTAAAGTTAATTAATGGCGTTTAATTTTCACAAAAATAATTCTATTTACTGGCTACAGCCATACATGGCAAAATTTAATTTTTGTGTAAATTAATAAAAAAAATATATTTTGGATAGAGTTTTAAAGACAATCTTTTAAGAGAAAACTAACTTTTTTTTAAAGGTTGTGGCCTATTACCATTTGCACCAAATAGTTTTGCACATGATTAATAACATTGAAAATTTAAAATTGACCGCTGCCAAGTGAAAAAGCATTTTTTTTATTAATGTCAGATTAAATTTGTAAAAAAATTATTTATAAATAGTGCGCAGCCTAAGACATCATTATGCAAATTTTAACAAAGTTAAATATTTCGCCTCCTTTATTTTTTAACAGTACTTTCAAAAATATATAAATCGTCATCTACCTATTTTAGATTGAAATTTCCCAATAGTCAAAAGGTTAAGGTTCGCGGCAAAAGAAACGTTTTTGATGGCCTGAAAAGAGCATGGAACAGTTTTACGGGTATATTCGGCCCATCAACTGAGGCCTCGGTCATAAGACCGGCCGATAAAACATCCACCTTCGAGGATGAAGACCAAACGTCCTTCATTCCTCCACCTGCCGTAGGAGAAAATGCATCTGTTTTAGCTGGCACCGTTAAATTACTGAATCATTTATTGACCGCACAAGACACAGATCATGAGCATTGGAATCGAGGGGAGCTGTTTAATCTAAGCCGAGTTATGATACTTAATATGAAGGATTGCCAAGGGTCATTGGTAATACTTTAATCTGGGATTCATAATCATGTAGAGAAGGGAAAATAAATTTTAGAAGTAGTTTTTTACGCCTATAAACCGCAAGTTTTATCTAGCTGCTTTCAGCAATACCTATTGATACAAAAAATATCTTTATATACAATATTCAAAATCACAGAAAATTTTAATTAGACTACTCCCACTCCCCGTCTTTATTTGGAAAACATTTAAGATTTAAATATTACTTTTTTAGCATTGCCTAGAGGGTCTTTTGAACAAACTAATAGAGGCAGAAAACAAAATTAAAGATTATAATATTCGTTCACCTTATATGCATACGAATGCCCAAATTTCTGTATCCACCATAACTAACACGATCAAGTATATGAATTTATGCTTTTAAATTAATTTTCATTTAAATACCCAATTATTTACAATGTAAAACTAATTAATTTCAACTTAGTGAATCATGCACACTACTTGCTTACAGTCTAAAAAGCATCAAATCCCATTCGTAAAATGCTTCTAAAAAACTGAGCGTCCTGTCCTTTTCAGTGATTTTATAGGAATAAAAACTTTTGACGGTCTAACCTGTCCATCAGCCGATTTAGAATTTTTATACGAGTCTCGTCACCTGTCTAATATCTCTGCCTCCTCCGTCTCATTTAAAATAAACTTCATAATATTAAATTGATTAAAATAAATAACTGCATTAAAATCATAAATTAAAAAGGGTCAATAAAGTTTTATTAATGTAAATTTAGCCCAAATACAATATACATTAAATAAAAATATAGAAAAAATATTCAGCGAGGACATTCAGCCGATTTATCGAATATTATTAAGTTCATTCTACCTTTTTAATTTGTAGGCCGTTCAATTAGTGTTAATGGGCTGGGTGAACCAATGCAATGCGGTTGACAAAAAATCTTTATAAGGGGTGCGTTTAGACTTTATTCAAATTGTGAAACATTTTTAAAAATTTTAAAATATTTTTAAAATAAAAAGGTCCCATGTTTAAACGTTAGAATTTTTTTTAAGGGTTTGTTGAAGTGATTATCAGCTATGTTAATATAAATTTTAATATAAATTTAACAAGTAAATATATTTAGAGCAACTGCTCCGAGCGTTTGATATTTTGGTAATAACAATGGTTAATAACGATGAAAAAACTCAAACTTAAATTTTTTGTAAAAACGAACGAAGGCTAAACGCGCCCCTATTAAGAATCTGTTAATTTTATTAATCTAAATAGATACGTCGCAGAATTTTTGGAAGCTATGACGAGTTGTGAAGGACTTGAAAGTTGTTACGATAAATTTAGTAAACTTTTTAATGATAAACAATCATGTGGAACAAGAACCAATTCTCCTATAAGTAAGATTTTTTAATGAATATATTTACCGCGAAGTCAAACTTTTTAAACCTAACCCGCTCCGTGATTTAATTTTTTATATGGGTATGACTCTTAAAAAAAATCGGCAATCTTTTAAACTTTTTTTAAAAAATAATAATATATGCCAAAAAAGCGTTGTATTAAACATACTTTTTAAAAAAATCCTTTTATTCCCCCGTTTTTTTCGAAATCCCATCTAGATTTTATAATTTATATAAAAGTTGGCCAAACTCATGAATTTTGCTAAATTTAATAAATAAATATTTTTGATAAAAATCCATATTTTCTGTTAAGTTTGGATTCTTTTACTTGGTCAAACTCATATTATTCTTTAACATTACTATTAATTTTAAGTAAAATTTGATAGAATTAAATTAAAAATTTAGCCTCTTAAAACAAGTTGTCATTAAAACATCAAATCTCATTGGTTACCTTGAATAGCTAAAAATATTTTTGCCCTTTTAGTTTTAATTAAATAACGGGTAAAAGCGATAAACGGATTTGAAAAGAGGACACACAATAAACGATGAACTTTGTTTTTATTATTTTTATCAATATCGCTATCTATCTAGTTTAGGAAAAATTTCTAAAGTAACCTTTCAAATATGTTATATTATAGCATTTATGCAGGAAATTCAGAAGTCATTGATAGAGTTAATAGCTATCGCTTTTGAAACTGAGGTTGGGCAAAGCATTAAAAATGTGATCAAGGAATGGTACCGTCGTGGAAAAAACTTGCTCCGTAAAATTTTTGATTTTATAAAAAGTAGTTTTGCTTTGCTTATTTTTTATATACTTTTAAATTTTATATTCCTTCATTCGTTTTTTTTATCTAAGGGCATGTCCGTTGACTATTTATTGGGGGCGTTCAGAGTTCATTCAGATTTTCAAAAAATTAAAATAAAAATTTTTTTTGGCATAGCATATTTACAACAAGTCGCCAATTTTTATAATTAGCATTAAAAACAATTTTTTTAAAAAATAGAAGTCATTAAAAATTAAATAAAAATATTTTTAAAATTGTTAAAATACCAAATTTTTTTTATTTCTTTTGCAAAAATGAATGAACTTACTTTTTATGAAAAAATGAAAAATATATTCGGTTTTCAAATTAATAGAAAAACTTAATCAAAATTTTTTTTCCCCGTTTAAACTTGTGTTTTAGGCATGCCCTAATACAAATGTAATTTAAAATTTTGTTGATGCATTCTATGACTTTTGTAAATTTTGATTCTAAATTTATTTCAAACCAAAATTGCTTTTACTAACAAAATGCATTTCCAGTTCACTTATGTATGATTCACCAATATAATAAGAAAAGGAATCACGTGTCCGTAAAATAAACAACACAATTGTTAAGTGTTGAAACACCCTATTTTAGATAAAAATTTTAAAGTTATTTTTGTTGAAAGTTGCTGCATAAAAATAAAATATTATAAAAACATAAGTTTAAATTAAATTAATGTTAAAATCTAATGCTAAAAATAAAACTTCAGCTTAGTTTTTAAATGGCGACTGAACCCTAGGGCTTGGGTAGATTTAATCTGATTCACAACATTTTAATTTTTAATGTCTTAAGGTACTACAGATTTGGGCCATAAAATTACAAATTTCCTGAGTTAGTATTAGGCAAGCTATATTTGTAGTAAAATTCTGAAGGGTTAATATTAGTTAAGAATTATTTTTTTAAACATTTTTTAATTCTTTGGAGATATTTTAAAAAAGAATTCTAGGAAGCTTTCAGCGTCATATTTTTAGGTATGTGTATGCACATATTTAAGCTTTATGTATAATTTTACGAATTAAGTGTGAACCAGATTACATCAGGGCATGTTAAAGCTAATTTTCCAAATCCTGACACAAACACTTATAAATATCCTTTAAGTTAAAATATGATGTCGGTTTTTTTTATCAGCCATGTTTGGGGTAGCAGGGCACCAAGCTACGGACCAAGAACTACTCACTGAGGAGAACTACCCACCCATGAGTGATGTGCTCGCAAGCATTGATCACATTCATCATCCAAGGCTCGATGATCAAGCCAAGATATATGAAATTGATAATATTTATACAACCCCGGACCACGAACAGATTGTTGATTTACAAAACGAGATAAACAGGAAAAGATATCATCGCTCCGTAGACGATAGTAAATTGCCCCATGTCTTATTAGTTGAACCCTAGTCGCAATACCCTTAGAAAATAATATGATAAAAGTTCATTTTGGAAAGTTTGTTTATTTGAGAGAATTAAGTTAAAAAAATATACTAATTTGATACGTGGGGTTATTTATACAAATTACATCAATTATCTTTTTATAATCCCAAAAAACATGAAGATTCATTTACAATCTATACCAATTCAAAGAAATTTTCAATGCCTAAATAAACAATTTCTAAAATAAAAAAAAATTTGGTTTGTCAGCTGTAAATTAATTTTCTATTTTATTAGCGCCTGTACAATACCCAGATTGCGCTATCAAAGATATTTTAGACAAATGCCCTTGTTATTCTCTGTCAAGTAATTTTAGTTGTGTCTTAGAAAACTTTTAGATTGCCTTAATGCGAGCCAAGCAAGTTACTTGATCAATGAAAAATGGCCAGAATTCGAAATTATAAAGGTTATAATAATCTGTTTAATATTTTAAAAACTCATTTGTTAATATAATTAATAAATTAAATTAAAAGACTTAAAATTTATAAAAAATAATATGAAGTTACAATTAAATTAAAAATGCACATTAACTCATCGTAATATAAAAATTTTTGCTATCAAATCTTTATGTTATTTGGGAAATGAATGTAAAATTAATATAAATTTAAGACTATGTTTTAATAAACAGATTTATGTGCAGGCGGAAACTCAACAAGTCACAATAACTTACAATTATATGGGTATCCAAAAAGAAAGTACATACGACAAAAATACAAATGAACTGGCTTCTTACATGAGCCAGGAATTATGGAAAACGCGGAAGAATGGGTTGATAAGATTACCCAAATAAATTGAATAACGTTGTTTATATAATTTTCGCTGTAACTTCCCATTTTTTTTATTTTTCATAACAATATTCGACATTATGACAATCAAAAAAAATATTCTCTGATTCGATTTTTTAATAAAGGCACGTGCAAAGTGAGTTTTTATATTTGTGAAATTTTGAAAATTCTGAAAATTTGAAAAAAAAATTTCTCAAAATTTAAAAAAAAATTTTTTTTTAGAAAAAGCATTTTATGTGCATATACTAAATTTAGCAACTATTTAAAAATTTGCGTTTTATTACAAAATTTTTTTTTTAAACTTTAAAGAAAATAAAAACTCACTTTGCACGTGCCCTAATGACAAAATTGTTTTTACTCATACATTTGTAGCTTTAAATAAAATTTATAAAGATTTTTATGTAATATTTGGGTCAAGAAAGTATGCTTCACTTGCACCAGCTTAATCATTGAAATGTTTGTGTTTAACAATAATTTAAAACCATTTATCTAAGTTTACTTGACCAGTGATAGTAGGTTAGGCACTTGTAAGACCAACGATGGGGGATGATGCGGATTGCAATTAAACCTAATGAGTTTTAAATCTGTGGGTTTGGTTTTTTATTTTTAAAAGAGATAACTGGCACATTCACTATAAATTAACATAAGTTATCAATGCATAATTTACTTTGACACAAAGCAGAAATAATTTAAAAAATAAAAAATCTTCATTTTTAATAACACTGGACAACAAAATTTGGACGACCCTAAGCATCATTTTTGGCAACTATGGTTTTTGGTCAAGTTTTTGGCGCTGATCACGAATATGAAATCAGAATTTTAGCCAATGCCTCAGATTTTTAGTTATTCGGTCAAAGTTGAGATTTTTCAATTTTTGGGGTATTTTGTTCTATATCATAAAACCTATGGGTAGTAACAAAAGTTTAAAAATATATTTAGATAACGAAAACATTTATTATTAACGTATAAGGGGTTTAAATTTTTTTTAAATATTTAATTTTTTTTATTTTTACATTTTTGTAAAATTAGTGGTTTTTGTCGTAAAATCCGTTTTTTGATCCTAAATACTTGAAAGTAAATTGCTAATAATTTTAGGTAATAATCTTTTTTAGATATGTTTATTATAAGGAATCTGAATATGCCAGTAGATTTTTGGTCGAATTAATAGTAAAAGAAATTTTGTGAATTTTTTTCTGAACTTTGGACGCGGTTTAAAAAAAATTGGAGGCATTGGAAAAAAAACTAAACCCGGGATCGTTATCGCAAGAAAATTCTCTATAAAACCCTCAAAAAATCGTTTATGTTGTTTTTTTTGTTGTCCAGTGTAATACATTAAATAAATCTTCTCTGTATACTTGAATTATAATTATCATTAAGTGTGTTTTTCAGGTAAAAAAAAAATTTGTGAAAAAATATTTAAATAAAAAAATCTCGGCTATAACTCACCCTAAAATAAGATATTTAATAATATTTAGCAAGAGCAAAAAATAATTCACAACAGTGTAATTACAATCTTTTTTATACTCATTAAATAAAAGCATAAAGAAAGATCATTTTAAAATGAAGGTTTCAATAGTTCTAATTTCATTTTATATTAAGGCTTATCATGGTTAATTAGTGAGATATATGACCTAACAGGGGCGTATGCAGAACCTTTTTTAAAGGGGGGCAAGAAATTTTTTTGGAGGAAAGGAACTACTAATTGAATTTTATCATTAATAACTTATTTGCAAAATTATTTTATAAGGCTGTATATTTTCCAAAAAAAACAGCAATTTTATTGATTTCTAATCTCTTTTATATGTTTGATATATAAATTCAACCGCTAATTACATCATGAAAATTAAAAAAAAATTAAAGGGGGCAGTTGCCCCCTTTTGCCTCCCTCTCAATACGCCCCTGGACCTAACTTTAAGAACCAGACCTCTTAAGGATTTCCAATTCCGTTAACCATTTTTTTTGTAAGCCAGATATAAACATTGTAAGTTTATAAAAAATGTTATAAAAACAAAAAAATTTAAACAAAAAAATATGAAAAAAAAATTATTTTATGTAAATATTACACAGGTCAACAAATTTTGAGAATTTTAAGCAAAGAGATCAAACCTGACATCTTAAAAATTTTCAAAATTCGTTTACCGTTTTTACTAATCAAACTTAGTAGGCCAGCTATAAACATTCAAAATTATAAAAAATGTCAAAAAAAAAACAAAAATATTTAAAAACAAAAATAAATTGTTTTTTTTGCACATAAACAGCAAAACTGTTAAATCTAAACTTCAATATTTTTATTAAAAACTAATAATATATCGTGTCGTATTTAATTTTGGAAATGAAATTTTCTGTAGGTTTTTTTTTTTTGTTTCCCCCTGTTGTTTGTTCCTAAAAAGTGGTGGGGGAGGGAGGGTTGGTGTGGGGCGGGGTTGGGTTAAGCCAAAGATCTATCGGGGAGATAGGAGGCCCCCGGTTTGGGCAGATGAGCCAATGTTCGATAGAAATTTTTTATCTAATTGCGGATGTAACAGCTTGAGATATACAAAAATATTTTATTTTTCATTTGTTAAGATTATAAATATAAGATACAAGGGATTTTTATATAAAAAAGGTTCTTAAATTTTTATCTCGAGGTCATAAAATCTATCAATTTATTCAAAAAAGGCCATTTTTTCAATGAATCTAGCCGAAGGGGGAAGAAGCTACGAAAAACGTGATGTGTGCTATCATGTTTCATTAACTTCTTTTTTATGACATTAATATTTATCAACATGTGTTAATAAATGTCTCCGAAGCATGTTATGAGCTCTAAATGTCTCTACTAACAGGTTGTATTTTATGGCAGATTGAAGGTTAATTTTATTTATATGTTTTCTAAGCGTTTTGTTTCCACATTAATACACATCTAAGCTGACTTATTAGTGACACTGCCCATTACATCCCCTATTAATCTTTGGCAAACACAAGTCATTATTTAGGTCACCGCAATGACGTAAAAAATGACCGTGTTTTAAAATATATATTCTAAATCATCAGGCGCTCATAAGTGGCTTAGTGCCCAAAATAAAAATGTTTAATCACGTATAATAAACCATGTGCTTGTGCCACTTTTAATTTTTCTGAAGTTATTTAAAATTAAAGATTAAAAATTTATTTTTTTTTTTAAATTATTTTTTGCATTTGCTGACTTAAAAAATTGTAAACCCGAGATAATGCCATTTATATTCAAATAAACAATTAACTCCGAGAGACCATTTAGGCCGGGCTAGCCAGGCCTAGTTAAAAAATCACATTTTGCCTTTTTTTTAATAAGTTTTAACAAAAACTAAAAATTTATGATCACACCATAAAGAGTATAATTGTAACACTCCTTTAGTTTAAAGCGATAAATTTATAGTTTACTATATAAAATATATTTGATTCATTAAATTCAAACCATTTTAGGACAGGTTGGCCTTACCTAAATTTGAAAACATGTCGGACGGGCTAGGCGAAAATATTACTGCCTACTTAAATATTAATTAAGAAAGACGCTTATTAAATTTATACATGTTTTAACTTGACCTCCTTGAGATATGAAATGAGGTATAATTGTACAAAGTCATATTTGAGTTCTTGGTAGGGGCTCTCTCTACCGGTGGGTTTATAATTTTAAATGATTATTTTTATGAAAATACCGGGGTACTTTTTCCTCCTTTTCCTAAAAAGTAATTGGCTATTTGCCAAGTGCATAATATTAAATGATTATGTTTATGAAAATACCGGGGTACTCTATGCTCCTTTTTCTAAAATTGGCTATTTGCCACGTGCGAATTTGTTTATCGTTTTAATTAAATTTTGTAAGTCAGCTATAACATTATAAATTTTTAAAAATGTGTTAAAAAAATGTTAAAAAAACAAAAATAATTTTTAAATAATACTAAATATTATTTTAATCATTAAACACTAATGCTAAATTCAAACTTTATATAATGTTTTTATTAAGATAATATTGTGTACTATTTAGATTGGAGTGCCAAATATTTTTTGAAATTTTAAAAATTGCTAGAATTTAAAATTCTACAAAAAGTTTATTTTGCACGTGGCTTAAAAAACATTCTTATTTAGGTTTCCTAAACCCTGCTAACAGTTCAGCGATCGTCTTCATGCATTTAATATAAGTATCAATAAAATAAAAGATTATACAAAACTTAAATTTATTATATTTAAGTAAATTTTTAAAGAGGCTACAGTTATTAAATAATTATTTAGATGCCATTATATAATTATTAAAATCTTTTTACGAGACACATTACAAAATATGCTTAAATGAATAATTATGGGCGTCATATGAAATTTTGGATTTAAAACTTTTGTTTGGTATCGAATTCTTATTACATGCTATCAGCCTTTTTTTCCAGGATAATAATGTAAAATTTACACATAATTAATTTTATATTTGCACTTTATTATTATTAAGGAATTTACAAAAGCATTTTTATTGCTTCTGTTATCGAATTTTATTTATGTATCTTGTATTTTTTGCTGTGATATGTCCTTTGTTTGAATTTATTAATGCTATAAAATATAAAATTGTGCCATAAATAATTTTTTTGTTGAAATGTATTTTTTTGTTTTTAGGCAATATGGCTTAATATGAATTTTTTTTTCTTATATAGTTCAATGTTTTTTGCCTTTCTCTGTTTATTTTATGTGAACAATATTTTAATGCGGGAAATTTAGGCATTAACCTTTAGATAGCTTGAAGTTGATGCCAAGACTTAAAACCTAGTTTTTTAAAAATCTTATTTACTTCAAAATATGTGTTAAAGAATTTGCCCTGAAGCATTATATATTTGGG
This sequence comes from Acutogordius australiensis, assembly GCA_030555515.1. Taxonomy (NCBI): domain Eukaryota; kingdom Metazoa; phylum Nematomorpha; class Gordioida; order Gordea; family Gordiidae; genus Acutogordius; species Acutogordius australiensis. Next base: position 17,711,175 of record CM060242.1, on the reverse strand, counting down.
GAAAAAATTGAGGGCTAAAATTTGGATCAGTTGATTTTTTAAATTTTATTTTAAGCATTTAGTCACACATATTATTTATTATTTCAGTAAACTTGTTAAGGATTTATAGTTCACATTACAAATTAAAGTTATTTTTTAACATTATTTACACATAAGTTTTGTGAATATACCTTAATTGTGTACAAATTATCAATGTACAGCCTCTTTGGCACCAAAAAGTAAAAGTATGGATGACAATAAAACATAAAAATTAACCTTTATACTTGTTGTTTAAAAAAAAGTATTTATAGTTGTATATATTTTTTATAACACAGGAGTTTAAACTTAATTGTACAATTATATTTAAATGTTCTTATAAAAAATGTATCTACATAAGAGAGTGTTGCTCTTTTAATTTTTTATGTTATTTGTTAAGTTTTTATTTATACTGTAATAGAATTATGTATTTTAAATAAGACAATCGTCAACATTAAATCTAAACTGCTCTATTTAAGCCTTTACTGGCACACAAAGCATTTTAAGTGTGATTAATGATTGATTACATTATTATTATCAGTTATATTTTTACCTTGTCATTTCTTTATTTTTTATTCACACCTTATTAATTGCTTCCTTGCCTTTTGTTTTGGCAATGAAACCAATAGAGTGATGGGTGGTAAGATATACAGATAATACGTTATATTGCCACAGATATTTTTTATTATTGAATTCTCTATTTATTGCGTCCTATTCACATTCTTATGTGATTTTTAGGACTTCGTGTTAAATAAAAATAAAAACATCTTTTAATTTGGTATCAGGAGTCTATATATGTTGACTTTAGAAATTATTGACACATATGTTGTTTTAGTTTAGGGCAATAGTCCTTTTTAAGCTAAGCTGTAGTGTAAATTTCGTAATTAAATTATGGTTTTTTTGACTTTAAATCTCGTGGGATGTCTTTCATAGAGAAATTTTTAATTCATACATTACAGAGCGAAATTTCAATATATAATTTTACATGATGGGCAAACATTCAAGACGCTTTATTTAGTATGTATTGTATCCCTAGATATGAAAGATTTTTTTCACTTTCAATTTCAATGTCGACGAAATAATTTCAGGGTTAAGGAACATCATTATCATAACCTCATTTTACGCTCACATTTATTATTAACATTTTATTTATAATTCTGCATATGTTTAATAGCATATATTTATATTCTTTTAACTATGAATTATTTCGTTCATCTCAATTTTGAGGGTTCAATAATTTGATAAACCAATTAGTAGGCCTATCAATACGCTTCCAATGTAAATACCACCATGTGGTCGAACATATTTACTTAGCTGCTACTCATTCAACGAATTTATTGTTTTTGTTTATAAAATTTAAGTTAAAATAGATTAGAAAAATTTTAATTCGTACGCGATCTGCTCTGATTTTTTATTTTTCCATTCCGATATTTACAAAAACAACACCAACCCGTTTTAGCTCAGTAAGGACATCCAAGTTTGCTATAAAAGAGGTCTGGTGTCCGATGCCGCCCCTAGGCAGCTTTTTCCCCCCCCCCTAATTCCCCCCCCCCCCAAAATCCCCCCACTCATTTAACTTGGGGGTGGGGGTTTCAAAAAAAAAATTTTGCCAAATATTAATGGAATTTTAAATGTAATTTAATTTTATATTTAATTGGTATTTAGTTGGGGGGGGGGGGGGATATGCACTAAAAATTTTTAATTTGGGTGGGGATATGGCATGCTTGGAGGGGGTTTCATCCCCAAACCCCCCCCCTCTCCTACGCCAATGCCCCCCCCCCCCCAAAATACATAGTAATTTTATTTCGTCCACATAATATAATTAAATTTGCTCCGTCAAAAATATCTAATAAAAATATTTACTTTTTTTAAAGTGTTTTTATTTATTAATACTTCTCATCCGCAAGAGAGATCAAACTAACAGAAATATATAGAAAAATTTGATTTTACAGAAAGCTTTATATTTGTGAAAGCATTTCATAAATCTGATGCCTAAGAAATTTTCTCAGTTAACAACAATCTTTTGTTAGAATATAATCTAGAACCAAAGAACCTGATCGCACAATGCTACGCTACAATGGGGCGAAAGTAATGTCTGGGGAAAAAGGTGGTGTTTAAGTATTTCTGAGCAAAATGGTTGGACACCATGTCCCGTATTCCCTGCATACCACCGATTGCATCTTGTTGCAAAAGATGGTCTTAAAATTTTAAGTGATGAGAAAGGTTTTTTTGATATTTTTTCTTCCCTTCATAAATTTTTTCAACATGATGCAATCAAGGTAGTTAGTGAATGGGGGACCATAACCCGGCTGTTGCCCCATTGGTGGTGTGGTTACTACCTGCCCATTGTTTTTTTTTAAAAATTACACAAAAATATTATATACTCTTTAAAAAATTAAAAATAAAAAAATTTTTATATCTTCAGTCACAGGCCGAATCGGTTTTTTGACCATATATATAATCATCTATTTATTTTTTTATTTAATTGAAAAATTATTTTATTTATTAAAAATAATTATAGATCCATTTCAATGCAGAACGATTTATATTTCTAAAACTTCTGATATAATACACCATTTTTTTAGAAATTAAACAATTAAGAAATAAAATACATTTGAAGATTTATTCAAAAATTTTTTGATATTAATATTTTTAAATGACAATAATTTATCTATGGATAAAAGAAAAACTAAACCTAAAGATTTTTCTATTTTTATTTATTTTCTACTCATAAGTTTGAAAATATTTTTAATATTAATGATGAAGTAAAAAGTATTTATTTTAATATTATTGATTTATTTATATTTTGATAATAGATTTTTTACCGATAATAGTTGTTTAAAATCTTTAGATTCCCTTTATAAATTTGATTATCCTTTTTTGGATATATATAAATTAGAGCCTCTTTAAAAAATAAGTAATATTGATAAAGATTCATTATCTAAAGAAATTGACGTAGCCAAAACAAAAATTTTTTAATAAGAAACTTAATAATTACCAAGAATGTGTTACTATTGATATTGTTAAATTTTTATATGATTACAATGATGCGTTTTCTAATCTATTTAACATTTTTCCTATAAGTTTGTTAATTCTCTTCAACGTCGAGTTGTGAGGCCACATTTTCTTCTTTAAGAAGGATAATAACGCTGACAAGTAGTGACCTCTTAAAGGTGATTTGTTCTTTTAAACACGAAAAATCATTAACTAGGGAAATTTTGATGAATATTGTAATTTAATTAAAATCTTCTAAGATAAAATAGTTTGATCAATACACTGCTCATAATCAGCTAATTATTGCTTACTAATTTAATATGGTTGCAAACTTTTTTTATGCGCATTCAACGTTTATGTTCATGTTTTATTTAAGTTTTTACCCTAATATTAATAACTAGTTATATATAACCAGTGTTTTTTCATATATATTCCAGGGCTGTGAAAAAAAACTAAATGGGCTTTTTTTTAACAAGTTTTTGGGTTTTTTTTTCCAAATGCCCACAAACTCGTGGGCATGGCAAAAGAAAAGCCCCTTTTCTTGCTTAAAGAAAAGGGGCATGTTAAAAAAAAGCCCCTTTTCTTAAAAAAAACTCCTAGGAGCTTTAAGAAAAAATAACCCACCCATCAAAATTTTTTAAAATTATTATAGAAAACATAAAATGGGTTTTTTGGGGCTCTTTTTAAGAGCCACTTTTTGTGTGTTTTTTTTGCCCCTTTTCTTAGTAAGGGCTTTTTTTGAATTCTTATTTAGGCCCTTTATATTTGCCCCCCTTTCTTTTTTTATGTTTTAGGGGAAAAAATGAGCCAAAGTTTTTTGGCTCATTGTTTTCCCAGGCCTGATATATTCTTCCAAATTAGCATATACAACATATTCAGTTTATAAACTAATTTTTTTTAATTTAAGAATATAATAAATTACTATTAATTTGTTAAAAAATTTTAACATGATTCTATTGTTGTACATGTATATTTTTTCAAAAATTTTTCTCCCCCCCCGGCCCCCAACAGTGGTTAATTAGAGTGTAAACACATATACAACCGCTTTAAAGACGCGGATTGCGGCTAAGTATTTGACCTAATATGCCTTAAGATAAGGAACCAGACCTAGTTTAGTATGTGACCCTACAGTAGCATTAATTGCTTTGTTCGGCCTAAAAGAGCCAAAGCCCTAATATTTTGTTTGGACTCGCGTTTGGGTAGGAGACAGGGCGAAACCCTAAATCAAATTATTTTGATTAACATAATATTTAATTACACTCAATTTTTAATTTTAAAAACTTTTGAACAATAACTAAACACCTAGCTAAATCATATATTAGCGATACTTGTGATTTGGCTCTATTTGATTCATCGTCTTTTTATATATGGGCAAAATGAATAAATCTGAAACGTAAATCGGAAATAATAAATACTAAATTTTATTTTTTTTACAACCAATTTAGACTCGGGTTTGGCACCTTGTATCCAGCTTATGCCTCATACAAAGCCGTTAAAACGAAAAACCTCAAGGAATATGTAATTATTTTTATTATTTTAAATAACATCATATATTTATAAAGGTATTTTCTGATTAAAATAAGCTATATTTCTTTTATACTTAACAAAAAACCCATTGGTTGACCTAAATAAACTCTCGCTTAATCTCATTTTTCCCCAGGAATGTTAAAAAAACAACTGCAGATATTAACTTTGTTGTTTCGTAAATTAAAACCTCAAATTTTATTCGTAGTTGGATAGAATCTTCATTTTCTTGATATAAAGCAAAAATGTTATTTTATATGGACATTTTTGGTCTAACAATTCTTTTTATTTTGTGATTTTATTATTCATTATTAAGCGGGCGGGGGACTAGAGATCAAAGTCAGGACCCGTAAGCCCGATCCTGTGCCGGCCCTCCCTATAAACGTGCCGGGCGGGTTGGGCTTAAATTGGAAAAAAGGATTTTCGGGCTGGGCCCATTTTTTCTAACTCATATGATTGTTTTTGGATATTGAATAAGGACTACGATGTACAAATTACTTATTACATAAAGTGTAATACTTCAACACGTTTTCATGATTTTATAGCAATTTAATCTTAATATATAAAATTCCCGGGCCGTTTTTGCGACTCTGGGCCAGGTCGGACCTACTAAAAACCAAATTCCGGGCCAAGTCGATTATTAGGCTCGAGTGGGCCGAGTCAAATATCACGGCCCGGTTTAAACTATATTACCTACCCTGACAATGCGAACTTATAAAATTAAAACATATTAATACGTGATACTTATTTTATATATTGATAAAATTTGAATATCTTTATATTTTACACACAGGTGAAATGGATGATGTATTGGATCGTATTTGCCCTCTTCATAACGGTTGAAACCTTTGCCGACATTATCTTTTCTTTTTGGTAAAACTTTAATTGACTAGCACTTACAGGATTTGTTTTCTTTATTATAGTTACCAAATAGTTTAGTGGTATTCAAATGACTTATTAAATGTGCTACGATAAAATAAAATTTCGTTTGATTTTAAATCTATGATTTTTGAAACAAATTAAAGGCAATGACGCGACCTTAGGCTATTCAAAATTTGATAGTTTCTAGTACATTCTTTCATAATATACAATTTGTTTTATTATAGCTTATGTTTTTTATGATATATTATGCCTCAGGATGCCCTTATACTATGAAATCAAAATCTTGTTTTTGTTTTGGCTCCTTTCACCGTGGACCAAGGGTTCTAGCTGCTTGTATCGTAAATTCGTCCACCCTGAGCTTTCCCGGCGTGAGCATGTATAGTTTTTTGGCATAATTATCTAGATGTCCTAGCGTCTAAGACAAATAGTTACGGGCGCTAACATATGCTAGATAAGAGTTTTCATACATTATATATATACCAAACATTTATGGATAAATTTTTTCTGATATATTAGCAAGTTGTTTATATCATTTAAAAAAATGTGGGGACTCACTTTTATGCCAAACTAATTTTTGCTTTTTAATAAATGGAAAGTTATGATTATGAATAAAATCAAAGCATAAAGTAAGATTTTTTTAAACAATATCATCTTTAAAGACAACATACTATATTTTTTCTTAATTTTTAAAAGCAAAAACATGAGTTTGGCTTAAAAATGAACTTTTTCCCAGCTCTGATATTATTTATTTTATTGAGCAATGCGTATTATTATAAACATTTTTCGTAGCTTGGATAATGTTGTTTTTTTTGGGTAGGACATTGACGATATGATAGCCAAGGCTCGAGCTCAAAGTTATTCCACGCTAGTCAATTACGGAACCAAGGGGCTCACGCTCGCATCTAAATTTGTGGCTGACATTGCTGTCAAGGTAGTTTTACCATATACATCCTATAAGACTTATAAATTTGGTACAAATATTTATTGATTGGCCAAAAATTTTGAATCTTTTGACTCACTAGAATACATATACTCTTTAATAACATATTTAAAGTTTTAAAAATATCCTGTTAATAAAGGTGATAATATATTTTTATAACATAGGGACAGTACACCCTTATGAATCAGCTGAAAAAGAGTCAGAGTTTGAACGATATATCGCCTGCTCACCCAGCTCTTGGTTATGCTCGGAGTGGGAATCGGTTTTTAAATCACGCCGGCTCGCTTAAAGGGCGGGACATGTACTACCTGACGGGAGCTCCGAGGTATTGTTGGCCCTGCCATTCTTATTGTCGTGCTTAAAAGTTTAGTTGATTATGTTGTAAATTGAAAATTTTTATAGAATGTTGTGCTAAAACATTGCAGAAAAGATAAGGATTAGATTTTTATTTTTATTGATTTTTACCAAAGAATCATGTTGGAATAAAGTAAAGGCTGAGCTGCGTCAAATATTATATTATGGTATTTTATATCGTTTTGTTATTGCACTGTGCAACAAATTGACCATTCTTTATCTCGGGCAAGCAGAAAATAGATTCTAGGGCATATTGATATGTTTGTTTCAAATCTATCCTATTTTTTAGGTCCTGTATATCCTGACTCTAATTAAATTAAACAATTATATATAAGTTTTAGCATTTTATTAGGCTTTGGTAGGGGAATGGGTGAATATCGCAGGAAGCTTAACTGCCCCAAACGCAGTTATAATCTGCCGATGCGTATTTTACCTGTACAATTTTGTTTATAAATTTCATTATTATCAACAATGAAAATGTCGCGGACGCACTTAATGAAGATTTTTTTGAATTTCCCAAAAAACTCATAATTGTAGAGGGTTGGGTATCATTTGATTTGTGTCCGCAGCCCATATCGGACTAAATGTTTCTAATGTTAATACATAAGAACAAAGTCAATTGACGTGGACGAGGACATGTTAATCGATGATGAGGACGATGTTGAATTTGATCGTAACCAAAACGGCCATCGTTACATCGATGAAGATACGATTGTAAATGGCTTAGAGGATGCCAATCAAGGGTCCGTAACTTTCGGATCGACTACGGGCCAGCGTGACACGGCCGCGCGTTATAGTAAAAGGGAACATTACACCATAGTGGAAGAAGGTTTTTTTGCACCCATTTTATTCGTGTTAGCGTCAAATGAAAATTTTGCCGGCAGAGTGTTCTTTAAACTCGGTGCACATTATAAGTGTTAAAGCCATAACGGGTAAGGCATTCTTTAATTTAGAAAAGGTATGAGGGAGGCCTCAAATCCGATCATTCTTTTGTATTGGTATCATAAAAACTTACACAATCGCATATGGAACGTCGGTATGTTGGGCAGGTATTGTGGGAAAAGTTTTCGGTTATTTTAATTATATTTGTATCTTTTTTTGCCGATAGTCGAAGAAAATACGGATGACGATGACAACGAAGATGAATCCTCTTCCCCAGCCCGGGGACCTGCTGTATCCGGCCACAATACCAAGACATCCGTCGGCGCCCGAAAGCGCACAGCGCCCGGCAAAACCGCAACAAGCGCTTCACGGTCTAGCCCTCGCCTTGCAGCTACTGACCGTTTGGCAGCCAAAAAGCCTCCATACGCTACTCTTAGTGGAAAACCACCGTCCGGCCTTACAGCTGTTGGCCGTGGCAACGTTGGCTCTTCATTGAGCTCTGCCAATAAGGATGAGGTTTTTTAAAATAATTTATTGCAATTATTGCAAAATTCAGATACATTATAATAAGACTTTGTAACATTTTACCTATATTTAAACCCTTGCATTTTTTGTAAATTTTGATTTAGTTTAGGGCTTGAAAAGTTAGCGACCCCGCCTTAGGGGCCCTTTAACTCTTTAAAGTTTAGATATTCAATAATTCTAAGAAATTTATACTTAATTTTATTTTTTTTTTGAAAAGGTCGGTCCAGGTGGAAAGTTGTCATTTTAATCAACCCATATTGGTCTCCAGCCTGTGATGATAGCTATTATTTTATATATTTTTATGCAGTTGCGAAGCTACTCAACTCTTCCACGCCTAACCAAACGACCTAAGCAGTCAAGGAAAGCACTCGATCCAGAGCTGTATGAGGAAGGTGGCCAAGAAATTTCGGCCAATTAGATTTATTCTTGCTGCCATATTAAAGCTTTTTCGTTGCCGTGGTCCTAATGCTTGGACATACATAATGCCATTATAGCCGTCTTGTTTGTTACATACGCCTAGCTATGGCTTTATTAAGCTATATTTGTTTATAAATTTTTTTATCAAAAAGTATAAATTATTAAGAGTTTAATAATATTTGTAGATTGTGTAATTACTTTTAAGAAAAACTAAGAAATACATTTATTATAATCATCAAACAACCATACCATCTTTAATTAACTGGATTCTGTGATTTATTTTTATACATTTTTAAGAATGATTTAACTCATAATCAAATATTATTTTTAGACATAATAATTTGTATTTAATTAACACATTTCTATTTATCTTAGACCCATTTATACGAATTATTATTTTGCTCAATATATATTAGCAGAAAAAAGAATCAGAAAATCTACTTTTTTTATCTTATATCAAATATCTCTAAATGTTTAAATTAAGTGAGGCTTGATTCACATTTTTCTAATTTTGACAAAATTATTATTTTTATTTTATTTTATTTAAGTCTCCATAATTATTATATTGAATCGAGGCCTATCAAGCTCCTTTTCTTGTTCCTCTGTGCAACAAAAGTGACATTAATTTTTGGGCAGGCATTAAAAATATTTCAAGGGGCACATTAATATGCTGATTTTAGATCTGGCTTCTGTTTTTCTTGTCAACGAATAGTTTTTTTTAAATTTTAGGCAAGTTGTAAAAATTGCTGACTCAGCTTTTTTAAGGTGTTATAACTCGGCCTAGGTCTGATAGAATCGATCAAAAATTTAATATTTTTTCAACCTATATTGCCACCAAATTTATAACAACTTACTTTGTTTTTAAAATTTGTTAGGTTTATGCGTACTTGGTGACAGTTTGGACATTTTTATTTTTTAATTATCCTTTCGATCGAGTCTAAATGTATCTAAATAATATTATACATGTTTACTCACTAAATCAATATTCCTTCCCCTCTCTTTTTAATTTCCTATTCCAAATGTTAATTTCAGGCATCACGTTAATCATTTCTAATTTTTATTTTGATTGAGAAAATTTCAAAAAAAATATTTTCAAAGTTTATATAAATACAATAGTTTAAGTCCATATTGTCACCAAATATACAAAAAATTAAGTAAATTATCATTTTGGCCTAAAAAGAATATTATTCATAGAAAATGTTATTTCTAAATCTTTAACAAGTAATTTGAGAATTTATCAAGAGCATACAGGGTCAAAATGTGTGAGTTTATTTTTAGCATATTTATAACAATGTGCCCTTGAAAAATAATTAACCATTTTATGCAACAAATTTTTTTGAGTAAATAATAGAAAATTGGTAATTCAGTAGGTTAGGCCGCCTTACAATCTGCTATGCCCATAATGATGCACAGTTTTTATCTTGGAGGCTTTGTTTATATGTTTTTGTCTTTTATATTTAATGTAATTATAATGATGACCTTCGCCAATAAAGCATGTATTTTTAACCCTATATTTATTTCCATGTGATGTTATTATTAAAACCTCACCCCGACTTTGGTTTATTACCTCGATATAAGAAAATCTGCCCAGGTACCCAATGATAGTTTAAATTTAAAATGTGGTTTAAAACGTGATTTGTTGATTTGGGAAAAAACTGCTTTTATAAATAAATAGATTTTATTGTATATGTTATTAGATAAGTCAGGGTATATATAGCACAGGTCAACAAATATTAATGTCAAAAATGTGAATTTTATAAAAACATAAAAGAATGCATCCCCATGATGGCCTAATCTCATATATGTTTCTCGTTTTTCTTAGTTTCTTCCGTCTTTGGCTCCTTAGATCCGTCTATAACGCAAAATGGCCTTTTTTGACCAAATTGACCGATCTAAATATACCCTAAGAAGAAAAAATATAAAAATCCCTTGTAACTTTTGTTTTTAATCACAAATAATGAAAAATAAATTTTATTAATATATCAAGCTCTAACATCGGCATTTAGATAATACAAAATATTTCGCGTCCAAACTTAAATACGACACGATATATCGGTTTTTAATGAAAATATTATTTGAAGTTTAAATTTAACAGTTTAAATATTGTGAATATGCAAAAATAAAATTTCAATTTATTTTTGTTTTTAAATTTCTTTTGTTTTTTGACCCTTTTTTCTAAATTTAATGTTTATACCTGACTAACTAAGTTTGATTAGGAAAAACGGTAAACAGATTTGATATTCCCTAAGGTGGCAGGTTTAATCTCTGTAGTTAACTCATAACTCTCAAAAAATTGTTGACCTGTGTAGTAAGAGATTGCGTAAATCTATTTTGAATCGTTACATTACTTTTCAACTTTTTTTTTAATCTGACGGCGTCGCTAATTACCAAGTTTAACTATTTGATAAGAAAATGAAGGCAGGACTTTTTCGGAAAGTTGCTGTTATCAATGGTCGACATGTTAAGAGCAGTTATATGCTTGTCATAGATTTTGGAGTAGAGGCAGCGGATTCTTTTAGCTGGTTCTCCTTCTCGCCATCCTATGATGTTTTTCTCTTTATCCAAATTAAATTTGAGGTTATCTGTTGTCGTAGCATATCTTTCGTAGCCTATCGTTATAATTTATGGAACCGTTTTAGCGGAGTCATAGTTGAAACAGGGGGTAGTGTAGGATACGTCCATTAGGCATCGTTGAGTATTTCGCGTGGAACACCGGTCATACTATCGGTAGCTTTGGGTCATAAGCAGATATGGTGACGTCTTCAGCTATTTAGGCTTAAGTTCGAACTCGTTAGTTAATAAGTGTGCATGGTGGCATGCTTTATCATCAGTTTTGACCTTTCTGTCCGTTTTTTCAGACATCTCAATTTCATGAATATGAGATTCGATTCTTAATTAGGGGGCCATTTTCGTACTAGTTGATGCGCATTCGTTTCCGTGGTGTGCTTGTCTTCGAGACAAATTCATTGCTCTATCAATTTTTGTCTTGTTACGGCACTTCTGTCTTTCAGACGAAACTATAATTCGTACCCGAGTGACATTGATGAGCGTAATTGTTTTAAGGTGCATCATTCGCTGAATATGGACCTTGTGCGTCAATCGCTTGTACATGGTTCCACCTCAATTAAAATCAGTTCTCCACAAGAATAATCGGGCCAACAAATAAAAGGGGGTTAAATTCAATTACTTAAAAAACAATTTCCAATTTATTCAAAATTATGTCACTTAATGGCCGACGGGAGGTCTTTATGGAAAAATCCAGCTCCCCCCTCGTCGCCAATTATATGAAAATAGATTTTATTGTATATGTTATTAGTCAGGGTATATATAGTAAGAGAATTTGAATGTGAATCTTTCTAAAAATAGGAGAGCTTATTTGTGTGGATGAGATTGGATGATACCAATGAATATTTGCGTAAATCTAATTTGAATCGTTACATGCTTTACATAGTAAATTCAAAAAATTATATAAACCTACTGGGTAACTACACGTCTTTGCCTAGAATTAGGCTTTATAAATCTTTTTTATGTAAAGTTTTACTGCCGACCCCATCCCCTTTCTGTTTGCCATCCTAACGAACTTCAAATGAATGTTTTACTCAAATCCCCGCCCCTATCTCAACCCCATCAATACGTCAAAATATTTATTAGATATAAAAAATAAGAAGATAATTAGAATTGCAACTTATAAATCAAGCTCATTTATTAACATTTAAATTTATATAACACAGGTCAACAAATATTTATGTCAGAAACGAGATTATTATGAAAACATAAAAGAATGCATCCCCATGATGGCCTAATCTCATATATGTTTTTCCTTTTTCTTAGTTTCTTCCTTGGCTCCTTAGATCCGTCTATAACGAAAAGTGGCCTTTTTTGACCATATTGACAGATCTAAATATACCCTATAAAGAAAAAATTTAAAAATCTTTTTTGCATATTAAAATCCCTTGTAACTTATATTTTTAATCACAAATAATGGAAATTTTTTTTATTAATATATCAAGCTCTTACATCGGCATTTAGATAATACAAAATTTTTCGCGTCCAAACTTAAATACGACACGATATATTGTCGGTTTTTAATGAAAATATTATTTGAAGTTTAAATTTAACAGTTTAACTATTGTAAATATGCAAAAATAAAATTTTAATTTATTTTTGTTTTTAAATCTTTTTGGTTTTTTAACCTTTTTTTCTAAAATTTCAATGTTTATAACCGACTAACTAAGTTTGATAGGAAAAACGGTAAACGGATTTGATATTTATTAAGATGGCAGGTTTGATCTCTGTAGTTAACTCATAACTGTCAAAAAGTTGTCGACCTGTGTAATAGGACACACAAAATTTTATTGATTTTGAAATAAAATATTAGAGTTAAAAATAACAGCTTAGCTGACATATTTAAATTTTTCGATATTTTTTTTTAATCTTTTTTGTTTTTAACATATCTTCAAAAAAAATTTAATGTTTATAGCTAGCCTACAAAATTTGATTAGAAAAAACGGTGACTGGATTTAAACATAAGATGGCAGGTCTGGTCTCTAAGTTAACTCGTGTATCAGAAACATTTTCAATGTTAAAATGTTGAGGTAAGCAGAGTGATAAAATATTTTGCCTCTTAAATAACGGAATTATGTGATATTATGATATACTAGAAATTTATCAAAGTCGGAATCCCTAAGTTTGCCCGGTGCTGGCCCGCTCATAAAAGGGGAGGGGCCGAGTTAAGTTAAAATAAGCTGGACCTAAATTTAAAAAAAATTTCTACACCCTAATTGCCTTATTAGGCCTAAAATTTACAAATTTTATCTCCAAATTGAAATACTTTGACACTTAGATTAGATCGATATTTGTATAGCGAAAAATTTAAAGCTTTAATCATAACATTTTCGGCCCATTATTTGTAAAAATAAAATTCTGGCCCAGACCGACCAGCAGATACGAGTGGAGCCTATTTGAACAGGCCGGCATCGAGTAGTCTTTCCGATTCTTTTTTTAATTTAATTTGCCTAATTTTTATGTTTAAAATACATAAATATATATAAATATAGATTTTTCAATAAAATTTATGGAAGTTTTAGTTTGGAGTTTTTAAAAACCTATAGAGAACATCACATTGGTATTTTGACTTAATTTATAACTATTACCATCAAAAACGCAGCTTAGTTTGTTTCTCCGCTTGCTCGGGAAAGCCGAAATGAGGAGAAAAAAAAATATTTTTTTGAGATTATTATGGTATAAGAATTATCTAAAATATGTATGATCAATCCCCACTCAATCCAACAAGTCCGGGAGGGGTATCCCTATAGATTGGGCTGAAATTTTGCATGGAGGTAGTATCTAAGGGTATCTCATAATTTGGAATTTTTTTTGACCGGAAGTGATTTTCGATAGGGCAAAAGAAAAAAATCGCAAGGTGAATTTTCATATTTGAATCAACTTTGGGAGGTTATAAGTCAAAAAGTATTATAGCTAGGAACTTAATTTTTTTTTATTTTGAAAAAAAGAACATTCACTCCAATATAACTAAAATAAGGTTTTTAACTTTCTTGCTATAATATACTCCTTAATAATCTTTATAATTGTATGAACTCAAAAGTCTGGGACCAATATGACTTTTTATTTAATTAATTTTATTATTTATTTAGAAAAGAAAAAGTGAACTTGAAAGCAAAAAAATTGGTATTTTTCATTAATTTACTCCTAACTTAAACGCCGACTTTCTGGCAAACTACCGATCCAATTTTAAAATTTAAAAATCCATTTTATACATAAAGCATCGCTTTATAATATAAATTTTCCCCAACATTTTTCAACGTACCCATGGCTTTTAATAGAATAAAAACCAAAATATGCCAAATTTTTTAATTTAAGGTGTAAAAAACGTAAAACTTAAAATTGGTATGCTTACATTTGTTAACCTTTACTAGTCCTTTTTTGTTTGATAAACAATATAAGCAATGGTACAAAATTCTCAATATTTATCCTTTTCAAAATTCAAAAAATTTGTTTAAATTTGTTGTAAAACAAAATTTTAACAAGATTTTAGAAAAAATAGGGTAAAAATTTAAAGTTTATTTTTTTACTTTTATTCATTAGTTTTTAAATAAAACAACCACAGAATAAATCTGATAAAAAGGTAAATTAAAATATTTTTGGCCTATTTAGAATATTGATTCAACAGTTGTTCTTTTAATATGCATATCAACAAACTTAAAATAAACGTAAAAAGTCAAATATTTTATGATACACAGTGATATGGTTTTTTGATCTTATAAATACATAAAACAAGTCAGTTTTAGGGAACAACTTCAAAAGATTATAACGGGCAGAATTAGCTTTAACAATAAATTTAGAAACTATATATTAGACCCAATTAATAATAAATAAAATATAGAAATTTGGTATTTTTTACTAATTTTCACAAATGCCAAATATGTTTTTTAAAATGGTATTTAGAACAAAGCATACAATGTATATCTAACCGACTTTAATAGAGTTTAAAAACCAACAATTCTAGTTCCATTTACATCTTACTGTTTCATAATAAAGACGCTATAGATCTATTGAAGAAAGAGAAAATATCACTAGTAATTAATTATTTCTATAGGCATATGGATTTGGGCATTGACACAATTTTTTTTTAACTAAATGTGTTTATAACGAATTTTTACACAAGAATTTCTTTTTGATAATATAACAAATTACAAATTTAATTAAAATAATGGAATAATTTCATAATCTCCTTTATTTGTAATTTTCTATCTCTTTCTTTTGACATTTTCTCGACATAACGTAAATACCATTTATTAACACTTAAACAAGCAAATTATGATTGATTTTATAAGGTTTAAATATTATTAGAATATGCAAAAGTAAAAAAATAAGCTTCACAGTCGTATACAATCTTCGTTAGTTTTTTGACACCTTAAAATTTGCTGTTTTTTTGGCAAATTTTGGTTTTTTTTTTAGTAGAAGCGTCAAAATCCAATAAAAAAAGCTGGGGGTACTATTTGTTATTAAGCGATATTTTATTTAAAAATGCATTTTAAATATAATAAAAAGGTTGTCTGGTTAACCAAAAAGTTGATTTAAAAATTGGCAAAAATCATACTTTTTTCGGTTTTGAGGTTTACTTTTTCATTGTAAATTTAATAATAGTAGTAATCAAATAAATCAAATATGGTCTAACATAATTGCTCATATGTCCTGCATTTTAAATTCTATCATTTTTAGCCCATTGGCATATATTACTACAGAGCAAAGGGCATAAATATGTCCCAAAATTAGGGCAAAAAATTGATTTTTTTAAATTTTTTATAAAAATCCCAAACTTTTAAAATCATATTTAACAATATTAAGGGCCATATTTCATAAATTTTTCAGAAAATTCAAAGATGCGTTTTTTGAGCTATTTGTATCTAAACTTGATTTATAATTTTTGGTAACTTAAAAAATTTTTTTAAATATTTTGCGTTTAAGTTAGCCCTTATTACAATCTTCAAAATAAAAAAAATATGACTCTAGCTACAATACTTTTGATATTACATGCCCCCAAAGTTGCCTCATATTATTTTTTTGCAAAAAAAGAAAAATGTTTTTGCTCATATCGCGGTCAAAACTCACTTTCGTCAAAAAAAAATTTAGGTTTTTATTAGCACCCAATGACCCTACCAGTGTACCGATTTTCAGTCAAAACTGAGACTTGAAGGGAAAAAGTTTGTCGATTTGAGGTGGAATTGACCATATTGAGGACTATGTTTTTATATAGAACATAAAATATATTAATCAAAATAATTGTTTTTTTGTTTGCCATTATTAACATTTTATTTAAGTATATTTTATTATTTCCATATTCCACCCACAATTGGCTTAAATATTAGTTTCGCTTTAAACCTTTATAAAATAGCCATATGCTCATAGTGCTCTTCTGTGCATGCATTGCCTATCAAGGTTATTTTTAAATAATATATATGAATTTTACCTTCACTATATAATCTTGCTAATATAAAAAATCATTTTTAGCTAAACTTGTTCTTTTCCCTATAAAACAATAAATTTTAAAGTGGGATTGGCAGATTCTATGAGCTCCTAGGCCAAAAATTAGTGTAGCTTAAGGAATAGAACAACTATTTGCTCAGGGGTGTATATTTTTGAAATATACCTGACGATGTGCTGTAATTTTTAGATTTTTATTTTGGTATCTATAAGCAACTCAAGCCTGGACCATTGTTCTGCATTTTGAGGTATTATAGAGTTATAATGTTTAACATAAGTTAATTATAATAATTTTATATATTTTCAATAATATTATATATTATGGGTCGAATTTTTGTTACTTTTTTCTTAAATATATAATAAACAAAACTAGTAATTAAAACTTGGTCTAATTTTACGAAAATTTGTTTAGAATTTATAAATTATATTGGGGTCCGTATGGACCCCATACTCTCATTTTCATTGTTGAAAACTATGATATTGCCTCAATGTAGATTTCTAAAAAAAAAATGCAACCTTTTTCTAGGTATTTTTTTTTAAATAGTTTTACATAATATAAAATGTTTGTATTGTGTAATAATGATAAGAATTATTTTTTTTTCTTAATAAAATATCTAATTTTAAAGGTGAATAATAGCCAAAAATTATTTTTTATTTCGTAATATTTTTTTTGATGTAATCTTCTAAAAATGTTCTACTAGACCTAAAAGCACTATTTCATCAATAATATTGATATATATTGTTTATTATTTATCTGATGGAATATAGAAAAATGAAAATTTCTCATTTTTCAGATTTTTTTTACTCTGTGTTAAATAAAATTTACGATTTACATTAATAATAACTTATAATAGCTTGTAATTAAATAACACGTATTTTTCTTTAAAATAATAGCTATTAAACTCTTTAAGTTATAGAGGTTTGAAATTTGGGTCCTTATGGACCCCACTATCATTCGCGTTAAAAATTTCTAACCCTAACTTTCGCGGATTAAGCGTTCATAAAACTACCATACAAAAATTATTTTCTTTGCTTTAAATTTTATCTTATTTAACCCGTGAATGTGTGAATGGGAAATCTAGAAACTCTAGCTATTTTTTAATGAAGATATCTATTGTAGAAGCGAACAAAAATGAATAAAATTCTATTATCTAAGTTAGATGTTATTGAATCATATCAAAAATAATTTAATCAATGTTGTTTTACACATATTTATTTTTAAAGTGAATATGGGCCCCAGAGTTCTTATGACTTTTTGAAAAATACATTTAACCCGTGCGCAGAAATTTTTGTACTTTTATTAAACATAAAATAAACAAAATTAGTAATTAAAATTTGGTCTAATTCATATAGAATTGTTCTGAAATTAGAAATTCTGTTAGGGTCCATATGGACCCCACACTCACAGTTTCAATTTTATAAACCATGTTGCCTCAATATAAATTTAAACTAATAAAATTGCAGCATTTTAGGTATTATTTCATTCGTTTTAAATATTTTATATTCAAATTGTTTGTATTCTATTAAAATGATAGGGATTATTATTTTTCCATTACAAAAAAATTTTTTAATTAATAATAGCCAAATAAATTGTTATTTCATAATATATTTTTTTTTAATATTTCATAAAATGTTCTACCCCTATAAACACGATTTAATCAATAATAATGATACCTTTAAACATTGACTTGATTTATTTACAGTGCTCACTTCAATAATGTGGCACATGTTAGAAATAGAATGTTCAATATACACATAAAATGTGGCCATCATCTATTATATTTTTAATCGTTGTCACTAATAAAAAGATCACGATCACAATTAATTGATCTCTGTCACAATTAAATGGCCAAGATGATGTTTACATGATAATATCACTATGTTGTGGCCTAATGGTCACACAACTTATAGTGATGTTTGCCATGAAATCATCATCTTGGCCAATTAATTGTGATCGTGATCATTTTATTAGTGACAACGATCAAAAAAATAGTAGTTGATGGCCACATTTTATGTGTCTATTGATCACTCTATTTCTAACATGTGCCACTTTATTGAAGCTAGCACTGTAATATAACATGGAAAAATAAAAAATTTCAATTAAATTTTTTTCTAGTTTGTGTTAAATAATTTGCAATATTTATTAATGATAACTTATTTTAATTTTATTTAAGGAACATGTAATTCTCTTCAAAATAAAAAATAAATATGGATCATAAATTAAAAACTCTTGAAGTTTAGGTTTTAATTTAAGGTCGTATAAACCCCACTGTAGCATTCGCGTAACAAATTTACACAATAACATTCGCGGGTTAAAAACTTATTAACTCTTGTAAAATGTTCAACCATTAGAGACAAAATTTATGCGCTTGCACTTCATGTGAATTTGTAAAATTTATTTAGAATTTGTAAAAACCTAAATTTAATTTGTTTTTTTTGCTAATTAAACAAACAAGTATATATTGGAAAAAATTGCATATGCATTTAACGGCACGTGCAAAGTGAGTTTTTATTTTCGTAAAATTTTGAAAATTCTGAAAATTCTGAAAATTTTATTTTTTTTTTCAAAATTAAAAAAAAAAGTTTATTTCAGAAAAAGCATTTTATGCGCATACACTAAATTTGGCAACTTTTTAAAAATTTGCGTTTTATTTCAAAATAAATTTTTTGAAAATTTCACGAGAATTAAAACTCACTCTGCACGTGCTTTAATATAAAAAAAACGAATTTCACTTTACTTCAGTTAAAATATATATTTAGTTATATGAGGTTGAAATTTGTAGTATGCTCATCCCTTACTAGAAAAATAACTTTTTTTAACCTACCCAATTACTGGTTAATATAATAAAATACTTTTTACACATACATAGTTAATGTACTATATAGCGCGTTCAGACTCAGTTCGTTTTTTTGAAAAATTTTAAAAATTTTAAAATTTTTACTTTTTGACATTAAACGCTTTTTTACAAACAGTCGCCAATTTTTGATATTAGCATAAATAATTTTTCTGAAAGAAATTTTAAAAATAAAAATAAAAATAAATTTCAAATCAAAATTTTTAAAATTTTTTAAAATTTTTCAAAAATTTAAAATGAGTCTGAACGCGCCCATAGATATATTATTTAAAAATTTATATATTAAAGGTACATTTAAATTTGCTTAAAAAATTGTAGCAATTTACATAAATGACGTTAGTTTTTTATTTAATTGTAGTTACGCATAGCATAGATATTACTCAAAATTTATTTTTGGGCTCTGCATTATTCACTGTCTTTGAGCATTGTTTAGGTTGCCTATATATCACGGATCTGGACACTTTTATTTCTCAACATTAGCATTTTTTTAAAGACAGCACTAACGTCAGCTAATTGCTTTTTTGGATAACAATAAATTATATGTGTTTTTACTCATAAATAAGGGTGCGTTCAGACTCATTTTATTTTTTTGAAAAATTTTAAAAATTTTTAAAATTCTAAATTTTTTGAAATTTTTTTTTTTTTTTAAATTTTTTGAAAACTTTTCTTTCAGAAAAACTATTTAAATGCTAATTACAAAAATTGGCGACTTGTAAAAAAAAGCGTTCAATGTCAAAAAGGAAAAATTTTAAAGGCATTATTTTACATTAATAAAATGAATGCAAACCAACCATCTGTTTTTAATTTTAACCTCTACATGAAATACAAAAATATTGATTTAAATTGCATTTTTTAATATAAATAGTAATGGTGGAAGCTGATACAATTAATTTATCTGTGATACAATCTGATGACCCACAAGCTATCTCATTGACTCAAACTGCTAAAAATGTTGCTCATTATAAGTTTGTCAACAATGAATGGATTGAAACCAATATAAAGGGTGTTCTTTTTATATATAAAAGGAGCATTAACCCTCAATTTAGTTTATTTATCTTAAATCGTTTACGTGTCAAAAATTTAATTCAGCCTCTTGACAAAGACATTGAATTTGAATTAAAAGAACCTTATATATTTTATAAGATCAATAATGGCCATGATTCTGAACAAGAAATTTTTGGGATATGGTTTTCCAATGCAAAGGAGTGCCAATGTATATTTATGCTTTTAAAAATGTTAACTGATGAAAATCGTTTTAGTAAAGAATTACACAAAAATGGTAAGAACACTATGTCTGATACTCTTATGATTCCTATAAATCTCAACTCATTATTAAACAATAATATTGATTTATTACCAAAAAAAGACTCTAAGGTGGGACCTATAAATATTACTGAAAAGATTTTTGAAAAGTCTTCTGCAAGTGATTTAGAGACCAAATTATTTAAACCCCAACCGTTGAATCCTATACTGAATGCTCTTCAGGAAAATGATTTTTATAAAAGGGAACCCATGATTAAGCAAGATTTGAAAAAATCTTTAATTTATTTATTGGAGAATGATAATGATTTTTTAGATAAAATCTATGATGCCTACAAGAAAGTTCATAAAAATTGATGTACCATTGTTTTAAAATATTTATTGCTTGTTTTAATATATTAGTATATATATCTGCGCATTTAGCTATAATATATATGAGTGCAAATAAAGATCTCATCAAAAAATTAGTATGTTCATATATTTGTAACCCTTTTCCAATCTTTTAATGCCTTAAATTAACACTATTTCTTTGAGCAATTTTAATCAAGACTTTATTCAATATATATTAAGTTTTTTAAATGAATACTCTTTTATCTTTAAAGTATTAGTCATGTCATACTAGTAACTTAATTAAGCTTTATCTTTGTTGCTAGTGGAAAATAAATTTAGTACAAAAAAAATTGACACAATCAATTAATATTCAAATGGCTTTGAAAAATTAATTGTTATGCGTAATTTTATATGGTCATATTTTATTTATATTAGCTCTTATTTCCTAATTTTTCTAGAAGTACCTAGCCACATATTAACCAAAATTTGGCATTAAAATTTTTACATTTTTTTGAGGGGGTGGAAAAATTTGCTCGTTTGATCCCAAAGCTAGTCTATAAATAGACTGGGATTGAGATCATCAAATACACTAGTAATTTGTAGGTGATTTCAATTAAAAATTTAACATCTACGTTGTTTTTTGACTTTTCTGTCGTCAATTCTGATAAGGTTTTGCAATTCATCTATGTAATCGATTGCTAGTCTACACATGTGAATATAAATTATAGTATATAAAAATTAAACATTGAGTTGTGAATTTTTATATGTGGACATAATGCTGCACCATCAAAAATGTAAGGTATTAAAGCTTTTATGTTTTCAAGTTTTATTTTAAAGTATGAATCATTGGTTCTTAGAAATGAAAATCAGGAACCGAAAGCCCGCCTGGCCCAATGACGGTTCACTAGAAAAAGAGGCCAGGTCGGACCGCCTATTAGAAAAAAGCATTACGGGCCTGGCCGACTTTTTGATCCCATTCCTTATTTTTTTTTTATATATTGTTAACAAGAAAAATTAAATTTATTACACTGGATAATATAATTTGAACGACCTAAAGCATCATTTATGGCAACTATAATCTTTGGCCAAGTTTTTGGTGCTGATATGAATATGAAATCAGAATTTTAGCCAATGCCTCAGAATTTTAGTTAATCAATGTCAAAAATGAGACGTTCCTATTTTTGGGGTAATTTGAGCTTCTATATTATAAAATCTGTCGGTAGAAACAAAAGTTTGAAACTATATAGGAAGCATATAAGTAATATAAGACGTTTAAATATTTCTATAATATTCATTTTTTTTATATTTTTATATTTATGTAAAATTAGTGGTTTTTTAATCCGTTTGATCCTAAATAACTTGAAAGTAATATCGAATAATTTTGAGTAATTACTTTTTTGGATTTTATAAGGAATCTAAATATGCCAATCAATTTTTTGGAAAATTTATAGTTTAAGAAATTTTGTAGATTTTTTTCTGCACTTTGGACGCATAAAATTGGAGGCATTGGGAGAAAAACTAAATCCGGGATCGTTATCGCAAGAAAATTCTTTCGAATACCCTGTAATCGTTCATGTTTTTTTTTTCGTTGTCCAGTGTTATCATACGATGAAGGGTATTATTGCTACTCTGTAGCAAAAGGCCTTATTAGTATATCCGGCCGGGCCTTAAATAAAAAACTAAATTTCGGGCCAAATACCAGGTTCGAGCGAGCTGGGTCGGGCCTTAAAAAACGTGTTCTGCGGGCTGGGCCGTAACATTACCGCTCGGTTAAAACTTAAGTCCATACATGGTACAAAATTTTCATAGGGCGCATTCTATAAATTTTGAACAATTATTGAATTTTATTATAACTATAAATTCCACATTAAAAATCAGCAGAATAACAAAAATAAAAATTAATGGACAATATATAAATTATGAAAATTTATTATCCTTTTTATATAAAACAACGGCTAAACAAAGTTTAAATAATTAGTTTGTAAAAACTAAAATTTGGATAAGTCAAAGGTTGCATTTTAAGCATTCAATATTTCTAAAAAAATTTAAATTATTTTTCTCTCAACAAAACGCCTTTTTTTTTTAATTTATCAGAAATAATAGTTTTTAAAATATGAATATATATATTTTTAAGTTTTTAAAAATGAATGAACTTTGAACACGCCCTAAAATTCCCGTCCTATGTCGATAGATATAAAAAATAACCCAATACCTAAACTAATATATACATATCGACAAATTTCAACTTTTGGTTGGGATAAAACCAGGCCCGATTCTAGCTTTTCCATTTTAGGGGGGCAAAAAAAACTCGTGGGGGCAGAAAAAATTTTTTTGCCGCCTTCGGCGGCAAAATTGGCCGTGACCTTCGGTCACGGCAAAAAATATACATGTAAAACAATAGAATCCATGTTCAAAATTTTTTAACAAATTAATAGTAATATATTATATTCTTAAAGTAAAAAAAAAATGAGTTTATAAATGGAATATGTGAATTAAAATTCATTGTTTTCACTAAAATCAATTGCTTAAAAAGATATGAGATTTGAATTAATTGTAAGTATAATTTTCTCATTTGGTATCATTGCGCATGAAAATTAAAAATATGATATATATGAATGATAAAAATGAATTATATAAAACTTTGGATTTTAAAAAATGAAAAGTGAAATAAGATTGATTATCATGAAAACAAAATGTATAAGTATGCTAATGAAGAATATATATGAAAAAACACTGGTTATATATAACTAGTTATTAATATTAGGGTAAAAAATTAAAATAAAACATGAACATAAACGTTAAATGCGCATAAAAAAAGTTTGCAACCATGTTAAAATAGTAAGCAATAATTAGCTGATTATGAGCAGTGTATTGTATTGATCAAACTATTTTATCTTAGAGGATTTTAATTAAATTACAATATTCATCAAAATTCAACGCCCCTAGTTAATGATTTTTCGTGTTCTAAAAGAACCAAATCACCTTTAAGCAGGTCACTACTTGTCAGCCGTTATTATCCTTCTTAAAGAAGAAAATGTGGCCTCACAACTAAATAAATCAATCATATTAAAATAAATACTTTTTTTATCATTAATATTTAAAATATTTTCAAACTTATGAGTAGAAAATAAATAAAAATCAGAAAAATCTTTAGGTTTAGTTTTTCTTTTATCCATAGATAAATTATTGTCATTTAAAAAAATATTAATATCAAAACAATTTTTGAATAAATCTTCAAATGTATTTTTATTTCTTAATTGTTTAATTTCTAGCAAACAATGGTGTATTAAATCAGAAGTTTTAGAAATATAAATTGTTCTGCATTGAAATTGATCCATAATTATTTTTAATAAATAAAATAATTGTTTAATTAAATACAAAAAAATAAATAGATGATTATAAATATGGTCAAAAAACCCCGATTCGGCCCTGTGACCTGAAGATATAAAAGTTTTTTTTATTTTTAATTTTTAAAAGAGTATTAAATATTTCTGTGTAATTTTTAAAAAAAAACAATGGGCAGGTAGTGACCACACCACCAATGGGGCAACAGCCGGGGTATGGTCCCGCATTCACTAACTACCTTGATTGCATCATGTTGAAAAAATTTATGAAGGGAAGAAAAATTATCACAAAAATCTTTCCCTTCACTTAAAATAGGACAATCTTTTACAACAAGATGCAATCGGTGGTTAAAGCAGTGAATATACGGGACATGGTGTCCAGCTATTTTGCTTAGAAATACTTAAACACCATTTTTTTCCCGGGCATTACGTTCGCCCCATCGTAGCATTGTGCGAGGTTCTTTGGTTCTAGATTATATTCTAACAAAAGATTGTTGTTAACTGAAGGCATCAGGTTTATGAATTGGTTTCACAAATATAAAGCTTTCTGTAAAATCAAATTTTTCTATATATTTCTGTTAGTTTGATCTCTCTTGCGGATGAGAAGTATTATGAATAAAAACACTTTTAAAAAAAGTAAATATTTTTAGGATAATATTTTTTAAATATTTTTGACGGAGCAAGTTTAATTATATTATGTGGAAGAAATAAAATTACTATGTATTTTTGGGGGGGCAAATTCAATTTTTTTGGGGGGGCAAACATAAAATTACTATTGCCCCCCCCCCCCCTAAAAGGGGTCTAGAATCGTGCCTGGATAAAACTTACCCAGAGGAAATGGCAATGTGTGCCCTAAAAACGTTTGCACTTTCAAATAAATTTTGCAATTTTCGTTATTTAATAGTTGCCTAAACTCATAATTGTTTAATATTGCAAAAATTATATATTTATCACATTTTTGGTCCTCTATGTTAAGTGCCCAACTAAAATTGATAGTATATAAGATGGTCAGACTCAGTTATGAAAAATTGTTTAATACTTATTTTGTTTCTTGTTTTTGGAGGTTTATGTTAATTTTGATTTAAACTAAACGAGTAACATTAAAAATAAAAATTGCAACATTTTTAAAACATTTTGCACACTCCTCACAATAAATAAAAGAAGTTAAAATGGCCGGATTATCTCGAACATTTTTAACTAAATCTCAGATTTTTATTTTAGGCTCGGCCCAATCCCGGCCCAAATTTAAGTGCCCACAAATTTTAATATAGGTTAAAAATTATTTTTAAATTTCTTAAACCATTGGGCTAAGGTTCCTCATTTGAAGATCATACCCGTTTAGGGCTTTGAATTTTTTAATCCAATCAAGGCAATTAATATTACCGACGGGTTAAATTGTAAAATTTGCTCGCACGCCGGCGGTCTAGGTTTTTAGCCTAAGCTCTCAAGGCATATCGTTTTAGGACCAACTGCCTAAGCAGGCCACTCAGCCACTTTAAGGTGGCTGCAAATTTGTACCGAATAAAAAAGTCCCCTCTGCACGGATTAGAACCCAAACCTATGCGTGTAAGACAGAGATGATTGCCAGTGAGCTATCTAAGCCGATAAATTTTTTAATAAAATATAGAGCGTAGAAGTAATACCCCCTATCGTGTGATAATAAAAATATTTTCTTCTAGTTTACAATAATTTAAAAAATTTAGGAAATAAGATATATAAAATCGGCTCGATTATCATGTAATTATTTTTGTCTAATTCCAGCCCGGCCCTATCTGATTTTAGGTCAGGCCCGGCCCATTGAGCCGGGTGGGCTTTCGGGTACCGAAGATCTCTAATGTATATTATTAAAGTTTTTAAATTTTAATTATATTTTTAAATTTGTGGCACAAACGTTATGTTTGCCTATTTGACACTGGGAAATTTGTAACATTTTTAAAGCATAGCGGTGACCGAAAAAAGCTGAACATACACTTTTTAAGGTTCCACAGTAAATTTGAATATTCACAGCAAAAAAATAAAGTTTTTGAAAGGCATAGAGAATTGGCAGAAGTTAGCTTAGATAAAAAGATATTTCCATAAAAATTTAATTTTTTTATGAGCAAAGGCTTTTTTAATTTAGGAGATGTATATGAAAAGTGTACAATGGCAAAGGTATGGCGTTAATATATATAAATAAATCGCTCGTAACAACCACCTGTTAAGGATTGCAATACGATACCAAGATATGTGGGTTGCAGATACATTAATGTTTAATTGGCTGTTATTAATTTCTCGGGATATTCAAAAATAAAATTGTTTTATTATTTATTATGTACGTCCGCAAAAACTTTTGTAATGTTAAAAAGATATACATACACTAAATCTATTTTCAGCCACTTATTAGTTAAATTATTTTAAAGGCGCTTAGTTTTTTAGCAAATAATATTTAAAATCAAAATTTTTGCTATAACCTGACCTGTACGATAGATTTAATTTTGTCTTTTTTTTTCGAATCCGTTAACCGGTTTTCTCAATATTATCCAAAAAAAAATTTAACTTGCATGAAAGAAAAATTATTTTTGATTAAGTTTCAACATTGTCTTTTACGTTTTACCAACTTATATTTAGAATATTATGGGACAAACTCATATTTTCTTGTTATTTCTCTATTACAGTAAATAAAAAAATTTAATTGATTCAATTTTGATTTTTAACAAAAAAAAATTGGATAACAAATAAAAAATTATTAAATTGAATAAAAAATGTCCTTTTAAAACGGCGGTTAGAAAAAAAATGACATAAACAATTTTTTTGAACTTGCTTGAAATAAATTTTCTTTGTCGGAAACTTTTTTTTGGGCTACAATGTAAAGCAAAAATAAGGTATTTATTTACAAGAAATGTTTATAAAATTATGTGGGATAAAAAACATGATTAAAATTATTTCGGCTTCATAGGTTATACATTTTTATAAATGTTTCCAAACATTTTGACCCAAAAATTACTTTGATGCAATTAAATCTCCTTTCAGTATATTTATATTCATGATTTTTACAGGCCAGAAGTCATAATAATTTGAGCCCAGCAAATTTTACCGTCAAGCGCTCTCGTTAGCCAGAAAAACTGACTTGTTCAACCTGCCTTATTTTTTTAATGAGTGAATCAATCACCTGAGTTAGTTAATAATTTGAATTTACTTAAGTTTTGAATAATGTAAAATGTGCTGTTTTTGGCCTAAATACATCATGTCTCTAAGAATATTTATATTTAGCTAGGCTTAAGACCCTTTAGATACTTACATTATGGTCCGGCTAAATGTGCCCGTTACAAGGCGCCCAGTGAACCTAGGTGATCAATAAAAAAGGTTTAGACCTTAGAACTTGAATTTTGGAAAGTCTTCTAATTGAATCGCTATTCTTGTGCCGTAGCCGAAACCGAAGTATATCAAAAGCCTCGTTAATCGACCTCATTCGCCATCGTTCACGTTCGGACGCGGCCAACTTTTGTTCGAGTTCTTTCGCTTCGACGAGTTTACTGTTCAACTAAATTGTCCAAATATCAATTGCATAAGCGCGTTAACCACAAATCTCAGCGATATTGTATTAAAAACTCGAGTTTTTTAAAAACGGGGCATTAGATATCTTTGGATTAAACTTTGCGACAAAAGTGACTAGCATTTTTATAAGCTGGCAATTAATTATTTTATTTGGATAATGATCGGCTCACAATGCTGTAACTAGGATCAAAAGGGAGGAGAAAAAGAGGGGTTCTAAAGATTCACCATCTTTGACAGCAAGTTATTTTTTTGTCGTCTTATTGAAATGTAAGTCTTGAGAAACCGCTTTTAACTAAAAGTGGAGGGGGGGGGGGGGGGGGGGGGCATTAGAAATGAGTAATTAGAAGAATAATCTAAAATAATTAAAACAAAGTTTTTGATAAAAAGTGAAGGGGTAGATTTGTTATTTATCCTTCCGGCTATAGTACTGCTGAAACTATGTGCAATACGCTCTTGAAAAAACTTCAATAACTCACAAGTTAACCTGTTTGAATCGACATGGACATTACAAAATACCTAGTCGGGTTAAAAGTGAACCTTTTTGCCCCCATCAAACAAATAAAATTATGAAATCATTTTTTTTATTTGACTCCGGCTGTAATTTAATCTACGATCGTCAACTATCAAATGCTTATTCGATTGCGGCAAATATACATGACGGACACCTTGTTTAATATTGGAAAATGGGCAATTTATGTAGGATGAAACGTGCCTGTGTTACAAACTGTTTTTTTATTTTGACAAAATCCAACAAAAATTAATTAATTTTTTTAACTTTTTGCCTCATAAAATAACTCGTATTTATCATTTGATAACTCACTATAATTTTTTAGATATATCATGGGTTTTAGATAAAGTAACCTTTGCTTAAAAATACTTCCCTTATTTTTCCATTTTCTAACAAAGATCTCAAAATTTTTGATTAGGAGAGAATTCATTAATTAAAATTAAAGCCCCGTAACCTCTAAATATTCCTCGTACGATTGACATTTATCGGGGTCCGTCATTTTCCATTCCTTGTACGACATAAATTGATATTGATTGGAAGAGTTTTGATAAATCTGGGCCATCTGATCCATGTTTTCAATGGCATAGTTGTTGGCTTTATCTTCATTTACCGAAAACCCATTATTGCGATTATTGCTGGATAGATCTGGTCAATGTAAATTGCCAATAAATTAAAAGGGTTATTTCATTTTTTTGAAAATTTATTGCAATGGGCTTTCGAATCAATAACGTGTTTTTAACGCGTTTTTTAAATGGCGTTAAAGCTTAGCTTGGCTTTCGGTAAACATAAATTATGTGTTTTTTTTTTCGGAAAAAGATAACGAAGGAAGATATAACCAAAATAGGAAAAAGAATTTGTCTTGCTAGCCATTTTCCTACATACCTTTTCCCGAATGCCTTGCCAGGCTCCGTAGTTCAGTTTTTTAATTTTCTCCTTTTTTTTCTAATGAAGCTTTCAAGTCTATATCTCCAATTAAAAACTTTTTATTTGTTTTGTGCATATTTATGTGAATTAATATAAGCCATAATTATATGTCAAATTCTTATATTTTATTTAAGAGTGGGGTAGGCCTTAAAATTTTAAATTAGATAACGGGTAACTGGTTGAGCAAAAAATAAGAATCAGCTGAACCATCGAACAAAATCGGGCGAGAAAGTATGATGGTCGAGTGGACTTCGGCCTGTGGAATAACCTAAACTTAAAACAAAAATAAAATCACGCATTTTGAAATAACATATTGCTACAAAATTCTCTCATGTTTTTTTTTATTGCAAACTTAAAAATTAGAATTAATTGTTTCAATATCAGCTGAATATTTCCAAGAAGAATAGGCAAAAAAACAAAATAAATTATATTAAATAAATAAATGTATGATTCAAAATTTTAGTTGACCAAAAACATAATTAATTTTTTAAGCTACAATGCCGCAAGGTTTATATTTACCAAAACTAAAAAAAATATTTTTTTTCGAAATGTTAAGGGCACGTCTATACAAAAATTAAAAATAAAAAAAAATAGTCTTATTTATCTATTTTGCCCAGCACAGTGGCAAATATCCCTGAATTACAAACAGAATAAGTTCAAATTCGTGCATTAACGGCCTTTTTCTTTATAGTATGCATGTGCAATCACTTTAAACTGCTGAGTGGCCTGCTTAGACAGTAGCTATACGATGTGACTAAAAAATAAGCCTAGGCTAAAATAGATTGCCGGCGTGCGAGCGAATCTTTTAATTTAAACGGCAATATTAATTGCTTTGCTCGGGTTAAAAGAGCCCATGCCATAAACGGATATGGGGCCACTATGTAGGTAAATGTACGGGGGAAACATCAAACCCACTTGTTTTTTTATAAATTGACATATGTACCCAAGATTGAATGTGAAACTGCATATAGACTCAGACAAATAATTATTAATATTAATATATAATTGTAGGTCATCAAGCTATTCAAGGCAATAGCTTATTGCCCTATAGGGCATTAGTCATTCAGTTACATTTTGTTAATAAATCTGTGTTAAATAAAATAAATTTATAATGGCTTGTGTTTTATAGTGGCTATCAAAACACCCGGGTGCTTTTATTTAATTATTTTTCCAGATTATTTTAGAAAATTTGGCAAATTTAATGTGACAAAACAATTTGATTAAAAAAATAAGCGGAAAAATAAGAATTAAAATAAAACCTTTCATTTAAGAATTTAGCAAAAAAAAATTTGCAAACACGAAATTGATATAACATTTTTATTTTTAAACTTGATCAAATTCCTTTATACTTTAGATAAGCTATTGCCCTGTTGCTTAAGGCCTTTAACATAAAACCCTTAATTAAAATAAAATTTGAAAAATAAAAAATGACTTTGAATTTTTGTGCTGCATTTAACTTACATAGGAAGCAAAATTTTAATTTTTTTACAAGGTTCGCTTTGAACGCCGCAATTTTTTTGGCCTGACTCGGCCACTTTCCCTATTCGGCTATATCTTATTTTGTTTTGATTTTTTTTTTTGAAAAACGAGTATAAAAACGCATCCTGAAAGCCATAGATTAAATGCTTATTAATCGCGTAATGATTGCGTGAAAATCCCATTATTTTCACTTTTACGAGAAAATCAAAACTTTTACAAGACGCGGGCGGCCTTAAACTAAGATTAAATGTTTTCTTTGCAGTATATTTTCCAAAAAAAATTAAATTACCGATTGCGTGATCAAAGTTATAATCGGATGGCGGGAATTCTCGTCCGGGAAACAAGTTAAAATTCATCGATTTGCATATAAATTCCAAAATATTGGTCAAAGAACAAAAAAACGAAAAAATAATTTTCTCACAAATACTGAAGCTCTATCAAAAATGGTTAATTTACATAGGTGGTGCAGAACAAAAAAAAATAATTGAAAATGCTTCATTTATCGCATTCAATCAATTTACCTGTTATCAGAGAGCTATACTACAATGAATCTTTTCGTTTGCCTCTGCTGTTAATATATTGGCAATTTGCAGTTTATTAATTTTTTTCATATTTGCACTAATTTTGTCTTAAAATTATTGATTTTTTTTGACTAATTAAATAAGGCCCAAACACATTGCTAAAAAAATCGTTTTTTTGTAAGAAGCGTTTCTACAAAAAATTTATAAATTAACCTGGTTTTTACAAAATAAATAATAAAATTTTATTTGGTGAACTTAATTATTTTTAATATGGTTTTCATAGAGCAATCAATAAAAATGTGAAGATAAAAAATCTTGACCTTAAATGATAATTATATCTATATTATTTTATTTTATACAACATTGTGTTTCAATATACATTAGTTTTTACCAATAATTATGGCCCGAATTTTCAGGCCCGGTTTGTATTGTCCGCAGTCAAAAATAATTAAGCCCTTCTCGTAGATTGACGGCTCGTCAGCTGGTTTCATCTCGCCCAGCCCAAATTATTTTTATAATAAGTAAATAAGGCGAAAACAAAAACAAAGATTTTATCTAAATATAACCAAGACTAAAAGCTACTAGTCAACTCAGTATGTATTATTTGATTGGTAAAAAATGCGCTTTTAGATTCTATACAATTCGACCATTTTAATTCCAAATTTTAATTTTTTCAAATTAATGTGCAAAATGTTCTAAATTTTATGTTGCAATTTGTACAAAAAATATTATATAAAACCTCTAAAATCAAGGAACAAAAAAAAATTATATGTTATTAAACAAATTTCCATAATTAAGTCTAGCCATCGAAAAAATATCAATATTAAGTTTAGACAAGTTAACACAACATATAAAGTCATATTCATCCGAAAACACACTATATATTTATAGTTTTAAACAATTTTTTGAGTTTTAACCATTAAATAACGAAAAATTGAAAGTCCCCAGCGAAAGGTAATTTTTATCTCGACTGAAATTTTAAATTTGCTATTTAATAGGTTTTGAGTTTAAGAGCTAACCACAGAGACCAAACCTGCACTTAGGAATTTTCAAATCCGTTTATCGTTTTTTCAATCAAACTTAGTAAGTCATGAAAATTTTGAAAAAAATGTTAAAAAAAAGATTTAAAAACAAAAATGGAATGATTTTTTTTTTTTGCATAACTACAATAACTGAACTGTTAAAACCAAACCAAATAATATTATTATTATAAAATACCGTGTCGTATTTAAGTGACGATTGTTCTGTATTATCTAAATGCTGATGAGCTTGATATACTATAAATTTATATTTCTCATTATTTGAAATGATAAATATAAGTTACAAGAGATTTTTATATGAAAAAATCTTGAACTCTTTCTTTTTACAGTATTCTCGAGGTCACAAAATCAGCCATTTGGAAAAAAACCATTTCTAGATATGGACGGATCTAAGGAGCCGAAGGCGGAAGAAACTACGAAAAGAAAACTATGATATAAGGTCATCATGGGGATGCATGCTTCTATGTTTTCATAAACTTATTTTTTCTGACATTGATATTTGTTGACCTGTGTAATACTGTTGGATCTTTGTCGTTTTATGATTTCTTATATTATTTATGCTTCACATGTTAATTAAAGCCCTATTTCTATTTATAACATAGGTCGACAAATATCAATGTCAGAAAAAAAAAGTTTTTGAAAACTGAAATGAATGAATCCCCAGAGTGGCCTTTTCTCGTTATTTCCTTTTTTCGTAGTTTCTTTCGCGGCGATTTTGCTACTCAAAAAATGACCCTTTTGACCGAATTGACAGATTTTAAAACCTCGAATAAGATAATTCAAGAATTTTTTTTTCATATTAAAATCACTTGCAACATATTTTCTTCTCAACAATGAGAAATAAAATTCAAAGTATATCAAGCTCTCAGATCAATATTTAGATATAAACATGGCATCCCAACCTAAATACGACAACATATATTATTGGTTTTTAATAAAAATATTTTTGAAGTTTGAATTTAATAAATTAGCTAATGTGAAAATACAAAAAAAAAACATTTCCAATGTTAAAAGATTTCATTTTTGTTTTTAAATCTATTTTGTTTTCTTTATTATTATTTTTTGTTCATAGCTGACTACAAAGTCTGATTAGAAAAAAGGTTAAACGGATTTGGAAATCCATAAAATTTTCAGGCACGATTTTACTTTGACTGATATTGATGTATCGATTCGCCTTTATGGACATCCTTTAAATTTGTTAATTAATTTTCTATAATTTCTTATCATATAGCTTTTTATTCATCATCCATCTAGAATAAAATTGCATACAAGTTGAAATCCTACAACAATCACAATAATCTAGAAAACGTAATTTTTTTGATTAATCCAGTTTTTAATTTTTAACCGACAAGGTTATTGTGGGTGAAGAAGTACACCCCAATTTTATATTTTCTCTGGTTCAAAAGTCATCATGTTTAATGTGGGTTTTGGTTATATTTGTGCCCTTTTATTTGAAATTAAATGTTATTTTTTCAGAACCATTTTTCTTGTTATTTGAAAATACAAAAAAGATTGGAATTTAAATTTTTATCTCTATATGAATAAATTCAAAAAACAGATATAGAGGCGCAACAAACGCATAAATGTTTAGGTGATTATAGGAAAATTAAATTTTTTTAATTAAAATTTTTTGACATAAAAAAATAATTTTACCAAAATTAACTCTTTCAAAAAATCGCTAAAATTTCAATATTAAGTTTTATTGTTTTGCATTTTAAAATAATCCAATTTTAATTTTTCTTTTATTAGTGGGATTGGATCTTCCACCTGATTGCGGTTTGAGAAAATAATGTCAACTTTGGTATTTTAAATAAGAGCATAAAAATTTAGTATTTTTAAATTTTCTTGAAAATTTAATAATTTCAACTGTTTTTTTTTTCTTACAAAAGTTTTTATTATAAAAGTATTTTCTATGCTTATAATTATTTAGCAACCTTTTTTATAAATGCACAAAACAAAATTTAAAAAAAGGTCTTTGTGGCCTAAAATAAAGAAGTTATACATAATTCTTAAAATAAAATTTTTAATTTTGCCACGATCATCAAAAATTAATATCTCGCACTCTAACACTTTCCGTTTTTATTAAAGGGCGCGTTTAGGGTTCTTTGTTATAATTTTTTTTGTTGATATTGATTTAATGTTAAAAAGATTTTAAACGTTAATATTTTTACAAAGGTTATGTTGAAATATCACTGGACAACAATAAAAACAAAATAAACTTTAAAAAAAATTAAATATTTAAAAAATTCAGACGCCTTACGTTATAATGTTTTTTAATCTAAATATATTAATAAACCTTTGTTACTACCCATAGATTTTACAGTTATTGAAACCCAAAATACCCTAAAAATAGGAAAATCTCATTTTTCATACCGATGTAAGGCATTGGCTAAAATGTTGAGTTCATTTTCCTTAGTAGCACCAAAAATTTGACCAAAAGATGCCATAAATACTAATGGTCGTTAATATTGTTGTTCGGTGTAATCAATGTTTATATGGATAGATAATAATTCAATAAGATTTCTAATTACACTTATAGCAACTTACCGAGATGTAATAATATTTAAATAAAACAATGGTATGATGCAAAGCTCAATTTTTAAAATTTAGAGTTTTTAATTTTTTTTTTCAAGAAATGAAAAAATTCTGAACTTGATTAAGAAATATTATTGTTTTTCATAAAGTTATCTTCGCTGGAAATTAAATAAAAGGTTTGAAATCAAATATTACGGTAAATTAAAGATGCATTTACAGTCTTTACCCCTAACTTCACCATCATGATAATTTCTCATATTACTTTATTGAACTTCATGAAATGTGGTACGTCACCATACAATTAGCCTAGAGTTAAAACTTCTTGACTTGTGCATTAATATTTAATGAAACATTTTACAAAAATTTAGTGAGGGCGCATTCAGAGTTCAAATTATTTTTAAATGTTTTTAGGTCCTCTGCCCGGAATTTGGTTTTGCAATTTTAGGCCCGGCCCGAATTTAAAAATACGACCGAATAGGTTAATAATATTTTGTTATAAAATTAGCAATAAAATACAAATGTAGGTACCATATATCAGATAATAAATTTTTTTAATTCTTGTAAAAAATTGTTTATCTTTTCCAAATTCATGCCCGGCCCGCCCGGTTCTTTCTTAATTTAGACCCTGGTTTTTTTAAGGCAGGCCAGCACTGGGCCGGGCCGGCGTTTTTTGTCCCAATTTTGCTAATTTGCTTATTATGATTTTAGAACATATAGTTCATGGCTACTTAATTGTTTGCATTCTGCCTTATCGAGATTTTAAACATGGTATCCTATGTTAAATTTTTTAAAAAAGCAAATAAACGTTATTTTGGAGGCAAATTTATCTCAATTGATGTGTCTTTTGCATAAATATAACCCTAAAATACTTTTGTAAATTTTGTTGAAAAATTAAAAAGACATACATTCTTATATTGATACTGAAGCCTATGCCTTGATAATCTTCTGCTTGAAATAAAAAATTATTAGGGTTTGAAATTTTTTTTAATGGTTTTAAAATGTAAAAATCAAATGTAACAAGGTAATTACAATTTATAAACTTTGTTACAGGGAAAAGCGCATAAATATGCAAAGTTGGTGGTTTTTTTTGTTTTATAGAAATAAAAAATACTTTAATAGTTAATTTATTACATTTTAATTAATACTCTATTAACCCGCTCTTGGGAAGGTAAAAAAGACATGAAAAACATGGTGGGGGACGAGCGCATCTCATTTTTTATATCTCAAGAAATATTATGAAATTATTTTTTAATTGGTGAATTATAGAAATGCGTTCCTATACTTTTTTGTTTCAGCAAAATGCAAAATCAAATTAAAAATGAGAATTAAAATTATAATTGAAAAGTTCTTTAAATCAAAATTTAAATGTGAAAATTTAATTATATTTCTAGATGTAATTAAATTTTACATAGTTCATATAAAAATTTATAAACTAAAAAGAATTTATTCTATAATATTGTTTTAATAAGACATATAAAAATTAATATTTTAAACATTTAAAAAATATTGTAAACATTAAATTTATCTTAAACACAAAAATTATTAAAAAAACCTAAATTTAATATTCATTGTGTATTTTTAAGCTTAAATATATAATATTTAATTTGTAAATTGCTTTTAAAAATTTATATAAAATTTATTTGCATATAATGCCGGATTTTTGTAAAAATACATTTAATTAGATGATTTATATCTAAAATTGAATGCTTATTCTATTAGTCAACTTGATATAAAAAGCCTTATCAAATTTAAAAAATTATAGTATTTGTCTAATTTTAACATTTTCGTTAGCTTGTAAGAAAATCTCTATAATTCGCAAAAGTTCTGGGGTAATTGCAGGTAATTTTATTATTACTTAAAATAATATTTTTTGTTTTTTATGTTAGAGGATGGGGCATAGAATTAAAATGGCTAGAATTAGCATAAAATTAATATCACCGTAATACATATGTACAAATAGGTTAATGCCTTAAATTATAAAAAATTAATATTTATATTTTTTAAAGTAAAATATAATTGATTACTTTTTAAGGAAAGGCAAGTAAATAAGACACAAGTTTTTTAAAAATCATATGTTTTCATGATTAATGAAGAAACGAAAAAACTAATTCAAGATAATTGGAATATATTTATAAATACTATTGATCCTACCTTTTTATACCCGGCCCTTTACCAAAATTATATAGTAGAAGAAGAAGATATTGAATATATTGATGACGAGGTTTTTAATTTTTTCCATATGTTTTAAAGAAAATAACGAAAAGACGAGCATGTAAACTACTTGAACACCTTTTGTCTTCAACTATATTGACTGATTCCTTATTTACTGAGATTTTTCAGCAAGATTATAGTTTTCTTATTAAACCTCTAATATCTTCAGGAACACCTAATGCATTTTTGTTAGATGAATAAGCATAATTATTAATTAATTTATTTTAATGTTTATATTAGATTTCTTAAATTTTAATTATTGCCGTCATTATAGAATTTATAATTTATAAAATTATAATGCTTATCTTTTACATTGATAAGTTTTTGAATCTGTAATTTTGCACAAAATGAAAACAGTCTGATGCTAGAGACATGATATTATAAATTATAAAAGTTTGAGTTACAAAAAATGTATAAATATTTATAATTCATTTGATTTAACATAGTATAATACCTTAAAAATACAGTGGGTCAATTTGAAACATTGTAATAAGTTTATATAGAGATCATTAATGTTAGCCCTTATAAATTTTAGCCAGACTCCTTGCTTGGACCTGAACCATGTATAGCTTTCACATAGCTAAATAACTTAGCTATATTTTATACCTTAATGCACTATTTTTTTTAATGGCTTGTATACTATAAATTTACTTGTTTTATTTGTTATATAAAATGGTTTGTTCAAAAAAATGTTACCTTAATAATTGTAGTCATGCAAAATGCCATTCTTTTTTACTATTGGAAAAAATGCACTCTTGTTTGAATAATTAAATTATTAATAATACACAGGTCAACAAATATCAAAGTCAGAAACGTGACATTTATGAAAACATAAAAGTGCATCCCCATGATGGCCTAGTCTTGTACATATTTTTTGTTTTTCTTAGTTTCTTACGTCTTTGGCTCTTTATATCCCTCTATAACGAAAAATGGCCTTTTTTGACCATATTGACAGATCTTAATATACCCTAAAAAGAAAAAATTTAAAAATTGTTTTTGCATATGGAAATCCCTAGTATCTTATATATTTAATCACAAATAATGAAACATAGATTATATTAATATATCAAGCTCTAACATCAGCATTTAGATAATACAATATATTTCGCGTCCAAACTTAAATAAGACATGTTATATTATTGGTTTTTAATAAAAATATTATTTAAAGTTTGAATTTAACAGTTTAACTATTGTGAATATGCAAAAATAAAATTTTAATTTATTTTTGTTTTTGAATCTTATTTGGTTTTTTGACCTTTTTTTTAGATTATCAATGTTTATAACTGACTAACTAAGTTTGATTAGAAAAAACGGTAAACATGATTTTCCCTAAGATGGCAGGTTTAATCTCTGTAGTTAACTCAGAACTCTCAAAAAGTTGTGTGTAATCAGAAAAAATTTAACAAATAAACTCTCTTTTTAATAGGTATAATTAAATCTCCCTTTAATAATTTATTGTTTAGCTTGAAATGAGAATGAAAAGTAATATATTTATAAGTCACATATTATTGTTTTTGATAAACAGGCATAATTATGAATTTTATGTAATAATACAAAAATAAAATACTATACTAGATTCTTTGGCATTATAGGTAAATGCCAGAAGATAGATCAGGGATGGTTAAAAATTAACTAGAGTTAAACCTAAAAAAATTTCCAAGCAAATTAATAGGTAAACTCATAAAATGTTTAATTGAGTTAATAGTCAAAAGTAAGTTTAAATTAAGCTGTAATTTTTTTTATTTTATGCCCCTATCGCTTAATTTTAACTTGCATACACCAATTAAAATTAATAATGGATTTTTTGATATTTTTTCAAATTGTTTTGTAGCAAATAAACACCAATAAAACATTGATATAAGCCGGCCATAAAATCTTTCAAAATTTCAAATGTTAACTCTAATTAGTAGTTAAATGTAAAATATTAATACACATTATTAAGAGTTAAAAAAATTTAACCGAATTATATTTAATAGTTAAAATTATAACAGTACTTAGTTAAATTGTCGATAATTTTTGCCCATCCCCGGTTTTAATAAATGCTTAAATATAAGAAAATGCAAAAATCAGATGAGTATACAAGATTTTTTAATATTCCATCTTAATATCACAATGTTTTAGAAATAGTAGAAAATTTGTGTAACGTGAAAGAAATAATCTTGGTTTTACATAGAAAAATTTTATAATTTTTAATATATTGGCAGCAACCGTTTGACTTTTTGCCTCAAAACGTATAGGTTTTAGAAATCATAGCCCTACCTTGAAAAGTCACAAAATTTTAAATGTATACTGGATCGATTCCACATTAGCATCAAGTATTTTCTACAATATTTTTATAAATATTTGTTTAAAGGGATAGAAAGAAATTTGAGCAAATGATGCATCATTTGTTTTGGTGGGCTTTTTTATTATTAGAGCGTTCATTCATATGTTTTTATAAAAATTTTCCAAAAAAAATCTCTCTTTGCCAGGGTTGTAAAGCCTGCATGCTATAATATTCCAGAGAATGCGGAGTCATTTGAATGGATATTATGATAGTGGTGGAAAGACGCATTTAATCCTACTGACCCCAGGGATTATGAACGTCGCCGCATAGCAATTTTAATGCTCCTCACCAATAAAAATGTCGAAATTTTTAACGGTTAGAATTTTTACAAGAACTTTGTTGAAATAATTATCAGCTATGTTTATATAGATTTTGATATAAATTTATCAAGGTTTCTACTTAGAGTAACTGATCCGAGTGGTAAGAATGTATTGTAAAAGCAATGGTTAATAATTTTCGGCGTTAAAACTTATATTTTCAGAATTTTTAAATTTTTTTGTAAAAACGAATGAAGTTTAAACGCTTATGTGCAATACCTAAATCAGATTATCGTTAATATATAATGCGATGACCACAAAAATTGAGCATAGCGACCATGATTAAGCCGAATAGGAGTATGGTAGTTTGACTCTTGATGAAATTGGATCCGCAGGCCACCATTTCGTACATGTTTACGAACTCGTCGCCTAGGTAACGCTTGTAATCCCGTTTGGTCCTTGGGATTTTGGTTAATTTTACGGTGGCATCGTTGAAAAGGACGTTTTTAGTCAAGGGCTGTGACACGAAAAGCCTAAAGCGTTCTTTGTACTGCGAATACGCCGTTGTTGGGTTCGAGATTTGTCCTTCCATTTTGCCACCAAAATATTGTTGGGCTAATAAAAACAGTTGCAAGTATGCCTCTATTTCTTTGTCCGTTCTACTTCGGCTCACCATAATGGCATCCGAAGGGATGCGAGCCAAGTTACAGCTAAAAAAAATGGATTTAAAAATTTATAGCTGTATAAAAAAATGGAATTACTAGAAATCAAGGGATGGCTTACGATTTTAGCTAAATGTAATTCTATTCATTTATCTATGAATATAGTTCATATTTGGGCACGTTCAAGGTCAATTTTTGTAACATCAAAGAATTTTTTTTCGTTTATTTTTTGTTTGGAATTAAAATTTAAATAAGGGCTCATTCATTCTAAGTTAATTCATTTTTGAAAAAATTCGAAAATTTTTAAATATTAAATTTTTAAAAGTATTTTATGTTGATAATTAGAATTGGCTTAAAAATCCGTTTTATGTCAAGAGAAAAATTAAATTTTTTGAATAAACTGACTCAACTCTAAACGCGCCCTAACCTACTTAGCGAAATAAATTGGATGTTATGCATCCATAAATTAATTTTTAATAATTATGTTTTATATTTTATATCTTATAAACAACGACTTTTAACAGTTTTCTGTGCTTTGCATCTGATTTATATGGAAAACATTTTTAATTTCTTTTACAACAACAAAAAAATTTGTGCATTTAAAACGTTCCTAATTTATTAATTTGGGGAAAATTAGAAGATTTACTTGAGCCAATCGTAAATTTCGGCCTTCGTTCCATCCTTGCAAATAAGCTCAAATTCTCCGGCATAAATCGAGCGTGCCCATTGTTGAATGTTCTTATTCCCGGCATTTTCGGGCACTGTAGTGTGCCGAACGAAAGCGACCTGGCCCCTCTCTTCGGCTAAGCACCTCAAGGCACCACTGTCCCCAAAATAGGGTTCACCGTCGTTTCTTTGACAGAATTTATCGTTACCTGTGTACACAAAAAAGGTGTAGCAATAATTGGGAAAAGATTGTGGATTTATAATCTCTATTTGTATTCCTTTTTACATGAAAAAGTGCTTGAGTAGGTATTATATATTTAAGTTAAAGAAGCGCTATCTTAATAGCAAAAGCTCATAAGTTAGCATTGCTTGGTTTATTCAGTAAGGTGTGTTTTCAACAAAATTCCATTGGCCTCATGCCGGCTTCGCTCGTATTTAACGGAGTTATTGAAGACATTCGAAAGAATTTGGAGCTGGGGTAGTTTGGTGAAAAAGTAGTTATTTTTACTTTTATACGCTGTTTGTTCAATATTCTATGTTTTTTTGTCCCTAAAATTAAGTCCCATTCTTTTGTTAATTTACTTAATTTATTAGCAATTATAAGGGGCCTGAAAATTATTAAAATAGCGGCCGAGGCGGACTAGCGGTCCGGGTAAAACTTCTCTCAATGTGTAGGCTTAAATAGTTTTTTTAATAATTTTGATTTACCTCCAATGCACAAGTCACACAGCTTTCGAATGTTTTTCCCGTCAGCCGGAGAGTGTGCTGGAATGCCGGGGGCACAAGCCATTTCGAAAAATTCGCTGGCATATGAGGCCGAATCGCATTGTTGGTCGGGAAGTACCCGCATTTGTCCGTTCGATTTAAGGTGTGCTATCGGTGCTATCCATCCCGCCCCATCCATGTAAGCCGAATGGCATGTTCTCTTATCTGTGCGATTGAGATATGGGAATTCAATATTTTTTTGAAAACTTTAATTCGGTTAATTATACTAATTTTATAGATTTTGGAAATTTGTAAAGGCCAAACGCGACAAATTAATTTTTTTTAAATTTCTACTTTTTTATATAAATTAAAAAATGTTTTTTAAGAGACGCCGAGACGAAAATTTTGAATGCCTTTAAAAGAACCTTAAATCATGCTCATTTAACTTTTTGGGACAAAAATGAAATAAACCACAGCCAAACTACTAGAGGCAGTTTGAAATTACCAAAATGAAAATCTATTTTTATCGGTCCTAAAACTCCTGGTCGCTAGTTATACCTACAAAAAGAATATCAATATAAAATTAAAAAAAAAACTTAGGAAAGAAATTTACTTTTAAAATTGAAAACCGGAGCGTCGGATAGCTTTTTGGGCCTGACGGCGACAGCGTAAAATATCGACTCTGGTTCACCATAATTTTCGGCCATTATGGGTATCATATTAAAGTGCCTAATAAAAATAAGAAAAATTTATATTTGTAGGGAAACATTGTATTGATAAATAGGCTACTTTAGATATAAGATAATTTTCGCCTAATCAAAAAATCATGTGTAATAAGTGCCTATATATTTCATTATATACTTCAAATGTAAAAAATATTAATTTATAACCAATTGACTCGAGATTAAATGATATTATTAAAAACATAATTCACTTCTATACACATTTAATTGCAAATTATTGAAATTATCTCGTCTTTCCACTTGTAAAGACTTCTATTAAAATTTGCAACATATTTATGGTGGGACCACAAGGAAGGCTCAAAGATTTTATCAATCTCAATCGATTCGGGTATGATTCTACGAAAAAATTACTGTTTTTAAATAAATAAATCTACAAACAACGCCCAACGTTTATTGACGGGAGTATGATTTTACAAAATGAAAACCTTCCGGCCTCGTATATTTCGCCCGCCTCAAAGACCGCCAGAGTGGCTTGTTCGGCGGCAATCATGCGCATGCATTGCGCCTTGTCGTGCGCCTCGACGCAAGCGATCCCTGGGGATAGGGATTTAGCTTTGAAGGAAACGCTCATCCATGCGCACTTCTCTTTCTCGTGCAAGCTCACGACGCACCAAACTATCGTACCAACGTCGCAACGCTTCATATCTTCGATTACGCGAACGTAATCGCCTACGATTATGCATTTTAGTATTTTACACTGTGCGTATTTAAAGTTTAAAAAATTAAACAAGTAAAACTAATGTGCTATACGAATTCAAAAACAAGGTTGGTATGCAACAAATAAAAGCCAAAATGTGGGCTCAAACATCTTATATTAAATATAAAGATATATAGTTCTAGCCCGATGCCCGTTTTTAAACAAGCCGATAAAAATTTTAAAGGCTGAATTGAAATAATTAAATATGGTTTTGGGCCATGCTAGACCAGGCTAAATTATTTAATTTTTTTCTTTCCATTATAAGTTGTTTGAATAAAAATCCCTTGTTTTAATATATTGTGGGTTTTGAATTTTTAAAGTCACACGTTTTATTCATAAATTCTAAAAAAAAATAAAACTGACCTTGTAGCTGACGGGTCGGGCTAAAAATAAATCTGGTAGTATGGCTGAGCCTGACAGAAGGCAGTGGGTTTCATAAATGGCCCTTAGATATTAATGATTAATTTAAAAATATTTCAAAAAATTAAAAATTTTTTTTATTTAAATTAAAAACTTTAAAAGCTAATAAATTGTGAATGCTAAATTTCTGAATTTATTT
Source organism: Acutogordius australiensis (assembly GCA_030555515.1). Lineage (NCBI taxonomy): Eukaryota > Metazoa > Nematomorpha > Gordioida > Gordea > Gordiidae > Acutogordius > Acutogordius australiensis. The sequence continues at coordinate 17,667,482 of CM060242.1, read as the reverse complement.
CACTTTTTATTATGAAACTATTTATTTTATAAAAATAAAATAAAAAGGAAAATAAAAATATTATATGTGTTTTTAAGTCGTAATAAAGGCCATTATATAGTGTTTGTAACGGTTAACATCTTCGAATTCTTTTTCCATTTGAATTCCAAAGGTTTGGTCAATTCGTCCATTTAAATTAGTTTAGTTCAAAATGTTCAACTCAAAATATGGGATTTTGACGGTTGTCAAAATATGAGGTTTTGGTGATAGTCAAAATAGATTTATTCTAATTTTTCAGATAAACACGTCCGTTTTTTTGCTCCATTATTAAAGTTTGATTGAGATTAAGCTGTGTGACATTGAGTCGACGTGAATGGCAGTATTGAAATGATCGGAAGAGTAATTATTGGACATTGAAAGGTTATCAGTCACCAGCTATCGTTTAATGCAGATGAGGTATCGTTGGCCGAAAAGAGGCAGATTATGGTTACATTTTAATAGTTTCTTTTAAATACTTATGCGGGTGCTGGCGTCAGCATAAAGCGCGCAATTGGCAACCTCGCTGTCCCCAATATGGTCGCAAGCGTCATCATAAAGGACTCTGCTCTCTAATATGGTCGCATTGGGCGTTGTCATATAGGGCTTTGCTGTCCTTAATATGGTCGTATTGGGCGTTGTCATATAGGGCTCATTCTGTGTCTCATGCAAAAATTATCTGCAAATGTCATTAATGCTAGTGTCTGCCTCGGAATTAGGGCCATTGTGGTGAAAACCTCGTCGTCATCATTTATTATCATATAAAATGCATAGAGTTTTACATATCGTTGTGAATAGATGGGTTCAGGAAGAATTAACTTAAACAATATAACGTTGTGAATAGCTTAGTTGACAAAAAAATTAACATCTTGCATCGAATTTTATTTATAGGGTTGGAACGGTGAATATTTTGTTTGTTGAGCGGTTGTCAGGGGTGGCCAAGTTTAAGGACTGCGTGGGTTCTGTCGGACGCCTCCGACAAGGTGTTTTCTGACACCAATATTTATTTTATTAAAATAAAATAAAAAGGAAAATAAAAATATTATAAGTGTGTTTTAGTCGTAATAAAAGGCCATTATATAGTGTTTGTAACGGTTAACAGAAACCAATTGCACTTTTATAAAATTTATTAAGGCAACAGTTGGTTTAATCTGAATAAAGCGTTTAAAAAGTTATAATACCATTCAGTGTGTATTTTACTCTGCAAATACAACTGGTATGAATTTTTGTCCCCAACATCCACCAATTTTTGCGTTTTATCCGAAAATATTAAATTATGGTAGGG
>CM060242.1:17597982-17665982 GCA_030555515.1 Acutogordius australiensis | reverse complement strand
AAAATTCGGCCCCGTGACTTTTGCATAAACTGCAAACGCTCGATGGGTTGAATCCTTTTGAAAATATCATATAATAATTAATATTACATTTATATTTTTAGTGCTACATTGGCCATGCATATGGTATAAGTATGTTTTGGGTATGGAGCAGTGAAATTGGCGGCGACGGGCATAATTAGGCCTTCAGGATTAAGTGCGTTTCTAAACCATTGCCATGATATCCATTTATATGACGCATTTTTTGGAAAATGATTTATAATCCTGGCAAGTGAAGGCTAAAGTCATTCATCTGCTAAATTATCACCCTTGCCCCAATTACATAATTTATAAGACGGCCATTTATTTTTGGATATTATCCCTAAAATAAAATCTTCAGGGTTGGTCCTCCTTGATAAATATAAATGAATTAAACCAGAGTTGCTATCTCGGTGGAGAGCATTAGGGGCACAGCTTTCGTTGAAAAACTGGGCTAGCGAAATGACCGGGTTTTTGCAATCACTCGGAGGTATCAAGCCTTGCTGATAGAGTACGCCTATGTAGCGACAAAACAAAAATATTTATAATAAAATAAAAATATTATGTAAATTATTAATTAAAAAAACCTTAAATATAACGCAGCAAAATATGATAATACTTTAAGCTTCGCAGTTCTACCAATGAAGAGAATTTGTTGATAAGTTTTTTTTTTAAAAAGTCTCATAAATATTATAAAAATATATACCCATGGGTATAATCCATCCTGCGCTTGTTCCGACACCCGTGTGGCAAGATTTTCTCCCCCGTAAATCTGCAAGATTTTTTATGTTAGAGGCTGAACGAACTACGGCTACCGTTTTATAGCTCGGTTGATAGTTTGATTCTATTAAAAACATTATATTATTGTATTAGTTGTCATAGCTATCTACCTATATAATCTAATTCTTAAAATGTTAGCTTCTAAAACCAATTTTCAACTGTAGAATTTAGCGGATTGTCAAATAGGTACTTTAAATTGGTCTCTTTTTCAATACCATTTCTTAAATAATTCATCATCATGTTTTTGGTGGACCCTTAAAACAGCCTTTTTTTATCATGAAAATCGGATGGAAATAAATTGACACTCGTTAGAAATTTTTTGTCTTAATACTCTGCCAAGTAATTATTTATTATGGACTCTAACATCAGCAATCTTATACTAGGTTCATTGAATTAGAAAAAAAAATTAACATTTAGATAAATGTTATACCAGGCCCATAACTTTCGGCTAGTAGTGGTACCATACTGTAATATTTGCCGGCGTGGTAGATAAGTCCCGACTCCAAATTGACCACGTCGGCTTGCGAATTTAATACGGCTTCCATGCAATCAAACTCGCTGACACGTTGCACGCACCTCAACTGCACTTGGAATCCACGATTGCGAAGCGAATGACTCATTTTGCGGCATTTGACTTCAGCTTGAGAGCCGTAAATGCAGAGTTTGACTTAATTACATAAAAAACAGTAAATTATATTTAGTCTATGTTAAAATTAACACCAAAAATTCAATGTTACCTGAAATGTAATTTGAAAAAACAGATAAGGGCGCATTCAGACTTTATTCGTTAAAAAAAAATTAATTTTTAAAATTTAAAATTTTTAAAAATTTTAGTTTGTACATTATTAATCGTTGTATTTACAATATTTTCTAACATTCGAACCAGTTGCTCTAAACATTTAGAAATCTTGATAATATATCTAAATCTATATAAACATAGAATCATTTAAACATGACTCATAAGAAATTCCAATCCTTAAAAATTTAAAGATTTTAAAAATTTTAAGATTTTTAAAAATTTTATTTGAGTCTGAAAGCGCCTTAAGAGGTCGGTTTTTATATTTAAACAAACAGCTATTTTATAAAATTTTGCTGTTTAAGTTATTCATAACGGTAAAAGATCGAACATAATCAGGCCGGATCTCCATAAGGGCAACTAAAGCGATGCTTCGCCCAGAACTAAATTTTTAAACTAAAATAGTTGACAGATTTGAGGTTTAGGTTTCTTAAAGCATGTATGCGCTAAGCCACTAACCGACCTCAAGCATATTTTACCTTTATCAAAAAAATATATAAAAATGGCAGGGCCTCCTTTATAAAAAATATATTTTATCATATCCATACTGCAATACCGAGATTGAACAAAAAATTCCTATTGCTTTTAAAAAAAATTCCACGGCGTACCAAAACTTCATTTAAAGGTCAAAATTAATTTTTTTACGCAGAATAAACATATATTTATTTTTTTTGGCTGAATAAAAGTCGAAATGGATGCAAAATAAATAATATTCAAAAACGTTAAAAATAAACTTTTTGTAATTAAAATTTATACCTTTTCGACAAACTTGATAATAAATAATATTTAATTATATAAAATTTATTTCAATTTGTGCACAGCCTAGCCTAAAGGGCCATTTAAATTAAATATATGTCAGTGATATTCAAAAATATTTGTACCTTAATTTCTAATTTAAATATACAAATAACTATTTGATTTTTTATAAAGCATATAGGCTAATACTTGGTGGTGCATGGGATAGGTCATTTGGATAACTTTCTAAAGGATTACGGAATATGGATTGACTGCCAAGAGATAAGGAAGGATTGTAATATTGTCCGATTGCTACATGTAACATTGTCATCAAGATTGTAACCAAAAATTTAAAAATAAGGTTCATTTTTATATGTTTGTGAGAATTTTGCTATCTGATCAATTTAAATCGTGAATTAAAAATCTTCAAAAATTTTATTTCTTTTATGTTGTAGACAATGACCAATCAGTTAAACTTGAAAATAGGCAAAGTTTTAGTCACAAAAGGATGATTCAGGTAGATTTTTTTTCACAGGTAATTGTCAAAGAGTCTCCAGAATAATAATTTCCCTTGTGTAAATTAGCGAGGAAATGTTTGTGAAAGAAACAAGGCAGAGGAGTTTTGTGTTTCAAGAAGTCCAGAGGATAGCTTCGAGAATCGCAAAATTATGTTAGGATATCACACTAAAGTCGGCGAATTTCAATAAAGGAATGCTCTGGATATGCCTTTTAATTTTATATGTGAAAAAGGCAAAGGTGTGTATAATATACCTTAATGTTAAAAGCGTTTATGCCCAGGCTAAGCGAATGTGGATAATGGATGATTCATTCCTCAGAATATGTTAAGTTTAAACAAAGGTGTGGTGGTGCATTAACTAATACAGGTAAACTGCATTTACAGGTGAAGAAGAGTTTTTATTTAAAAGATTCAATAGGTATTACGAATCGAGTAGTACTAGACACGTGCGCGCGGCAGAATAATAGCATGGCCAAAGGAATTCATATAATTCTATATGATACGATAGTCGGAATATTCATGTATCTTTCTTTTATTAACAGCTTAACGTTCGCTCTTGAAATAGATATTACATTCACCTTTTTATTACATTACCTTCAGAATTTGAAAAAGTAAATAAACACAAGAAAATAATAATAATAACAATAATGTATATTGTGCTACTCACTTATTTAGGTAAAGGTGTATAACATGATGTGTGAGATTCATAGGTATAAACATTACAAAGTTGCAGATGGGGGGGGGGGGGGGCAGACAAAATGATGAAGAAAATAGAATTGCTAAATTCAAGAGACCTTAACAAATATAGGGTATACTCTATTTGAACTAAACCCAACTTATTTTATTCAAATTATATAAATTATAAATCTATTTTGATCCAAGCTAAAATTTTCCCATCAAGAGTGACACTTTTTGTGACCTTATAAATTCTTTTTCATTTCTAATTTAAAATTTTCACCTTCAACACAAATTCTGTATTTATTGAATCTTGAAAATATTTAAAAGTAAAAACTAAACTTTTAGGCAAATTGTCGTAACTTATTTTCCACTATCGTTGTTATTTAAGCATCCATACTCGTTTCAAACAATTGCTAGCTTAATTACACAGGTTTATATATGAATATTTGGCGAGACTGCAGCGAAATAGTCTAAATGATGGGCTTATCTTTTAATAATATTTCGTTATTCGAACAATGATGGGCTCTTCAAACAAACTAACATCAAAAAAATGGCTAAATTTAGCAAAAAGATAGATTTTGCGATCTTAAAAATCCTTATGTTTTTTTTTCTTATTACATCAACACTTTGTTTTAATTAAAATATTAGATGTTTTTTTTAATTAGTGCTCATCCTTTTTTTAAAATTTGGAGGTTAACGTCGAAAATTATGGACCATCTTTTTAAATATTTTCTAACTTCCGATTCTATTGCTGTATTTATAAATTTATTTAATATAAATTCATATGAACGTAGCTCAAAATCCTTTCAACATTGTCCATTGGAGACCTTGAATTTAACAATTTAGCTGTTTTATATATATACAAACACTTCAATATATTTCATTTAAATCTTATTTACTATTTTTCAACATTTTACATAAATTTTTAATGTTTGTAGTTGGCTTAATAAGTTTGACAGTAAAATATAAACGGATTTGAAAATCACTAATAGAAGGTTTGATTTCATATTTCTTGCATATCTCAAAAATTTGTCAAACTGTGTTATAATTCAAATTTAATATAAATTTTTTTAATTAAGGCTCCTTTCTTTGAATTAATTACACTTATGTTATTAGAGCATCGCTTAAAATTTCTTACTAATCAAACTTAGCATTAAAAATTTTTGCTGGCATACCAAAAATTATTTTTTAAATTTTATAACAAAATGTAAGAGGTTGAACATATATCATTAAAATTATCTCCCGCTTGCTCTGAAACTGCATTGAATGTTCACAGGTGGATGAAAAAGTTTTAAAGAAAAAAAAAATGAGCGCATTTGATTAACATTAAGGTAGCTAGTGTAAAATAAATTTAAGAAATTAAAAATTTTAAAATTTTTTAAAACATTTTTTTAATTCAAAAATTTTTTGTTAGGCATATCCTAAAACGACCAAATTAATTCTCATTTTTTGATATCAGCCGTTAAATTTTTTTTAATGGTAATTTGTTTTAAAGTTTGCTAGGTTTGTTGCTTTTACAGTTTATTTATAAACCTAGGTCGACGTCTTATTTAAGCGGCAATGCCTCAGCTCGTTCATTTCGAGCATTATGTTCAAATTTTTATAGGGACTTATGAGGCAATAAATAAAAAAAATCAGCATGATTTAAAATAGATCTTTATAATCAACATGCCCCTACTAATTGACAACCAAAAATCTAAAAGAAAAGGGATATTTCAGCCTAGATAATCAATCGGGCTCTTTTTCAAAAATACCTTTAATAACGCCATTTAATTTTTCAATTTTATCATAATTTTGCACGCGGCAAGGAAGCGCGCATTTTACCTTTTCAGAATATGAACATGGAGAACATCTGCAAGATAATTAAATTTAATACAAATTTAAATTGTTGACAAATAAAAATTGGCTGTCTCTGCCTTATTAAAAGTTTTTTTAGCCCTTAGACAATAGAGATCAAAGTTGACACCTGAGAGCAATCTCGCTGCCGGCCTGTCCCATAAACAGCCCGGGCTAAAATTTTAAACGGGCTGGGTATATCTCATGTACGACAATGAATTAGCAAAAAATTCAAGCTTAAATATACAATATTTGTATATTCGACGCGGGCTGGGATGGTCAATTAAGTTTCGGGTGGGGCCAGGCCTAAGTTTAAAAAATATATCGAACAGACGGGACGAAATATAATGGCCCGGTTTTAACTCTAAACGACAGTTGAACACTAATATCTTTTTAAAATTCAAACTTTAAGCTAAGCAAATTGGCCAAACAAACCAACTATAAATGTTTCGTGTTTTTATCCTCTCGGTGATACTTGCAGCTTCTACCAATGCTTCTGTTTTACTAAATTGGCTTTACAATTAGGAGAGAGACGAAAGATGGCGAAATTTAGCAATAGATTTTGCAACCATGACACTTTAAGTAAAAAAAAAGCTTTTAATTATCTAAAATTACAAATCCATCATAGCTAATAATTATTTTACGACCTTCCCATTTATAATTCTAAAGCTTAAAAAATTTTCCAACATTAAACCAAATTTTTTTTTTAAATTTTTCAATTTAAAAACTTTTTTTAAAAGCGAATGAACTTTAAACTAGAGTTTAAAACGGGCTGTGATATTATATATTTCAATTTAAGCCCGACCCTGCCTGGAATTTGGTTTTTCAATCTTAGGCCCGGCCGGAATTTAAATATTTGAAAATTTTTTCTTATCTAAATTTTTGTTTTAAAATTATTAATAAAATAGTGTATGGATCGGAAATAAAAAAATTTTCAAAAAAAAAATTGAAAGCTTGCAATTTAAAATTTTAAGTTTTTATTAAACGCTTCAATGTTTACGTAGAAATCCAATTTCTGCAACCAAATCTTATTTGAGAGTTATGAGTTAACTACAGAGATCAAACCTGTCATCTTAGTGAATATCAAATCCGTTTACCGTTTTTTCTAATCAAACTTAGTTAGTCAGTTATAAACATTGAAAATTTTAGAAAAAAAGGTTAGAAAACCAAAAAAGATTTAAAAACAAAAATAAATTGAAATTTTATTTATGCATATTCACAATAAACTGTTAGATTTAAACTTCAAATAATATTTTCATTAAAAACCGATAATATATCGTGCCGTATTTAAGTTTGGACGCGAAATATTTTGTATTATCTAAATGCCGATTTAAGAGCTTTTGATATATTAATAAAAAAAAATTTCCATTATTTGGGATTAAAAGTATAAGTAACAAGGGATTTTAATATGCAAAAAAGATTCTTAAATTTGTTTTAGGGTATATTTAGATCTGTCAATTTGGTTAAAAAAGGCCATTTTTTGTTATAGACGGATCTAAGGAGCCAACGGAAGAAACTAAGTAAAACGAAAATCTATATGAGATTAGGCCATCATGGGATGCATAAAATTCACGTTTCTGACATAAATATTTGTAGGCGGACGAATCTAATTTGTCAATAATTTAAATTTTAAATTTGCGAATAAATAAAAATAAATATAATTCACAGCCCTAAAAAATCGCGAAATAAAAGTTAAAATAAGTTTAGTGTTTTTCAAATTAAGGTGAGGGATTGGGATTTAGTTATTTTTAGCGGTTAGTATTATTAAAATATAAAAAATATTTTGCCAAACTATCACACATGAAGTTTAACCCGCGATAAGCACTGTGGGGTCCATATGGACCCCAGCAGTTCTTCTATTTTGAATTTCTTCAAATAATATATATTATTGGCCAAAATTTTATGCCCTTTTTCTTGAATATATAATAAACAAATTTAAAAATTTAAATTTAATAACAAAATTTGTTTGAAAATTAAATATTTTATTGGGGTCCGTATGGACCCACATGGTGAATTTCAATGTGGAAAACCATTATATAGCCTCAATGTAAATTTAAACTATTTGCAACGTCATTTTTTAGTAATTTTCTTTGATTTTTTTTTACATATTAAGTATATAAAATGTTTGTATGTATAATAATGATATGAATTATTTTTTTTTCTTTTTATATCTAGTTTTTATGATAAATAATAGCCAAAAAATTTTTATTTTAAAATATTTTTTTTTCATGATCTTACTAAAAATTTAACTAGACCTAAAAACATGTTGATCAATGAAATTGATACATTTAGTTTATTAATCAAATTTATTTAATTTAATTTAGAATAATGAAAAATTTTTATGTGTTAAATAGAAAATATAAAATACATTAATAATAACTTATGTTTAAAAAATTTTTTTTAAAAAAATAAATTAAACTATGTTTATAGCTTAAAAACATTAGAAGTTATAGAGGTTTAAAAGGGGTGGTGAAAAGCAAAATCCCAAAAAATTACTTAAAACATCAAAGAAATTCATAAAACACCGACAAATGCCAAAAAACAAAAAAAAATAGTCTGAAAAGCAAGATCCCAAAATGCAAAATCCCAAAAAGTAAAATCCCCAAAACAATTTTCCTGCCAAAAAATGATTTATTACTTAAGGATTTTGCTTTTTGGGATTTTGCTCTTTAAATTTTGCGTTTGGGGATTTTGCTTTTTAGACCCACCCTTAAAATTGGGGTGCGTATGGTCCCCACTGTAGCATTCGCGTAACTTAAATTAAATAACAATGGTAGATAGATGGCAAAGGGCTATAAAAAACAACTATATTTGGATTATTAAAGACCAGACGAATTGTGAGTTGAAATTATGAGATTCATTTTATTTAACCCGCGATTAGCACTGTGATATCCATATGGACCCTAGATCTTAAATTATAATTATCATATTAAAATTTGTTTTTTTCTTAAATATATAAGATTTTGTCAAAGTCGAATAACAAAACTCATTTTTAAATTAGAAAATCTAGTGTCCGTATAAAACCCTGCATGATTAATTTCAAGTTAAAAAAATATTGCCTTAATTTAAATATAAACTAACTTGCACTTTAATTTTCTATATGTTCATTTGTTATAATTATATGTAATAAGTATAAAATGACTGTATTGTTTAATAATCTTATAAATTAATTTTTTCTCTTTATAGAGTCTCTGTTATGGTAAGTAATATCCAAAAATAATTTTTTATTTTATAATGTTTTTATTTAGGAATTTTTCTTAAAATGTTTTACTAGACCTAAAAACACGTTTAACTAATAATATTTATTTTATTCTTTGACAAGAATAGTTTTTATTTGTTAGTCATTAATAGCTAACTTTATATAAGTGTTTTAAGTTTACATCATACTATGTTAGTTGGTTAAATATTAGCATATTAGTAATTTTTTAGTTCTGTTTTTTATTTAAAGACCCAATGTAGAAAATAATACATTCATAATTTTTATCACGTGTTTTTTATAATCTAATAATAAAGGGCCATTTTGAAAATCGGATGATATTTACACGATTTTCAGTAATCGGATGATTTAATTACTCTGGGTCATTTGTCTAAATTTTTTTAACATTTATATTCCACAAGAACTATGCCTAGCATATCTCCAAACGGCAAGGAAAACTCGACTATACTATCACAGCTTTCTATCAATGATGAAGATTCGATTGGAATATTTAAAAATACCAAGACACGCGTTGAGTCATCGAATAACTGCTTAATGCATACTACCCAAAAATTTATCGACGCCATAAATTTTATGACAGATACCGTGATGCTACCTAGCCGCTTAAAAGATATACCTGACTGTGATATTGAAGCTAATGGTCACCAAACAAATGGTGTCACCTCATTGGACAACGATATTAAATTCCTTAACCAGTCCACAAAACAAATTACACCTACTCTCTACAGTAATTTTTTGCTTTTAAATGAAATAAGCAAAAACTTGCATAATAATTCAAAAATATCAAATAACACTCATTTGTTAACTGAGCAATCTGATGATGCACATGCACTTGATACCATAGTTAAGTTTCAAAATCAATTGAAGACTTTACTGGAATCTCTTAGCAATTTAACTGAATCTGCTTACTACCTTGCTCAGAAGTATCAGGAAAATGTAGGGGGAGAGCAAAATGATTTTACATTGGCCCCCAACAAGCGTAAACAGAGTGTGAAATTTTTATTTTGAATATGTAGCAAATGTTGCAATGTGATAGTAAATAATTATTTTGCATTATAATATTGTTTTCAAAATTCTGATGTTTGTATTTATAAGTATAGCATGTTCATAATAAATTATATTAAATTAATTAAAATACTGTAATAAAATTTAATTTTATGTTAGTGTTGAGAATTATTGTCTTGAAATCAAGTAAAATAGGTAGTGAAAATTCAAAAAATTAAAATAAACATTTTTGATATTGAAAAGGTATATAAATATAACATATAATTAAACAAGGGTGTTTAATTGTGCAAATGAATGGCTAAGGTTTGTATATATAATACACACAGTTTAGTTTGTATTAAAAATATTATCAATGAAAAATAAATTTGCATTAAAAACTAATAAATTATTTAGTAATTTTTTAATAATTGGATTAAAACAGATTTATAATGCACTCACAATTTAAAATAAGATACTTGTACAAAATGATTCTAGATGCTCTTGACTTTAAGATCAATTAGGCATGTTAACCTAGGTGCCACTCAATGATTCCAGTAGCATAAAAAATTGTTTTGGGGCCATTATAACTGTTTAGAGACAACACTTGGGTCTAGAATAGGCTTGTACTTCACTCATGTGATGCTATTTACTGCATAAATTTGTAGACCAAATTTGCCTTATATTAATTTTAATGAGCCTAATGGCTCTTTTTATCTTTTTTAGTACTAAGGATTTTGAGAGGTTTTACCTCATAAATTAAAAATGTTAATTTTTTTAACAACAAATATATAGCAAAAAATAAAAGAAAGATATGGGTGTGGAATCTAATAAAATATTTAAGCAATATTAAGGAACTGATGTTCTGTTTTTAATTTTTTTCTTCTATATAATTGTGTAAGACAAATTCTTCATTTATTTTGTTTTATTATTTTTATTAAAATTTATGTATATTTATATTTAATAAACCCGGGTGGGCTTGGTGGAAAGCATACGAGAAGGAGGGGGGGGGGGGGGGGGTGAGTTATTCTGACCATTGTTATTGTTTAGGATAGGTTTTAAGGTAACCCTGCTAGAAAATAAATCCTGGAAAAGCATTTAAAAAGATTGTCCCAAGGGCATGATGTTTCCTGCCAGCTTTGCCAACCCTAATGCTAGCTTGGCCACTTAAATGATTCATAAAACTCACTACTTATTGTGTACCCTATTCTTTAGCTCACTGGCCTCCTATAGTGTTTCATAGACACGATAAAATTGAAAAAGTTTGTATTACATTTTATACAATAAAAGCCCATCCAGAATGTGACAAAAAGTCTAAATTTTGAATAATTAAAAAATATTTGCCTTATTTAAAATAAATTATAATGAGATTGCCTTGATTTGGTATATATAACACAGGTCAACAAATATCAATGTTAGAAAAAAAAAATTATGAAAACATAAAAGAATGCATCCCTATGATGGCCTAATCTCATATATATTTTTCGTTTTTCTTAGTTTCTTCCGCCTTTGGCTCCTTAGATCCATCCACATCAAAATGGCCATTTTAATAGATTTTGCAACTTCGAGAATACCCTAAAAAGAAAAAATTTAAGAATCTTTTTTTTCATATAAAATAGTAACTTATATATTTCATCTAAAAAATATATTTGAGTTTATCAAGCTCTTATATCAGCATTAGATAATACAAAATATTTCATTTCGCGTCCAAATTTAAATATGACACGATATATTATCGTTTTTTAATGAAAATATTATTTGAAGTTTGAATTTAACAATTTAGCTGTTTTAAATATGCAAATCAATTTATTTTTTTTTTAAATCTTTTTGCTTTTTTGACATTTTTTCTAAAATTTTCAGTGTTTGCTGACTAACTAAGTTTGTTTAGAAAAAACGGTAAACGGATTTGAAAATCCCTAAGATGGGAGGTTTGATCTTTGTAGTTAGCTCATATCTCACAAATATTTGTTGACCTGTAAAATTTGCTCCCTATGAATTTTTAAGTGCAAAATGCTCGGGGTCCAAATTTGTAAACGAGTTTTTTTGGATATTGCCCAGTCTTTGGTACCGGTTCAAGAATTTGACTTGCATAATATGTTCTAAAAATAATAAGCAAATATCTGCTTTAGTAGACTTAAATAAGTAAATTAAAAAAAGAAATATTTTCATGTGTCAAATTCACAATTTTATTTTCGTCTTTCTTAGATACTTTATTGCCTGATAAAAGTTAACACCGAATTTTAACGAACGACGATATTTAGTAGCAACTTAAAGCCTATATTTTCTTAAATCAAAGTGCAAACATAAATTTTTTTCCTAGCTATAAAAATTTGTAGACGATTAAATATCAAATTATAAACACTGAAAATATTTTTAATTGGTTAAGCTCTTTTATTAATTGTTACAGAGGTTTATTGCTTTCCATATAATTACACAATATAAATTAAATTAGAAAAGAAAAGTTAAGGTTAATATAATTACAAAAAAAAATCAGTAGCTTTTTGTTTTCGAATGTCATCTATGATTTTATTTGGATCTTCTAATGTATTAACCAAGTTAACACGAATATGATCGAAAAAATTCAATAAAGAGATGATTTATATCAACCGGTTTAGGTGTTGATCTGGTTACCTAATTATCCTAATCGGAAAATAATAGATTTAATAAACTATTAGTTAAATGTTACTCATTTTATCAAGGTTTAAAATCAATTTATAAAAAATACCGCATGGCTCGGCTTAATTTCTCATACGTCATATGAACGTTATTTTTCTTACGACCCCAGAGCTTAGCCACACCCTCCGAATCGATAAACCTGAAAACGCCTTCTTTTTGATTTTCCCATTTTACTAGATTTGAATATTTAGGTGTAGCTAGAATCTCTCGGATAAATTCCCAAAGACGATGACCTTTGATAGGTGTCAGGATAGCTAAAACGACATATATCCAGCTATTAACATTACGAATATCACCGCCTTTATAAGAGTTCATCAACTTCAAATGAGTTAAAAGCTTTTTTATGATATTTTGCGTTGTACGATGGCTTATTACGTTCTACTTTAAAATGACGGCTTAATTAATTATAAAAAATAAATTATGTCTGATGTTATAGTACATGTGATTAAAAATTAAACACAAACTATTTTATTATATGGATCAAAAAAAGCACCAATAACACAGGTCAATAAATTATTATTTGTAGCTCAGAGACCAGACCTGTTATCTTAAAAATATTTAAATCCGTTTACCGTTATTTCTAATCAAACTTTGTAAACCAGCTATTAGCAATGAAAATTTTTCAAAAAAATGATAAAAAGAACAAAAAAGATATGAAAACAAAAAATATTGAAAAATTTATTTTAAATTTTGAAATAGTTAAACTGTTAAATTCAAACTTCAAATAATATTTTGTAATAGAATATATATAGTGTTCTACAAGGAGCCATTCTGTATCAAAATGTTGATGTAAAAACTTGATATACTTAGAAATTTTATTTTTCATTATTTGAGATATAAAATATGAGTTACAATTGATAAAAATATGCAAAAATGTTTTGTATAAGTTCTTTCCTCAAGGTAATTTCAAAGTCACAAAATAATCAATTTGGTCAAATTTGACCATTTTTTCGATTCATACCAAAGAAAATAGCCAAAGGCACAAGAAATTTTGGGAAACGGAATGTATGAGTTGGCCATCATGGGAATTATCTAACTTCAGTATATAATTTTTTTTATTCACATATTGATATATGTCGACATGTATGCCTTTAATTCAATTCAATTTGTAACAAAAAACCCCAACACCGGCGCCGCCAACACTTCATTCACATTTCTAAAAAAAAATATTTTTCTTAGCTAGAAAAAATTTTTTTAATTACAAATTTTAGATGCATCTTACTTTTCTTTAAAAATATTATTTTAAATAAAAATTTTTTAAATTTTTTTTATTTTTAATAATAATTTTAAATTTAAATAAAGGGAAAAGGGGGGGGGAATGGGGGCCAGGGGGAAGGGGTAAGGGGCATTCGTAAATGTCTTTTTTTCATCTTTTAATCAATAAATTTTTTTTACAATATTGTTTTTGTGCTACAACATGATGTTGTTTCATCTTTATAAATACATCTTCAAAAATTTCTACAAATATTTTATAAAATTATCTAAATACCCAAAAATCTCATACAAACACAAACTAAATAATAATAATAATATTTTTATCTTTAAAATATCCCTATATATTATATTCATTTATTAATTTTTTTTATTTATTATAATTTCTCATTTTAATAAATATAAATAAAAAATATATAATAAAATTTGAGGGTGATGTTGCCCCCGTCCCCCCCCCCCCAAGGAGTGACAAGAAAAAATTTATAATTAAAAATAATCATATATAATTAAATCTTTTCAAACAAAAATAAATTTATTTGAAGGTAAAGATATTTAAAAACAAAAAAGTTTAAATTTATTATTTTTATTAAAAAAAAAAAAAAATAAAAGAAAAACAATGACCCTAAAAATATCGTTAAAAACCCCAAAAAAAATTTTTTTAAAAAATTTTTTAAAAAAAATTTTTTTTAATAAAAAATTTTTATTGTCCCCCCAATAAATAAAAAAGGAATTTTTGAAAAAAATTGAGATTTTTTGAATTAAATTTGACTTAAAAATAGAAAGTGGCCTATTTGCCCCATCGGCCGTAATGCCCCAGTCTCCCCTATTGGCAAATACGCAACACCATTACAAGAGGCGTGTAGAAATTAGAGTTCAAACCGGGCTGTGAGATTTTGGCCCGGTCCGCCCGACATATCATTTTAGGCTCGGCCCGGTCCGATATTTGTTATTTAATTTTAGGCCCGGCCCAAATTTGAAAATACGGCCCAAAAATATTTAATTACAAACTAAAATTTACATTGAATATGTTTTTGCGAACGCACTAAAAAACAATTTTTTTTTTAATTTCCCGAAAAACTAATAAATTTGGGGGTTGAAATATATATCATTACATTTGTTTCCACTGCCCACACGCACCAAATGTCGCAATATTTAGCAGGGGGCTGTTACAAAATATTTAGGGTAATTTCTCTAAAAAATTGCGGGCTTTTTGCTTTTGCCACAAGGAATATATTTAGGTTGAGGTAGTTAAAGATAGCACTGCCCAATAATGACTCTGTTTTTCGGATAATCGAATACAGTGTTGTAACGAATTTTTAGCACAGACAAATATCCATGTCTGAAAACAAAAGTTATTACAAAATTAAAATCAACACCACTGCGGTCCTAATTTACAATGGAATTAAATTTACAAACTCATTGAATATTAACCTTTTCTTTTGGCATCGGTCAATTTTTTCATCATTCTGGCGGCTAAAATATTAAATGTTTATCAAAAATTTATATTTTAAACAATTAATCTTTATAATATAAATAAGTAATCTCAAAAAACAAATTGAAACCCTGCCAACTTAATGAACTAGGGTTGGAATATTAAAGAGGACCAGTCTTCATTTAACATCAATGCTAAACAATTTAAATGTTTTGGGGTGGATTTATTTTAATATCGCGATTAAAGCTTACATTCATATGATCATTTTTAAATATATTCAAAAGTAACGAAAAGGTTTTAAGCGTGCCGGAGCCAATAACCCGTAAAAAACGATTGTTCCAATGTAATTGTGGTTTTTTGTTACCTTTCCTAAATTTCTTTTTCAGATATAATTTATTCTTGATATGACTAATATGAGGGCTAGGGATAGTTGCCGTAGGTGGTGAATAACTGGCATGGTATTTCAGATAAGTATGCGGAATATTGTTTTCGCATTGGCAAAATGTATGGTGATTGCTTCGAAGAAAGTTAGGATTGCAGCAATGTGCCATCTGTTGGATTTGATCGCAACACGGACTCATTTCCCATTCATTTTTATCGAATACCGCATCTTTGTTAGAGACAAGAGACGGGCGGTCATCTTTTCCACGAAAACATGTTGTTATTATATCTCAGTAAGAAAATTTACAAAATTTATTGAATGTAATGATAAAATTGGAAATCTTTTTGTTAAATTAAACGAAAGTTTAATAAACAAATGCATATAGATTAGTTATATAAAATTTTCATCGCCATATTTAATATTCTATTGTGTATTACCTATTTCAAGATCGTCGTGATTTGGTCTGTAAATGACGTTTTGCAATTGGACATATTGTAATGGAACATTAGTGCAGCCGTCTTTTTCTATGGATTCATTTTGCTATAAAGAAAATTTTTTATATATTGAAAAATAATTTGCACATAGTCATATGCCGAGTGTGGTCTTAAATCTGCTTTCTTATCTTAAATCTAAAAATATATTATATTTCTGTTGACACAACACAGAAAATGCTTCTTCACCTTAATTAAACCATGGATATATATATACTTGTGATCGGTAGTTCTTAAATTACTTAATTGATAAAAATCACAACTGGGGTTAAGTATAGATATTAACCTTTGCTTGGGCACCATACATGATAGGTTCCGTAACGGTCCCATAGCTTTCTTCTTCGTCCATTTGCAGGGCAGACACAAAAAAGTTTCCGTTGTACATTTGAAATTCTGATAACTTGAAAATGGCAATTCAAGATTAGATTTTAATTTACAATATACATAGGTTATAAATTTAAGACACACATGACACCATTTTGCAAACTTATTGTTATAACAAAGTTTTTTTGAAACATCAACATAAGTGTTTTTTAATTGCGGTTTTCGCCCAACACTGAAAAGAAGATTTGCCCCATTATATCGATTGGCGGGTTTGTGGTATTGATACTTAAGGTTCTAATAACGTAGTTAATTAACTAAAATAATTGGGTAGGTTTCTCTCACACCTTTCCCCATGTAAGGGCGCCTTAACCGTTTAGGGCTTTGACTCTTTTATCCCGAGCAAAATTTATTGCCCACGGATTGATTAGTAAGATTTGCTCGCGCCGGCGACCTTATGGTCTGCTCTAACTTTTGGCTTATCATTTAGGGCCTATTGCCTTAGTCCGCCACTCAGCACCTTCCAAGTGGTTACACATGTGTTTTCAGGAGACGCTAAACGGATTTAAGCTCCCAACTTCCTGCGTGTAAGCTAGGAATGATTGACACTGAGCTATGTAAGCCGGGATGATACTAATCACTTAAAAAAATTATTAATATTTGCGATAGGTTGAAACTTTCGTAAAAATATTTAGTTCCAACATAATCCGACATAAAGAAATAGAAAAAAATAAAATGTGCCTAATTTAATAAAATAATTAATTTTTTAAATATTTGAACAATGCTAGATGATTTATATGTTTATAAAAAAATATTAAAAAATTGTACTTTTTTGCGTGGGAAACATAATGGCGTTTATGTAACCCAAGTACCAAATTTTACGTATTCAGTAGGACCATGGACATAGAACTTTCTTTTGCGATTTCATAATAGTACCCCAATTTGATACTAAATTTCATTTCCTGCATAAGCTCTTAAACTGTATAAAAAGCCAGACAAACTACAAAAAACACAAGTCTCCTTTTAGTTTAGGCCTCGGACAAACTTCCAAGTTTTAAAGTTTAATTTAGGAAAATTTTGTGTAAAATGAAAAAATTTTAAATTTAAGTGGACCGATATGCATCCTTAATAAAACGGGCTCTCCTAGCGATTGTTGGAAAATGCTCATCAGACACCAAACATATGTGATGATCAAACCTTGAATTGCTTCCCTAAAAATTTGAGCTTAATACCTCATTGTCGAATTCCAATATGGATAACATTTGCATTGATATGGCTTATATGAGAGGTGCCTCGCTATTCAATAAAATTGACTAATTTTGAAATTTGTATAAATACATAGTAAAAAGATTTTTAAGCGCACCTATTTTTATAATTTATATTTACCTGTCCGAAGCAATTTACAAAGTGTCAATCATATTGTTTCATTACACGTTTGAAATTTTGAAATGTATGCCAATATTGTGACACAAAATAAAGATAAATTTGTATACTTGACAGATTGGACATTGATCATTTGAATTAGATAAGATTTTTGACATATTTTTAATAACACAAAGGTCTAAAATAATATATTTATATCAGAGTCCTCATAGATTAAAATATAAAAACGTTAAAATGGGTTGTTTAACCTTTAAAAAAGTTTACGTAAACGACTTAGGTGCAATTTTCTATAAAATAACTAAGTCAACATAATCTTTCTGGCAAAATTTTTATAATAATTCGAACTCACACAAAGATTGTTCTACAATTGTTTATAAAATCATTTGTAAACCATTTTCATGCACAATTGCAGTGGGTCCTAAATGACATATACACCTAACCAAGATACCTGTTGTCGCCTTTTAAGCAAGTTTAATCCCATACTCTTACGGCGATTGCTGCCACGTTTTAATTAAAAAGGCCTATTAATAATATGTGGCCCAATAATCGAAAAAATGGGAAACTATAAATCTAATAGCTTTTCATCTATGTATTCACATATATTCATTGATATTAGCTTTGTCCTTTTTCGTCTGTGTCCTTGTAAAAATTTTTTAAAATCAAAAAATACAAAATGTTGAATCAAAAGTTTTCCACCTTGCATACATATCAAACCAGTTGTGGACAGCCTTATAAAAAGATTTTGAACGTTTGAAACATTCGGTTTCTTGCAATTGCGTGCTACATTCAAACAATGTGTAATCATTGCAATAAGAAATTTAAATTTAGTGGCCTACGAGACGTAAAAAGGTAAAATTGAAAAGCCATATCAAAATTTTAATTAAAATATTTCAATCTGCTCGAAGTTTTAGACAAATACATGATATCTCTCTCCCCGCTTTTTGACCGTTAAAAATTTTATGACTTTGTTATTTTGTTTTATATATACATAGTTTGTTTCTTGCATTGCTAAGGTAGAAAATTTAAAATGTATTTTATTTTACCTTTAATTTTAATCAGGTATAATTAGAAACAATGTTGATGCCGAGATAATTATATATGCAAACTAAAAGTTATATAATTCAAATAAAATTTTGTAATGAGATGTATGCCTTGGTTTTATAAACTCTTAATAAAAATAGGTATTCTGCAGAGACGTTTTAATAAGCAATTAATCATACCTGATAAAAAAAAGAGCAAGCCCTTAAAAGAGATTTTTCAAGAGCTTTTCTATAAAAGCCCACACTCAAAGGGCCAAAGGAAAAAATGTTAGGGGTTTTTATAAAATAAGGCTTTTTTAAAAAGCCCCATTTTTTATAAACAAAAAAGGAGCTTTTTATCTAAAGGTCTGGGTTTTATATAAATTTCATTAAAGTTATAATGTAAAGTTTTCTATTTAAGTGTTGTATCTTTTTATAATTAATTTTTCTAATCTTTCATAAAATTACTGACAAACAAAAATACGAGTTAAGTCAAAAAATGAGATTTTTATCGGCTCTGTTTTAAGGGAAAATGAAGATTTCCCTCCTTTTTGGAGGGTTATTATCTAATTTGGGGGGGGGGGGGGGGGGTTTTTCTTTAGGAATACTAGGAGCTTTTTTCTCCCTTTTTTGACCTGAGAAAAAGCCCATTTTCCTCCCAATGGTTCACACATTTCCCAGTTTTGATTAGAACATTAATTTTGATTTTTGTGTATAAATGCGGCCTGAATGATGAGATCTACTATCTCAAAATATTATTTGTTAAATTGGTTATGGCATGTATTACTTTTAAGGATAAAAACCAATTAGGATAGCCGAAGCGCTCGGTTTGTTACAGCTGTTTTTAGAGGTAAATTCAGGTGCGAATTAAATTCTATAAATTTGGTTACCTCAAACCACCTTTAACGCCAACCTACCCTACACAAGGCTGTTTAATGTTGCAGTTTTTCATTTGAGTTCTGATGTCACAACCTCTTTGATATTCATACCACCATAAGCAAAAACGAGTGCATATTTAAAACTAATTAATATGCAAGTGTGTGCACAGCTAAAAATTGAAAAGCAACTTCTCTATAAACGCTGCAAATTGGATACGATTTTTAGTTTGTCTATTTTTTATAACCTTAATAGAAAGATTTTTAAACGTTTCACCACCATACTAAAAAATGAAATTATAAATATATATATCGAAAAATGGAACGAATTAAATAGTATGCCATAGTACCTTGTTTTAAAATTTCTTGCCAATGTGTTATGGTGCAACCTATCTTTTCAATTTATTTAAATGTATTATCACCTAATATAACATAAATTTAGCATTTTTTTCTAAAATCAAATAATTTACCAAGGAAACATTTTTAAACATGTGAACCGTTGTTAAGGCATACATCCCCCCCCCCCCCTCTCCAAATATATTCTGGCTCACATCGCGAGAGGCATTGCTCGTTTGGGCATATGCGAATGAAAGTAACAGGTAGAGAAATATCTTAAAGATTTGCGGACCTAACTTCCAACAAAGATTAAAAAAATGGCGGCATAAATCTGGAAATAGCTTATATACCCTAGGTATCCCTCCTAATTATTAAATAGGTAAAAATAAAAACAGACAATTTTTTTTATTTTAGGATTCTTAACCTAAAAAACTAATGATGTATTTAGACCTACATCTACTAGTTCATGTTCGAGTCTTTCTTCCTACCAAAATGTTAGATACTCTCATATATATCTGTATGAAGGGCAAAATAATAAAAATATTTATTTAGATCAAATCGAATGCAAAAAATAATGTTTTCCAAGTTTGTGTCGGTCGTAAATAAATATTATAGCACTTGCATTGAATAAATGAGTTATATAAGGAATATTTTGTAGGGGAGTAAGCGGTGTAAAAACGAAGCAAAAAATCAAAATCAAAATAACGCAAAATGCATAAATTAAATTTTGAAAATATTTCTAAAATATTGTTGAAAAAAACATTTCACATACCACAGATGAGCTTTAAATATATTACAAAATATAAGTAGACTGGCTAATAAATATTTTTAATAACATAAATAAAAATATCACAAAAAAAGACTGAATATTTTTTTGTAAAATAAATATAATGAGACATGTGAGATTTTTCCAATGAGAATTGTTAATACTGATTGTCATTAAAAATATTGCGAAACAATAGTTGTTTAATTTAACATAAATTAATTTGTCTAAAGATCATAAACTTAGGTATAAATACTTTTTAACATTAATTAATAGGTAATTACATATATTATGGCAACCCAAATAACTTCAATAATCACCATTGAAAATCTTAAAAATATTTTAAAATAAAAGAGCTCGGGTACAAGATTGTTTATAAATATTGTAAAAAGAAATACAAGGATAAAACTATAATTTATGTATATAATGGACATGAAGTAAATTTGCCAAAATGGTGTTGAGCTATTTTATAAATATGGAAATTAGTGTTTCGTTGTAACATCGCCATTACTAACCGCTACAACATGGCCATCATTATTAGGGTCAACCTTTATATTAACATTGTCGCTCGCCTTTTGATTATCAATTTTTTGACGATTATTTGAACCAATCCTCCGACTACTGAATATTTTGTCGAGTAAACGTCGAGAAAACAGGATTGCCATGAATGTTCGGGCCATATTACTATCGCCAACATTACTCCTTTTAGATTGCAAAGCGGGAGATTTGAGTTTCTGGTATTCCATAATTGCCGTAGCGAACCACTTGTAAAGGGCAAAACCGGGTATAAATAGTACGGAAAATATAGATGTGCTCCAACCTAAGCGTATTATGAAATGAGACAATGTTATATAAAAAAAAAGAAAAATTGCAGTCGATGTAATAATAAAATTATAAATATAAATTGCGGTATTAATTTAAAAATAACTTATTAACATAAAGTAATTGATAATTACTAAAAGTGAGTTAGAATAATAACTTACCATAATGAAAAGACTAAATAAAAATTATTTCCCCAAATAATCGGATATTTAATGTATATAAGGGCACGTGCAAAGTGAGTTTATTTTCGTAAAATTTTGAAAATTCTGAAATTGTTAAAAATTTTATTTTTTTCAAAATTTTTTAAAAAAATTGCGTTTTATATCAAAATAAAATTTCTTAAAATTTTGAAATTTTTACAAAAATAAAAACTCACTTTGCACGTGCCCTAAAAAAAATCCGAAAAAATTCCTTATTAGTTTCGTTTTTAAATAACAAAAAAACTAAAAAATAAATCTACCCAATCCAGTGGCAAGCGGCGTATAAGTGTACGACTTGTATTTGAGTGTTGCTGATGTAGCCCAATCGTATAGAAGTAGGATGGTGATCATAGTGGGAGCAACGTAGACCCAACTGATCCTCCACCATGGACTTACTCGATAACCAATCATAAATTCAATGTCGTCTAAGATTGAAATTTAAAAAAAGTAACAGTTAAAAATTGATTAATATCATAAATAAGTGATAAAGATATTGATTTTCAAAAAAGTTAGAGACAATCATTATACGTACAAGACTAATTCAGATACCATAAAATATAATATAATTGGAATGATACACACAGAAAAAAATCTAGTAAAATCAATAAATAACAGACAAACACCAACAGTTACCATAAAAACGTTGGATGCCATATATGAAAGTGAGAACGAGACATTCGGCTAGACATATAAAAAGAAGCGGCCACCCGGCCGAATAGGTGTCCATGAGTTGAAAAAGGTATACACCACCATTCATGGTGTACGGGATGCCAAGCAAAAACATAGCAAAGCAGAGAGAACTACTAACGTAAAGCTTTCGTGGTCTCAAAACGTTGGGCCATTCATCGCACAGGCAGGTCATAACAGTTTCAACCATTGCAAACTAAATAAAGAAGTTACTTCATGGGGTTAAAATTTTATATATGGGCACGTGCAAAGAGAGTTTTTATTTTTGTGAATATTTCAAAATTTTGAGAAATTTTATTTTGAAATAAAACGCAAATTTTTTTATTGTTGCCAAATTTAGTTTATGCACATAAAATGCTTATTCTACAATAGAAATCTTTTTAAAAAATTTTGGAAAAAATATAATTTTTAAATATTTTAGAATTTTCAAAATTTTACGAAAATAAAAACTCACTTTGCACGTGCCGTTTAGAGTAAAAAAAAGTATTGCAAATTGCATAAATATCGTTTGAGAATAAAAATATTTTTATGTAAAATAAATGTTTAATAAAAATACGTTCTGTGTCTTCTTTAGTTAAATGCGCATAAAAACTTGTTATTTTTATGATTAATTATTCGATTATCAGCTAGGCATATGTTAGTAATGTAAAGAAAAAATATATTCACATTATTTAACATCGACAAAATTTGATGACCCGAGTCATCAAGCTTGAAAGAATGATAATTTCAAATACTTTTAAAAAGCTTTTACGTAATATTTAAATGAATTCGAAAAAAAGACAAAAGTGACGTTTTTTACGACCTTGAAACTGTAAACTAAACAATATGTTTAATCTTTTTTTTTTCATTAATTTATTTATAATATTATAACAACAAATCTTTCTTACACCAAAACTTTTTAATTGAAAGCACTTAAGTTATAAAAAATGTTTTGCGCCCAACCTTTTAATTGACAAATTTTTTTTTTGCCAGATAGGATAAAAAAGTTATATAACTAAGTTCTTTTGTGTTTTTTCCAAATTTTAATATTTATAGTTGGCTTACATTTAAATTGAAAAAAACTAGAGTCACGATTGATTGGTTAGTTTTCTTTCTTTACAATTTTGTCGACCCGTAAAATATAAATATAATAAAAAACTTGACTATCGAGGCCAATAGTGACAAGCATAAAGAAGAACAAGACACTCCAAAAGGGGGCAAAAGATATTCGGGTGATGGCCGTGGGATAGGCTACGAAAGCAAGGCCCAAGCCCGATGCCATGACCTTATCGATAGGCGTGTCCAATTCGTGTGCCATAAATCCCAGGATGGAAAAAACGACAAAGCCGGCAAAAATGGAGGTTGCTGAATTGAGAACACCCACAAATAGGCCGTCCCTATTGTGAAAATTTAAATAAATGCAAAAATAGGAATATGTAAGCTTTAATAAGTCAGGTAGTTCAATAGCAAAATGGCAGTAAGAAAATATAGACTGTTTAAAACATATGTTGTTATTGTATTTCCATTTATGTATAATTATTGAATTTAGTTATTCTATAATTATAAAATTACTTCAATTTTAAATAGCATTTTTTTCTTCTGATAAAAATTATATAAATATTAATAATAGTAGAATAAATAATAAGATAGCCAAAATAATAAAATACATTACCTATAAAAGTCATGATTAATTTCACTGTAGCTCGAGAGGGTAATAAGGCTGCCAAAAGCAGGTCCAAGAGAAAAAAATATTTGAAGATATGCTTCTTTCCAAACGTTAAAAGTCATTAATTTGGCCCAATCAGGTTTCATATAAAAGATAAGCCCCTTGGAAACGCCTGGCAAGGTTACGGCACGTCCAAGAAGAATCAAGAGCACAATATATGGGAATATTGCTAAATTGATGTTATTAAAAAGTAAATGCAAAGGTTAAAATGGATCAGTAATATGTCAAATGGCTTAATTAGACCTAACGGGTACGGCGGCCTCAATAAAGAAGAAGTTGTGAGGGGGTGGTTTTTTAGCAGGTACTCCTAACCCTGCATGCACCGGTGAATTTTTAGTGAAATACGGACATCAGTGCGGTTAATTTAATTCACCATATCAAAATACCTTTACTTCATTTACGCACTGATCAATCTGTTATTCTTAAAAATTACTGGTGTATTTGATGATCCCAATCCCAGTTTATTTATAGGCTAGCTTTGGGATCAAACGAGCAAATTTTTCCACCTCCTTACCAAAAAAAAAAAAAGATAAAAATATCTAATAATTAAAAACATGAATTATAATTTCACAAATAAATTTATTATATCTACAAAACAATCCAAAACATTTAGACTTTAACCTGTAAAATACACCACCTTTCCAGTAGTTTGTATCCCTTTCATTAGGCAGAAAAAGTTGAGGAGCCATGCAAATAGTAAGCATAAAAGTAATTCCCATTGAATTGTTCCTAAATTCTCCAAGCTATCAGAAACTTTCAACATGCGATAATTGAAATATTGATCAGCAGGGGATTCACGGATGAGGGAATGACCTAAGATAATACAAAAATGTAGCCAATCTATATATGTATTAACAATTTATACAGGTCAGAAATTTCTAACCCCACCTAAAAACTTGGCCCACACCACCATTTGATTTTTATTTTCAGCTTAACACAACTTTTACAGAAAACCTGTTTGTCCCGTTTATTTTCATTTTTTGATAGATCTAGACAACAAAATTAGAAAACCTTAATCATCATTTACCATAATATAACAATCAATCTTGATCAAGTTTTTGATGCTGATTACAAATACAAATTCAGAACTTTAGCCACTGCCTTAGTTATTTGGTATCAAGTCATTTTTGGGGTATTTTAAGCATATTACAAAACATAAAGGTGGAAACAAAACTAAAAAACATGTTTGAATTAAAAAAAACCTTCTAAAGCCTTTAAATTTTCATATATTCTTTATTATTTTTTCCGTTTTTTTAAATTAATGATTTTTATAGGTGTTTTTTGATTTTAATTAACTTGAAAGTAAGAGATATTTTAGAAACTTAGTAGTTTTAAAGGATTTTTTTCTGATCTTTAAACTAGAGATCCAAGTTGGGACCAGAAAGCCCATTCGGCGCCAACCCACACAAATGGGCTAAAAAATTTAAATCGGGTCAGGCCAACTATAAGAAGAGGATTGGCTGGGCCTGAATTGGAAAGAGTATGGGACAAGCCAAAATTTTTATCTTTCCCTTATTTTTAATAACTATTCAAGAATTATAATTATCACAGGATAAAAAGTATTATACACTCTGTATTTTATTAATAAATTTGGAAATAAAAAATTTATTAGGTGCAATATAAAGCTTTTGGGCCATGTAAATTTGGGCTGAGCAGGGCCCAACCAAATTCTGGACTGAGCCGGGCTTAAGTTGAAATATATGTCAGGCAGAATAGGCCGAAATATTACATCCCAGTTTGAACTCCACTTTAGGCCTAAAAAATTGGAGGCATTGGGATAAAGACTACATGATAAAAATTTACTATCAGACCCTGAAAAAATTGTTTATATTGTTTTTTTGTAATTTAAGCAGAATATTTAATATATGTAGAAAAAAAATTAAAATAGGGAGTATAGAAAAAGTATATACAAGCAAATTTTGGCAATTTTATTAGCCACCATAATAAAAATGTTTAGTTTTACTTTGAGATATGGTTTTATTTAAAAATAAAGGATTCAAACAGGAATGCCCTACAAGAGTCAAGTTTTTTAAAGAACAATCTCTTGCAGCATATGAATCAAAACAAGCATCTGTGTTCCACCAATTATCACATTTTGACCATGGAAGGACTGATTTAAAAGAAGCACCAAGATAAAATAAAGTCCATGCCAAAATCATGTTATAATATATAGATACCTAAAATATCAGTAATTAGTTTTTTTAAATAAAAAGCATAAATAAAAACCAAAATATACCAATATTGAAACAACTACCATGGCAATTCCAATGCCTGTAAAAGCTGGGCTAAGTCTTTTGAATAGTTTAATTGGGCCAAGAGATGAGTATTGACCAAGAGCAAGCTCCATCAAAAATAATGGCAAACCACCAGTTGCAACCGCAATTAAATATGGTATAAGAAAAGCACCTATGTCATTTAAAATAAAAGACATTTACCTCCACCATTGTCATAACATTTAAAAGGAAATCGCCATATATTTCCAAAACCAATCGCATAGCCAACACAGGAAAGAAGGAATTCAATTTTACTGCCCCATGTTCCTCTTACATGAACAGATTCTGTGCGATGAGGTTCATAAATGTCTTCTATTTCATCTGAGACCATATGTTAAAAATCATATGACTTTAAGACATTCATTGCTTATGATTTCTAAATTTTAAATAACGTGTCGAAAAGAACAAAATGTTTGATTACTTTAATTTACCAACTCACATGGTATCACTGTATTAAATTAATATATAGGATTTTGAGGGACAAGCATTAGCAGAAAAAATATATCAAACGATTGTTTTAATATTTGGAGTAAGATATTTATAAATTTAGTTATTATATGCATAACATAGTTTGTCATTATTTATATTAATAGATTTTAGGATTTGCTATGGGCTATTTCTATCAAGTTTATTCTTATACAGTGTATTCAGTTGGTTTAGGAGTTTTAGTTGCATCCATAGTAATTTGCTTATGTTAAAGTTTAGGTGTGTATTCCACCATGGCCTATATATAGAAAGCATCCAATAAAATGGCAGACCACCAAAAAAGACTTATAATAATAAATATTAACTTTTTAACTTTTATTTATAGTTTAAGAAAATTTGTGCTGATAATATAAAACATATATT
The DNA here is from genome assembly GCA_030555515.1 of Acutogordius australiensis. NCBI lineage: Eukaryota > Metazoa > Nematomorpha > Gordioida > Gordea > Gordiidae > Acutogordius > Acutogordius australiensis. The sequence goes on along the minus strand of CM060242.1, from coordinate 17,639,001 downwards.
AAATATATATATTGCTCATAACTGACTGGCTTGATTACAAATTTGGTTCAAAAATTTAGCTAGAGGCTTGGCCCAAAATATTTTTTTTTATTCATACTGGCTTATTTTGAATTTTGGCTTAGCCCAGCCCAACTTTAAGCTAGCCAAGCATATTTTATGTCTTGACCTTAATCTCTAATGTTTTTTAGGCAATTTTTAAAAATTTGTGTTTTGTTTACAGTGTTGTGCAGCTAAATTTTAACAGTTCAAGTGTTTTTTGTGAACTTTAAGATATGAATTAATTGTCAATAATCATGAATTGAAAGATATTGTGGTATTTTTTAAAATTTTACATTGATAAATTTTTATTTTAACTATAGCTAAACATAGTTGTCTAAGTTATAACTTAAACATGCATACCATTTTTTTTTGCCTTTAAATATTTTTGCAGCCAAAAAATCATGCAAAAATCAAAAAGAGCACCATCATGATCTGAAATTGCAAAAATTTGATCACAATGTCTTTTATGTTAAATGTAAATTTATAATATCAAGTGTGTACTTAACACCAAAAAGGTAGCAGTGATTATTAAGTTGCCACAATTGATTCAATAACTAGGATACTTCAATATATATTAATTAATAAAAAAAATCAAACAGGTTGAAAACTTTAAAGCTCTTATTACTTTGATGTGTATCATTTTAATATTCGAAAATCATAATAACCACATATAACATCTGGATATAACACTAATTTAATCCATTTTCTCATTCATAAATTTTGTGTTAATGTCAAATAGTATTCTCAACGGGCCGTATTTCTAAGGCCCGGCCCGCCCGAAAATTTTATTACGTGTGGTTCGGCCCGAAATAAATATTTTCATTTTTAGCCCGGCACGATGTTTTTTTTATAAGAAGCCCGGTCTGGCCCCACTTTATAAATATCGGCCCGTAATATTTTTGTGAATATTACTAACAATTAAACATCAAATATAGCATTATCGGAATTATTAATATTAAAAGCATTATTTGATTTAAAATCATTTAAAAAAATTAGATAATCCAGTTTGTCCTGGCCTAAACGGTTTCTTTTTTTGGTAAATATTTGACCGATTGTCGAAAAGGTACGTTCTGCAGTGCAGGAGTGGCAAAGATTTTGGTTGCATAAATATTTAACTTAGATAGAAGTTTTTTATTTCCCACCACTGCAAAGGAGTTTGATTATCTACGTTTTATGGTGGGAGGTTTATATAAGTTGTATTATCGTCTTCGGATCTAATAACGTCATCTTCCCACCTACTTCCTTGATAAGTTGAAGAGTTTATATTTGTCAAATTATGAGACCGGATTTGGCGAATCACTCCGTCTCGTTCATACTCACTAATCATTTTCATTTTTCTGTTCAGACGTCTATAAATCTACTTAAACTATTTGTAGCAATAATTATGGCGCAAAAAATAGGCTAATTTAAGCATCAAAAATTTTCGGCCTGGCCCGAGTCTGAAAATAATTTAAAACGGCCCGACCCGCCCGACTAAAATTTTGGGCTTTCGAGTCCCGACTGAGAACACTAGTGACAAATTTCATCTTTACAAATGATACATTATGCCATATATCAAGTTTACATATAAAACTATACTTATCACATAAAATAAGGCTGGTATTTTAATTTGAATATTAAAAAAAATTATGCAATAATAAAAACCTTCATAAAAATTTACTTTTGCCCTGGAGTTTTGAAGTGTAGCCAGAAAAAATAGAAGTTCTAAGAGTGAAATATATAAAAAAAACAAAAATGGCTCAACTCTCTCTTTTGTCCAAATTTAGTATATAACATAAAGGTAAAAGCTGTAAAAAGCCCATTTTTGGACTAAATTCTTATTTTTTGTTTATTAGCAAAAATATGGGGTTTTAGCATTAAGTTAAAAATTATTTGTGAAATCTTTGCTAAAGGTTTCTTGTTTCCTATTAAATTTAAAAAAAAAACAAAGCATTTCCCCAGCTCTGGTAAAAATAGCAAACCCTTCCCTTTTTATTTATTATTTAATGAGGGTATGGAAATATTTGCTCATTTGAGCCCACAGCAATACAAATTGGGATTGAGATCTATATACACAAATAATTTTATAAAAGAATGTATAATAAAGGATTTTAGGATTAATTTATAATTCAATAAACATGAATTATCAAAAAAATATAAATTTATTCATAAATAGATATCACAATTTATCTAAGATCAATATACATGAGATGTGATTAACACTATAGTTACCAAGCAATATAATGTAAGCTGTTTTATAAAAAAAAATTGATTTATTTTCCCCTTTATATATATATTCAGCCATTAAGCAGAAAAATTCTTAAATTTCCGCAAGCTAATTGGCATTAAAAAATTTTGTTGTTACAAAAAAGTCAAATAAAATATGTCTCAGCCTTTGACATTAATTTAATGGATTTGTAATTTTATTATTAAATAAAAATTTATAATTAAAATAATATAAAAAGTTAAAAATAACTCTATATATGTTTGAGCTTATATAGTTAAAATTTGAATTTTTGATTAAATGCAATTATAATAAGTGTAAAATATAAAAAAGGAAACTATAAAATTGTAAAAAGATGGTTGATTTTAAAAGTTGTGCTTCAAATTCAAAGCTATATAAAAAATTATACATTATTGGCTGCGGCCTATGGGTACAATGGATTAATTTTAGATTGGTCTATTTACTAAATTATTTGAAAGTTTGAAATGCGAGACGAGATGTAAACAGTTAATATATTTTAATATTTCACATAAATGGGCCGTTAAAATTTTCAAATAAAAAAGGCCTTTGGAGGAAATAACTTAATGTTTATAATAAAAACGGTCTTAGTAATCGACACAGGAATTTGCTGGAGCAGGTGGAAGTGCGCTTGTAACATAGGTAGCTGCTTCTTCGGGATTACTGCTCGTAGCCAAAATTCCATTCTCCTCATTTGGATTTTTACTAACCGATTCTCTAACATCAGAATCTTTAACGCCTTGTGATAAACCGATTTGAGATTCGCCATCTCCAATCGAATAATTGGAGTCTATGTGAGCTGAATTATTTGTCACGTAATCGAGGTGGCTACCAAGTGGTAAGTCAATTTGTTCAACTACCATGCATTGGTTATCTTAAAAATGATATGCAAATATTTGTAAATTAAATGAAAGCCAGCACAAATGGATTATCAATATGACAATCTTATGCACAAAAATTTGGATTGGCATAATAACTAAACTGCTAATAAATGAGGAATCAATTACTTCGATTAGTAGAATCTATAACGCTATTATAACTAACGAGGCTATTTGGATGTTTGGTCGGTATTTGGTCTTCGTTTTTATATCCAGAGGATATCATTGTTGTAAGACCTAGTATATAGAGGTTAATAATAATAAATATAATATTTATAGGTAATAAAAAATGTATTTGTGATAAGAAACACAAAAAAAGTCAAGTAGAATCTATAAATAAATTAAAAATTACCTAAAGAGAAACCGTCAGCCTTCTTCTTCAATTTTTTTGAGCCTTGTGCCCTATATTTCAAAACGTTTGAAGCAGGTTCAACGATCCGAGGCCTGCTACTAGACGTAACGGCGTTGATGTGGGCGAAATTATTATCAGAAGCACATGGATTCGTCAAAAAATTTTGATTTTCGGTCACCGAATTATTGCGTGTAGTTTGAGGCAGAGATTTACGTCTCCGTTTGGCATTAAAAAAGAGTGGATAAGTGTATTTACGGAAAAATAGGTTTCCACCCGTAGACCTATCCTCATTCACGCCGATTTTGACGTAGTTATTATTATTATTGTTAATGGTATTATTGATATTATTATCATTTTCTATTTCACTATTATGAATTTTAGCCCCGATAACAATCTCATTTTGGCTATTATTGCCGGCTCCTGGCATATTATTACTAAATAGGGAGAGCCGTTTGAGTTGGAGCAACGCACGGTTATATTGACTCGTTGAGGTTGACGAAGTTGAGGACGTAGTGGTATAAAAGGGTCCTCCATTGTTCAAATCCGTTTTTCTAATACTCTTTCGGCTTGCACCGTATTTATTTAATCCTTTTCCCGTTATTTTGTGCTTCGACGCCCGTTTGCCCTTCTGTTGCATGTGCTGTTGCTGAGCTTTCAACATAGCGACTTGATGAGCCAAAGGTTCATTTTCAGGTGTTGCTGATGAACCAGCGTTTTTATGCAATCGTTGCTCATTATGGTTTACTATACCATTACTGTGATTATTATTATTTATGGAAAGGAGGGAAGGCGGGGGTGGGGGAGGAATATTACCTAAGCCGTTAAGACCAATCATCATTTTTGAAGTCTGGCCCGTCAATATTGGGTGATTATAAGTATTTTTAGCTTGTTTTTTGGACTTTTCGCGAATTTTGCCACTCAGGTCTTGATTAGTATTGCTAGCGAGAGTTAAGACGGACGGTGCCCCGGCATTTATGAGTGAGGGGATTAGGGGTGATAAATTGCTATTATCCTCTTCGTCTGAAAGAGAGGTCGTATTTGGATCATTGTAAGGCCTGTGCTGAAAATTTACACCAGGTCCATAAATGTAATTTCCTCCGTAGGATGATGATGCAAGAGCAACGGCCAAAGGGGACCGATAATATTGATATTGATGCCCGAGGGTAGCGATAGGGCCGATTTGTAATTGTCGCAGCGTGGCGTCCATTGAATGACCTAATATATTCACGTGGCACGATTATTCATGTAATTTAAAAAACTAAACTGATAAATAAAATTATGTCAATTTTTAAAAATGTAACTCTTATTAAGGTTCAAATCAATGCCGTAAAAACTATGGGCCAAGGGAGAAAATGGGCTTTCTTTATTCGGGCCAAACAAAAAGAAGGAAAAAAGCTCATAGTAATTTTGAATTTTAACAAGAAAGCCGAAAAAAATATAAAAAGCCCTTTCCAAAAGCCTTTTTTAGTTTTTCCTAATTCTGAAATTTTAATGGGATTCAATACTATTGTTAGCAAAAAAAGGCCTTTAAATAAAAAGCCTCTTACGGGGCTTCTTAAAAGGCCCTTTTTACGTTATTGAATAGAAAAGCCCCTAAAAAATCCCCCATAAAAGCTGGCCCTTTTTATTCCAGGCATGGTTGAATTAACAACGAAGTAAAATAAGAATAATATTTAGAATTTTTCGTTTTAATGTAGCATAGAATATAGAGAATTGCAAGGTCACATATAATATTAAAAAAACACATAAACAATTTATAAATAACGTAAAAAAATACCATGCATGGCCTGACCATGTGCACCCTTCGTACGGGTACCGTTATGTGGAATATGTCGTTTGAGATTAAATAGGTTAGAAAAAAGGTCATTTTTGCTAAGGGTGTTTATCATAGCTCCCATTTTGCCATGCGCCGATTTTCGCTCGCCTCCCTGGTGACCATATTGTTGCAAATAACCAGAATAATTATTGTGTGCCTTAGTATTTCTAAAAGGTCCACTCTTGCCCGTATAATGATTTTGGCGGATGGCTTCGTTGAAACGCTTTAAAATGGCGGAAGTACGTGAAGATTTGAGCGTCGAAAAAGTTGAAAAGTCACTTTTGGTTCCTGTTTAGAACGGAAATAAGGCATTGTACGTTATATGTAGTTTTGTAATAAGGGCGAGAAAATAAGATAAGTTACAAACAGTAAACCCAAGTTTAATTTTAAAAAACCCTATGTACATTATCAATAATTTTATACAACAAACTAACATATAATAAAATAACCAATTAAATCTTAACATATTTTACAAAAATTTATAATTAATTGTTTGATAGTAAAAAAATACCTAAAAAACCAGCATTGTTAAAATCAAGATAGGGCGATTGGGTTTGAACGGAATTTAAAGTTTGCCCACCCATAAGGTTATAATTGCCACCTGTAGGGAATAAATTTAAAAATTAAATATATTAAAAGATTGAAATAGCAACTTTATTAGTTTTTGGCTAACCAATAAATGAAATTAAATTTTGACATACAAAAGAAGGTTTTATATAGGCTCCAAGCAACATTTAAAAAATTATGAATAAAAATCTTTATTCACCTGGACCATCAAACTGATGCAGGGATGTCTCTAGAGTTGTATCCGTTTTGAGAAGTTGCAAAGCTAACATATCATTATTTTGACAATTTCTACCGTAGCGATAATCGTAACCAGCTATCTTAGGGACATGATTATCGTTGCAGGCGTGTTGTGGCTCAATACATACATTATGTCCTCCGTTAAAAGGTAATGTGAATCCCGTTCCTGTAATGGGAAGCAATGCCTTAAATGGTTGACCATCATTTTCGAATTGCGGAGTGGCGCCCGATTGATGATCATCGGTATTATAGTGTCTTCTAACGTTGTTTTTCGTTCGATTTACGTTACCCCGACCAGCTTGGTTGTAATTCGTGGTGAGGTTGAAAAAAGCAAAATTTTGTTGGAGGGAACACTTATTCTGAACTGTGGCATAAACAAGGGCAAGTAACAGGATAACGGCAAACGCTCCGATAAATATCATGGGGTAAAAACGCATCTCGTCATTAATGTTCTTTTTTATGGCTTTATCATTGGCATTTGATGGAGAATGTTGGAAGGTGCGATTGTGATGATTACTTTTACCTATCAAAATAATCATATTTAAAGTTATGGTGATGGAGAAAATCATATTTCAATAACACAGGTAGACAAAATTCAATGTGTGAAAAAAAGAAAGTTAGGGGGCGAAAAAAACCCCATGATGGCCTTATCTCATATACATTTTTCCGTTTTCCAAAAATTCTTTCGCCTTCGGCTATTTACTTGGGTATATATCGTAAAAATGGCCAAATTTTACCAAATTGACAAATTTTGCGGCTTCGAGATTACCTAAAGAAAAAAAATTATCATAAGTCTCTCTGCAATATTTAAAGCACTTGTAATCTATATTTTATTTCAAATAGAGAAATAAAATTTTAAGTATATCAAACTATTATATCGACATATAGGTTATAGAAAATATTTCGTACCCTAACATAGATAGGATACAATATTCATCGGTTTTGAATTAAAAATAATCATTAAAGTTTCTATTTAACATTTTAGCTGTTATAAATATGTAAATATTCCAATATTTAGGTTTTTAATTTTTTTTTGTTTTTTTTTTCCACATTTTTAAATTTTTTTTAATGTTTTAAGCTGGTTTACAATACAATATGTTTGATAAAAATAACGGTAAACGCATTGTAAAACCTTAAGATGGCAGGCCTGGTCAATAAAATTAGCTCATAACTCTCAAAACCTATTGACCTGTCTATTTTATTAAGTTAAAAAGATTTTATTTATAAGATTTCCAGCATTAATATATTACAATATCAAATTAACAATGTTATAATTAATAAAATATAAACAGGTAGTATATTAAATGTAATATATGAAAGAAGTAATTAAAATAATTTAAAAAAAAAAATAATAAAAATATTATATTTACTATATTTTAGAGTCTTCCGGCCGTGTATTTTTAAAAAGAAAATAATTATTTTTCAAAATTTCTATGGAAATTTTTTGCCTTATGCTAAACTCGGTGAAATAAAATTATTTTTAATTAGTTTACCAATTTGTTTGAAAATTTTCAAGGCTTCAGGACCAAATGATCCAGAGGTTGTGGCAACAATTGGTATAAAAATATTATCAGTATTTAAAAAACAATATTTTCTTGTCTTTAAAATTTCGGCATTCAAAATTGAATCAAAATTATTGTTTGAAGGGGCCAGAAGGATCAACACAGGTGACATCCCAAAATAAAGGTTTCCCCTCAGAGAAGGGAACAAGAGTTTTTCTAAGCTATGAAGCAATTTCTTATACACAAACAACTACCGACGACAAAAACAGAGCGTAAAGGGAGACTAGGTCTTTCCAGAAGTTCCAAAATATTTAATCAATAAAATAAGCCCAAAAGATTAAAATTTTGAATTTTAAGAATAGATTTGCACTTGGCCAGGCTTTATGATCATCGATCGCCTGTGGATCATATGGTGAGGAAGCGTACAAAGAGTTAAGTTGCCTCCTGTGACAATCGAGCTCATCACTAGCATCGGGGCAATCAACGTAACCATCGCACCGAGCTTGGGACCGAATGCAAACGTGGTCACGTTCCCTGTGAGAAGGTCGGTGATGATCTAGAGTTCAAAAAAGCAAGAATTGATATATTTTGATTATTTTATCAAAAATAAAAGGATAAACCTTACAGAAATTTTCTAAATATTATGGAGCCCAAAATAGACTAGTCTTATTTTTCGTTTATTAGTTAATTTGACTAGTGTTTTAGCTCATTTTGGTTAACAATTGAAAATTGTATAAATCAAACTCGGACGCTCAAGAAAGAAAATTTTTAAATTGAGTATAGATTAGGCTTGATACTGTAGAAAGATGATACAGGAGCAATTTTATAGTACACCACATTTTTTAATAGTATTTCACTTAAAATATGTTTTTAATAGTATTACAATTAATATATTTTTTTTAAGTTTTGCCATATTTTTTTATGCAGCAAGATAATGTCAGGTTTAAATAGAATTTTAATAATCAAAGTTATATAGGGCTGGCCAAAACTCCAATTGAAGTCTTGGGAAGGGTTGGGGCGGGAACCCTATACTCCGGAGTTTTCCAATGTTAACAAATATAATTTAGACAACCAAAATATATCATTCGAATGGATGTCACTTTCAGAACTCTAAGGAAACTCGTAGGTTTTAAAATTGGAAGGGAATTTTTTTATGGACTTCTTCCCGATTCTCGAAGATATGTCAAGCCCTTATAATATCCAGTTTCACAAAAAACGTTAATTTTTATAGGAGTTTATAAGATATAGACCCACGTACATCTTACAGCCTTCTGACAATTATTGATAAAACTAAAATTTAATAGTGGAAAATGGGTAAATGGATTTAAAAAGATTAGAAAAAATATCGGCACATATATGTAACTCTAATTATAAAGTTAAATTTAGACGATATGTTATGTTTATTGTAGCTAAAGTAGATTATTTGTAAAATTTTAAAAGCCAATATACTACAAAAAATAACACTGGTCGACAAATTTCGACTTTTTGTCGGCGACCAGTTACAAACACATATAATTTAAAAGAGTTTGTTGTGCTGATTCCAAATATTTTTTCCATTTTTTTCAAATAGGTCTAATTTTTTAATTAGAAGCGGTCAAAATCTTCAAAAACCTCAATATATATCATTTTCAAAAGCAAATTTAACACCCTAAAATCCAAAAATTTTTAATAAAAAAAATGTAATTCTATAGGAAATGGCTTAAATAATATATTCGAATTAAAAAAACTGGAAAAAATTAATTAGTTAAGCAATTATTTAATTTTTAAGAAAAATTATATATGGCAAAATTGGCGCCTTTAAGTCTATCTCTTAAAATCCTTTTTAATGGTCCATGGGAATTTAATTTTTAATGTTATTTGCTTCAAATCCATAAAAAAGGTTTAGATAATTTATTTTAAGCTATTGGGAATATTTGATTATAATTATCTCCTTTATAAATCACTTGCTTACAAATAAATTTATGTAAAAAAAAGTTCTGGTAAAAGTTTATAAGTAATCGAGGACATTATGATAGGGGCAACTATATATTGAACAATCTCAATTGGGTAAAGTAAGTCTAATTAACCTCTAGAGTGAATTTAAATTAAAAATAAGCTTACCAAAAATCTTTGAAGAGGTTTCTAAGCGTTAGACTTTATGGCGCCAAATACGCCTAATTCATTTTTTCTTAAAAATTAAATAATTGCTTAAATAATAAGATTTTTTAAATTTTTTTGATTTAATTTAATTATTTAAGAATTTTCCTATAAAATTACAAGCTTTTTGTCCAATTTTTTTGAATTTAAGGGCACTATATTTGCTTTTGAAAATGACACATATTGGAGTTTTTGCTGACTTTAAACGGTTATAGTTAAAAAACTAGACCTATTCGGAAAAAATGGAAAAGATATTTGAAATCAGCTTAAAAAACACTTCTAAAATATACGTTTTTCTAATTGGTCGCCATTTTTTGTCGACCAGTGTAATTTACCTTGAGGATAATTTAGTGGTGCAGCTGTCGAGGATGCGCATTTAAAAATGTTTTTACGTTCACCGCCATATAGAGAACATTCAAAATAAGTCAGGGCGGAATTTTGGTCATCAAAAGAAGGCATGTTGTAAGGGCTTTAATTAATATAAATAACAGAAAGTATAATCGAATAAAAATATTAAAGGGCATGTAATTTTTTTTTGTAAAAATGTAAATTTTTTTCATCATGAATAGATGCACCACAAGAAACTTAAAGTCGTTATATGATACTAATATATTATTCGTTTTGTATACATAATATGACATTTTTGGCCAAATAAGATTTCTTAAATAACACAAGTTTACGAAAATCAATGAGTGTTCAGAAGTCTATAAAACTAAGGCGAAATAATCTATATAATGGCCATATCTCAAATTTTAAATCATCATACGTGTCCGGATAAGGATAGAAAAAATTTTCAAATTGACAGATTCTACGACCTTGATAATTCTAAAGGGGAAAAAACTAAAAATAATTAATATGTTAAAATTAACTGTAACTTCTATTTTTCATCTGAAATAATGACAAACATAATTTTGAAGTATTTCAAGCTATTAAAAACTTGTTGTAAAGAAGTTTCCTACCTTTTTCTTTATTAGGAGACGGCTTGCCCGTTAGAGTTTTGTCTGCTTAAACTCTACAACAGGCACCGCAGAGTTAATGAGCTTTTACACAGGCCGGTGACCTAATTTTCAGGTTTAGGCTCTTAGAATAATGGAGGGCTTTTACTGTTCACCCATCCAATACTAAGTAGGCTCAACGCGGCCAAACTTAAGTGTAAAACAACAAAGTTTGTATCCCCTGTCCAACCTTATATTTTCATCAACATTTAGGCAAAATCTGTCAATTTGGTCAAAAGGCCATTTTTTCGATATGGGCGGATCTAAGGAGCCGAAGGCGGAAAAAATACGGAAAATGGAAAAAATATATGAGATAAGGTCATCTCATGTAGATGTATGCTTTTATGTATTCATAAACTTATTTTTTCTAACACTCATATTTGTTGAGCTGTGTAATAAAAACGGTACTTGAATATAAAATATTTTGAACAAGCTGTTAAAACTAATTATCTTAATATATTAAAAAAACTCAATAAGTTGCTTTCCCAACGTAGAAACCTTAGATTTAAAAAATGGATAAATATAATGTATCAACTAAAAACCTTTTATCTAAATAACCGCCAGCACCATCTACTGTAGTATGCTCATCTTCTTCAAAACTATTATGTCCGTTTCGCAAGCGATTTGAGAAAGGAAAATTTGCCGCATATTTCCCATTGACATGGCCGGGATTTGAAGCCTTACATTCAGCCGAACTTTCATCCGATCGGTCCTGACAATCAGATGTTCCGTCACATCTCCAGCTGATTGGTATACAGTCGATACGGCCCGAATGACAACTATTAATATGAGATATATAAAGCAACGCTGAATGGCCAATTTGTATAGTTTGATGACCAAATCAGATAATTTGTTAAAATATCCCACAACGCTAAAAGGTTATGTCTTGATAGACATTGCCGCCTATTTTAAGATGTGGGCAAAAGAGACTGGTTTAAATAAGTTTAGGACCTAGCGTACTTTGCTTTCGTCAAGGTTATGAAAACTACATATTTCATTTTCAAAAAGCTCGATATTTCACTGAATATCATGGTATAGGATAGACGGCTTATTACATTCGTACTAACCAAAAAACTTAAATTTCATATTTTAAAAATCAAAAACCAATTGCATTTTGTAGCTTGTTGGCAAGCATGATGTTTGATAAAATTAATTGCTATCAAGTAAAGAGATGTTATTTCATGCGAAACTATTGAAGTGGGCGGCAGAATTAAATTATAGTTAAACAAATTTAGATACCTAAAATGATCTTCGGGACATTCCTGGGGTTTGGCTATGCAAAATTTTGGTGCAGCAGCTTCCAGTGTGACCGTTGTGTGGTGTTTTCGATTGGAAGACTTGGAATGACTATTTGATTTTGATTCATCGTAAGTTTCAGCAGATAAAACATCGTCATGAAATATTTTGTTAAGCGGGCAGGAACAGTGAGCCGTGAGCTGAGTTAAGCCCGCTGATTGATATTTATTAGTAGTATCTTTGTGATCATTCTGAGAAATTTTATGAGTATCAAAATTTGATTTTGGTCGATGGGGAACATTGTTATTATATTCTATTGAATTAAATTTGACAAAACGGGGGTAAAAAGATTTTAGAGTTGAGGACGCGACACCGGTATAAGGGGACCCAATGGTTCCAGCGACGAGGATACCTAACTTTTCGAGTGGTGCGGCCGTACATATATCGGAACAATTGCCATTGTAGTTTATGTATGAACATGGATGGTCAGAGATATCGATGTAAATATGACCGGTAGATGGAAAATTGAGCTCCGTCTAAAAAATTATATAGGAATATATAAGGTTAAATTTGGCAAAAGAATGAGGGCAATAAAGATTGTTTCATAATTTATGTTAAAATGTTAAGCTGTATTTTAAATAGATCTAATAACTTTTAACATTGAAAATTGTTTATTTATCAAATTTGAAAAATGACTAAAATGTCTAAACTTGTCAATTTTGCAAAAGGATTTTAGGTGTTATAAAATTTGATTTTTTTGAACAAAGGTTTAAAAAATGAAAAAAAAATACAATGAAACTTTAATGTTTTTCAAAAATGGGCAGTTTTCTTGATGACATATTTCAATATCTAGTCCCTAAATAAAAACAATAAATGTTACATAGATAGTCATTAAAAGCTCTATCAAAATGAGACCTTTTTTAAAAAACAGATCTTTTTTAAGTTTTTAACAAAATGTTCATATAGAAATAGGATTAAATAACTCTATAATCATGCGATGTCTCATAATCATTCCATAGAGTGGCATCCACTGCAAAAATGTTTTTCGCATAACGCAGGGAAGCATAAGTGGCAAGCTCGCTTTCACCAATGTAATTGCGAAACACACCTTTCGTGTAATTTTTCCCTTTAAAAACAGAGGTTTTAAAAGGGGGCCTAAGACGGGCTGAAGTTGATATATGAGGTTGAAATGGGTTCGGGAGCTCCTTCCATTCAATCTTGGCCAAATCGGCGTCAAGCCAATAGAGGCGGGCACCTTTAATTTTGAAATATGTAACATAAAAGAGTCATAAATTTATTTAAAAGCCTTCATAATTTTTATTATATAACACAAAACAAAATTCTTTATGTAAAATGCTACAGGATATATAAATTTATGACATATTTTTCAATTTCAATAGCTTTAAAAAATTATAAACGAGTTTTTAAAACAGCAGTGGAAAAATTAATCTTTCCCAAGACAAAAATAGGCTAAACCTAAGAGCGTTACACTCAAAGGGTTAAGAAGACCCGAATCAGTTAATATTTTCCGGTCACCGCCCATAGAATCGCTAGTTTCGATAGCTCCAATAGCAGTGTCAGACCAATAAAGTCTCCGCGTACCCAGCGAGTCAAAGTGGATCGAACTTAACCGGTAAGGTTGCTCCAGGCTTCTTTGGTAGATAGGGATATGGTGCTGATCAATTAAAATATCGTTGTTAGTGATCAAATTATCACTATCGCTAGTATGGGTATTGGTTAAAAAGGGTGAAAATTGATGATTATTATGTTGGAAAACTTCTCGAATATTTGGTTGATCATCATTCAAGAGTGAATTTTTGTTTGGTATGTTAATGTGATAAGAAAAGGCGCCACCTTTATTGGGGTAGTAAGGGGGATAGGTTACAATAACTGTCCTATGGGTGCCGTCATAAAAAATACGCTCTAAAGTATACATTTCAGCAACTCGGGTAATAATGGGCGCTGAGGTTTGCTGAGGTCTCGGAACACAATTTATCCAAAATATGTAGCTGTAATACAAAAAACGTTATTTAGTTTTAAAGTTATTAGTAAATTAATAACATCATATACTTACATGATATATCAATTTTCTAAACAACAGTTTTAATTCTGATCAATAATGAAAAACCTAGCGCTAATTTAATCATTTTCGATACATATTTATTCAATAATTTATTTAAATTAAAAATATTTTTTATTGTTTTTAAAATTTTCAAAATAAAGAATTAATTTAAATATAATTCAATGAGGTAATTTTGGACTAATTGCATAAAATTTATAATAAAATTAAACTTTTTTAAATACAATATTTTTGTTAATTGCAAACTCGAGAAATAACAGCTCTAATTTATATAAATAAACCGATTGAACGTTACCTCGTCATATAATCCAGGGAGAGGGCAACAGGGTATATATCAGGCCCCGTTAGGATAGCGCCAATTAATTGACCAGTATCAAGCCAGCTAAGCATAATGGAATTAGTAGCTAAGCAACTCCAAATAATTTGTCGTGTAACAGGGTTAATCACCATATCGTATGGTCGATACTCTATTATTTCTTTATTTTTATCATCAATCTTCCCAGTATCAGGAGTTAATTTTCCTGCATGGTTTACGCTCAAATATGAATTTCTATTCCGTTTCAATGTGTTAGTATTTGAATCACTGTTATGGGCATTGTTTATTGATGTTTTATGATTCGAATGTTTATTAAAATTCATGCCTGAAACATATTCGACAAAACCGGTTTGTGGAAGTAAAAGTTCTAAATTCTAGAAATATATAAAAAATGCCACATATTCATTTAAATTTAACAGAAATAATTGAACAAAAACAATTTATGGGGTATGTTCGATAGTTTTTATGTTTAGGCAATTTTCACAATTCAGAATATTTATAAAATTTATTTTATTAAAAATTTTTCAAATTTTTTTTAGCAATAGTATTTTTTGTGCTTAAAATTAATTTGACTTTATTATAATGCATATTTTCACAAAACAAAATTTGAAGAGTGACCTTAATAAAAAAATTAATACCTATCAAAATGTTTAGACAAAAAATATTTAATAGTTTATGTTATCATATATTAAATTCCGTTACTATTTTTCTAATCGGGTTAAGGTTCAATTTTTACTTAAGCCAAATTTGGGAAAAGTGCAAAAGTTGTGTTTTTTTCGCGTGATAACTCAGCAACTCGCAATGAAAATTATATTGATTTGTAAAAAAACCTAATTATGCAGATTTTATTTTTAACGCTACTCAAATAAGATATTTATTTAATAGTTTAAAAGCTTTACAAATATGTTTGGCCAATTTAAAATTCATTAAAAGTTTAGACAGCTCAATGAGAACATACAAAATAATTGAGGAAGACACAATTATAAGCTCTTAGCAAAATGCCATTTTTTCGTAAAAAAAAGTTTAAATTGATTTTGAAAAACTGTGAAAGGATATAAAAAGAGGACATCCAATGTTTCAATATCATTACTTTCAGTAATACTATATTTAATTGTTAATTTAAAAAAATGGATTAATAATCATTTGTACTTCGCTCGAAAGATCCTTGGCACGCCATATACAGCCATATTGGATCCAATACACTCTCCCGTATTTAAGATCATACATGAGACTCTTAACATTTTTACTATTACCATAACCATAATCCTTCACACCTGTATTTTCATTTGGGTGAGAAAAATTACTCACACTGGTTTTAAAGATATGGACAGGGGCGCTTTTAAGCGTCTTTATATTTAAGATAGTATCTAACGGGTCTCCATCATTCACGAATTCGTTGTGAACGTTGTTGGCAGAATTGAGTGGTAGCTGGTAGTCTGAAGAAGTATCAAAGCTAAGTCTCGAGATTGAAGTTTGGTGGGCAAGGAGTATGAATTTAGAAGGAGCTGTATGAATAATAGACGTGTGCCCCTTATTTTTAAACTTAAAAATTTGCGACATAATAAGTTAAATCAAGCTAAATTATCATAAACTATTAAATTTTTTCCATTTAGGTTAAAAACGTATTTCTAGGTAATTGTCATTAAACAAGAAAATGAAAGGGTAGCCATTTTTTAACATATAATATAGGTCAACAAATTTTTGAGAGTTAGCAAACTACGGAGATCAAACCTGCCACCTTGGGGCTTTTCGAATCCGTTTACCGTTTTTAATCAAACTTAATTAATCAGCTAAAAACATTAAAAATTTAGAAAAAATGCCAAAAAAAACAAAAATAAATTCAAGTTTTTTATTTGTAAATTTACAATAGCTAAACTGTTAAATTCAAACTTCAAATAAAACTTCTATTAAAACCGATAATTTAT
This sequence comes from Acutogordius australiensis, assembly GCA_030555515.1. Classification (NCBI taxonomy): domain Eukaryota; kingdom Metazoa; phylum Nematomorpha; class Gordioida; order Gordea; family Gordiidae; genus Acutogordius; species Acutogordius australiensis. The sequence goes on along the minus strand of CM060242.1, from coordinate 17,622,701 downwards.
TGTGTCGTATTTATTGGACGCGAAATAATTCGTATTATCTAAATGCTAATGTAAGAGCTTGCTATACTAAAAAATTTTATTTCTTCATATTTGAGATGATAAATATAAGTTACAAAGGATTTTTATATGACAAAAAGATTCTTATTTTTTCTTTTTAGGGTATTTTCGATCTGTCAATTTGGTTAAAAAAAGCCATTTTTCAATATGGACCGATATTAGGAGCCGAAGCCGGAAAAAACTAAGAAAAACGAAATATATATATGATATAAGGTCATCATGGAAATAAAGTCTTTTGTTTTCATAAAATTCACGGTTGTGCCATTGATATTTGTTGACATGTGTTATATAACCATACAAAAATATACTTAACTAAATTTGATTAAAATATAAAAATACTAAACTCAAAAAAAATTTTAGTTAAAATTACCAATGCATGTTTTATTATCCAATGGTTCAAGCGTGTAGTGAGTCGAGCAGCTACATTTGAAAGAATGAGTGTATGGTAGAGTTATACAAAAATGTTGGCATGGCTTATGTTTGTCCTTGGGGCAGGCATTGGTAATAGGCACTAAAGTTAAATAAATATAGTTTAACTTAAAAAAACACATTTATATCAAATTTAAATAAATGTATAAAATGCGACAGCCAAACTATCATAAAAAATGGTAAGTAAGAATTAAACGTAATACTTGGTTGCCGTGATTTGTGAAATAGCTTTAAATCTACAACATATTCCAAGTTAGTAAGATATGTGGTGAAGTTTGAGATATTTATATGGTTATTTTTATTATTTATATCTTGCTCAGATAACAGAAAATCTTTCACTTCATTTGTTGCAACAGGTGTAACAACCATCCTATTTATGCGCCTCATTTTCCAATCTGACCAATACAAATATGTTTCGAGATGCAGCTCACTTTCCTTTTTGTTGATTGAATTCGATGATATAAAGGTAAAACAAGACATGCATTAAAATTAATTAAAAAAAACCCCCAACTAAAATGTATTTTATTAAATTCTAGCCATATCTTTATGAAAAGTTATTTGTAAATAAAAAAAAATAAATGTTTGATTAATTCGTAACACTCGACGACAAAAAAACAACATAAACGATCTTAACAAGGTTTCGAAGATAATTTTCTTACTATAACGATCCCTAATTTATTTTTTTCCCAATGCCCTTAAATCTTTTTATACTGCGTCCAAAGCTCAGAAAAAAATACGTAAAATTTTTTAAACTATTAATTTCTCAAAAAATCTATTGCAGTATTTAAATTCCTTATAAAAAATATCTAATAAAAGTTATTAGTTCAGATTATTAGCAATATACTTTAAAGTTATTTAGGATCAAAAAATGGACTTAAAGACAAACAAAAACCACTAATTTCACAAAAAAAAATACTACAAAAAAATTTAAAAGCCTTAAGTTAATAATGAATGTTTCCTTGATCTAATTATATATCTTAACTTTTATTTCTACTCATAGATTTTATAATATAGAAGCCATACATTTTTGACATCAAATAACTAAATTGAGGCATCAACTAAAATTTTGATTTCATATTCGTGCAAAAACAATAGTTGCCATAAATGATGTTTAAGGTTGTCCAAATTTTGTTGTCCAGTGTTATAAAAAACAAACTTGATCTACCTTTATGTTTGATGTGTAGAGAGTCAGTCCAAAGGGGTGAGATTCATTTGCACGACCTTGATATAACAATGAAAGTCTTGACATTTGTGCCCTGTTAGATTGATGACTTGTATTATTATACTGATTATTTGCATGCTGAGAAGGTAATAGATCAAGGCTAAAAATGGCCCGGTTGTCGACATCCACCCAATAGAGTTTGCCCATTGCATGTTTATTAAACTCAAATGAATAATTATTAGCATGAGGGGCAATATCAAGTGATAAGGCATTCGCTCGGCCCAGATTAAACGCAATGTTTTTAAAGTTATTTTCTTGAGATGGTCTGTATAATATTATTGAATATTGCCAAAATTTAGAAAATCAAATTTAAGTATACAAACTAAGTTCATTTAATAATGATTAAACAGCTTTACCCTAAATATTACTTTAATGTAGTTGGAAGGCTTAAGGATTGCAGCCCTTGAATAATCACCCTTCGACCAGTTCCATCCAAATTCGAGACCTCAATTTTAGGAACCGTACCCCAAGAGCTCCAATACAAATATCTGGAAACAAAAATATATGCAATACATGTTAAATAGGATTATTTGCTTAAACTATAAATACAAATATAAAACAAATGTATGTAACATAACAAATAATTAAAATTAAAACATATGTTTCATTAAAAAAAGATGTATTAAAAAATGAAATATTTAAGCTTAGGACACGTTTAAAATCATATTTAAAAAAAACAATTTTTTTTCTATTTTGAACATAAAAAATAACTAAGTTAGATAAAAATTAAAATAGAATTTTAATTCTATAGACTCAAATAATTTATAATAATATTGTTGTATAATTTTGGCGTTTTGTCAAAAATACTACTTTCATTCGAATAAAATATAATACCAAATTTCATCATTGTGCGAAAAAACCAAATATCATTTTAAAAGTGGGCATATGTAATACAAAATATACATAAAGGTATAGTATATACCCATTCAAAGGGTCAACCGCTAAACTTCGTGGATTTATGAGCGCCTTCCAAACTATGACTTTCCGATAAGTTATATGAATATCTTTTTCGAAGGTACTCGAGATCATTTCAATCCTATTGGTTCCCATATCTGACCAATAGAGGTGCCCGGTTACCCAATCAAGTGCCAGACTTACAGGCAGTTCTAGGCCAGTCTCGACAAGAATTTTAAAACCAGACCCGTTAACACAGGCTTGATTTATGGTCTGAAGGAGAAAAAAGTGTGCAAATGAATATATGATTTATTAAATCTCAATAAAATTTATAATTTAAATTGCCCTAGTTTTGATAAAGATGATATTGTATATGTTAAAAGTTAGATTAAACAAACATTCCATATGTGACAAAATTATAACTATATACTTTGGCAAATAAATCCGTCCAAAATATTAAATTTCGATGGGTGTCAACCTCTAATGCACTAGCTTGTTTTATAGAAGATTGCAAATCGTCATAGTATTTGCTTTTGCGCGTATCTACATGATTAAACAATCAAAAATCCAATATATGTTAAAATTGGAAGGAGAATTTTAAAAAGTTTATATTTTTATTTAACATAATTTCATATGTACATAATGTCAGCTAAAAAACATTTTTATATTTAATATGTAAAAAAAAAATTATATAACTTGCTGAATCAGGCATATCATCAACATTCAAGGAAGGAACAGCAGAGAAGGGTGAAAATTTGATAGGTTTTGAAACGAGTGTATTTAAAGCAATCCGTGTAACAGCCTTTTCACGCGAAAATAAGAGGAACAAACTGTTCCAACACATAATTACATAAGAGTTAAATTTATAAAAACAACTTGATTTCCATCTTAAATTTTTGAAAACTATCAGTAACATTAATGATTTTTAACTCAAAAGGATATTAAAAATTTCAGGTTAAGAATTTCAAACAGCAGAAAATCATGTAAATATTATACCTAGTGGAGGATTGACAAGTTTTTGAATCGACTAAAAGTTCCCACCCAATCGGGCATGCACATTTAAATGCGTCGGTAGGTAAACCTCTGACATGGGAGCTGTTGCTATTTTCGGCATGAAAATTCTTATAACTATTATCATAATTAACGCCATTAGGGTATGAGTTGAAAGGTGCATAAAATTTAACGGTGTTTTGATCAGGCAGGGGAAGGCAAAAATGAGAACAACCCGCGTTTTTATTCAAGCACCTATTGGTACCTACAAAATAGAAATCATTTATGAATAACGGTAAGGTAATAAAAACATTTAACTCTAATTAAAACATATTGGTTCTTAATGGAAATCATTTAAACTCACAAGATCTTAAAATAATATTGCTTTGGGCATGACTTATTCCAAAAAAAATGTTAACACTTTAACAAAAAATATGTTATTTTGCTTTTAACAATTAAATTAAATATATTTTTATCCAAAAAATTGATGAAAAAAAAAACTTTATTTGCAAGCGCCCTTACATAGAAGTAAAAGATCATTTTCAGTTTACAAAATAAATTAATATGTAAAAAGACCAAATTTTAACCTACGTATCCATGCAAATTATCTACCGCTTTGAGTCCCATAAGATCTGGTAGCTCTTTAACAATAACCTCCCGATCAGTGCCATCAGCATCGCAACTTTCCAAAAGTCGGCGTTGCCAGTCGGTCCAATACAAACGGTTACCTATTCGTAAAAAAATATAATTTGAAACAAAAAACCTTTCCAATACAAATTAAAATGACTAATTGCCAAAACATATAATTGTAATGTTCAAGGCCGTAACGTAGCAAGAGTCTATGTAAGATACACCTCAAAAAGGCGTTTTTGTATGTCACATGTTAAGAACCTAACGTTCTATCTGTTTTTCGGGTACCAAACCTACCTATTTATAGCCCTAGTTTCGAGAACAAGAAAGCAAATCTCCATCAACCAAAAAAATATTAAATACAACTTTTTTTGTTAAAAACTCAAAGGTATAGGAGTTTGAGAGTATATATTATAAATCAGCATTGTAGATTTAAAAGAGAGTACAAACCAGGCCGTGATATTTCGGACCGGCCCACCCAATATATTTTTCAACTTAGATCCGGCCCACCCGCCTAAACCAACGGTTCAGCCGCCCAAAAATTTTATTTAGCAAGCTTTTTAACTTTAAAATTTGAATAAAATACAGAGCGTAAAAGTTATAGCCTTTATCGTGAAATTTTATTTCATTTTTAATTCTTGTTAACGATTAAAAAAAGGGCAAAATGAAATCGCCTTGCCCGTAATACTTCTAATTCAGGTCCGGCCAATTTTAAATTTTAACAGTGGGCCGGGCCGGCTTTTGAGTCTCGATTTGAACTATTTAAACTAACTTTGCAAATAAAAATTTAATTTTAATAATTTTAACATATTCACCCATTAGGCTAAGCCCAAAACTGTGTGGGATATTTTGGCTAACAATAACACGTCTCCCAGTACCATCGGCATTGATAGTCTCAATTTTATCGCTCAGAGCATCGTTCCAATAAAGCTTTGGTACTTTAAACACTGAAATTTCGTTATTGTTGTCTATATCTTTAAAAGCAAAATCACAACAATTAGCAATGCTAGCTAGCACAATACGTTTTTTAAAAATATCTAAGGGTCACATTTTAATATCAAAATCATTAAAATGGTTTAATTTTTATACTTAAATTTTAAAACCATTTTATATGGATAATAATAAAACATTAAAAAATTATAATATACGACGTTAATAAAGTGAATAAAAATTTCTGATTCTTACAAATTGTGTGATAAGCTATAAACAATTATAACTTGCGCCATAATCAATGGTGAGCCCGTTAGGCCAACCTAATTGAGAAGTGCCCTGGAGAATCGTGAAGCGATGAGTGCCATCTAACCAAGCACCTTCAAGTTTAGGCACACGACCCCAGTCCGTCCAATACATATAACTAAAAAAAGGCAAAAAAAAACAAGCTTAAGTAATGATCACGCATCTATGTACTACAATAAGAAAATTAAAAAACTAGCCAATATATATTTCCTTTTGCATTTATCCAAATTTGTGCCATCAATCAACCAGCTAAAAAAATCAGAAAATTAAAGTGAATGAAATATTTGAAATTTATATTTATAAAATTTTCAATTCTATCTGTTTTATAAGTTCGAAGGTCACAAAACCGTCATTTGATGTTCAAAGCAGGCTGCTAACATAGATTTGTAAAAAAAGGTACAACTAAATAAGACCAATATAAATCTAGCTTATTTTTGAAGACCTATGTTGAATGTAGATATGTATTAATTATAAGTAAACTTCTTAAGTAAGCAAAAAATTATTTACCCATTTAGAGGATCTAGGGCAATACCCCTAGGTTGGTCAAGTCCATCTTTATCTATAATAACGATTCGTAACACTTGCCCCTGTTCATCCAGTTCATCGGCGCCGTACTGTAAATAAATAAAGATGAAAATTTTATTCGAATTTTTCGAATAAATCGGTCCACATTTAGTCTAAAACCCCAATTCGAAAATCTCTAATAAGCGATAATATATTTCGTAAAATCATATTTATTACATTAAAATCGAAAAATTATAATCAGCTTTAAAATTTAAAGAAAGGGGTATGGAGACAATTAAACCCTTACTTGTTTTCCGGGAAAATAAGGATAACCAATATTTTTACTTTTACCATTTTAGCAAATTACGAAAATTGCCGAAAAAATCAATAAAAAAGAAGAATATATTGAAACCTGATAATCAAGTTTGCAAGCCTGAATACGGTCGAGTCCAGCATCGGTCCAATAAAGGTTACGGCTTATCCAATCTATGGCAATGCCATCTGGGCTTATGACCTCGTGAGATATTAGAAATCGGTGATCTGGAATTCAATTATTTAAAAAAAATCAAATTTTCTTAATATTGTTATAAAATAAATACAAAAAAAATGGTTTTACATGCTATATTAAACAAAGACAAACTTTTGCCAAATAAGTCGATTCCACGAATGCTTTTAATTACGGTGTCAGACCAATACACCATTTTCGTTTTAGGGTCGTAATCAACCGAAATGGCATTTTTAATAGCAGGAAGGTGTGTAAATTCATTTCCCGTATTTTTTGTAAAATCATCCAATATTTTCCTTTCGATAGGGTTCGGCTTTTTTAAATTTGCGCTGGTCCTTAAGCTATTGTTATAATTATTATTATTATAATTATTGTGGTTGGTAGATACATGGTTGTCGCGTAATTGACCATTCATTCGTCGGGTTTCTGAAAGATGGTCAAAGTCTGATAGTGGGGTTTTAATTCCGATCGGGATAATTATATCGCTACGATCGGGCGTATCTAACGATATAATCCTTAGGTCTGACCGGCGAGCCAAAAGAAGCATTCGCTCCATGTCTTTTTAAAGATATATTAAAAATAGTTGGATAAGGATCTATATTTCTGACAGTTTTCAAATTAAAAGGAGGGTAGGCAATTTAAATAGTTGTTTATTTTAGCCACGCGTTAGACTTTGTATAATTAAAGTTAATTTAAAAACACCGACCTATAACAAGATGATACTAAAAAATACAATTAAATGGCAAATCCACACATATATATTAAATAGGCTCGATGCTGAACTTCAAGACAAAACACAACTAGAGGTTCATATTTTAAAACTCTCAGTGATAACCATTTGATAAGTTTTTAGAATCTAAGTGGCAACTCTTTTAAATTTTCAATTTTTATAAAAAACAATCAATGAGGCCGGAATGAACAAGTTATGGGGTAAAAATTAAATTTTCAAAAATTAGGAATGTGATAAATTTACTTCAATTAAAGGGCCAAAAATTTGGCTTGAGCTCCTCGAGTAGTATAGTACTCTGAGCATAACTTCAATTTTTAACAGCAAAAGGCCTCGAATTTTATGAAAAATTAGTATGCAAGTAAATAAAGATACCATTTTCACATGTTTTATTATCAGGCCTCAGCTTAATGCCGGTGGGGCAGGCACATGTATAAAAGGGTGGATATGGTGCTCCAAGACACAAATGTGAACAAGCCGTGCTAGTGTGCTCGCATGGATTGACTTCTAAAAATGAAAAAAAAGGTCACAATATTAGATGCTATATACATGGCTAAATATGTCTGTTTAACTGTACAAATTGGATTACTAACAATTACCTAATAATTTTTTTAATTTTATATATATTAAATTTCATTGTTTTACATAAAGAGCTTGTTTAGTTATATTAGAAAGCAAGGACCAGTTATACTGAATATTACTATATGGTTGAGCCTCTGGTGCAAAAAAGTTTAAGCCGTTGGGTGAAAATAATCCTTGTACAAGAGCATGTCTATTGCTTCCATCGTATTTATTACAGCTATGGATACTATGAGTGTTCCAATCTGTCCAATATATCTTAAATGGACTTAAAGCCAGGCCATAAGGGTAAGGAAGTTGACTGCCACCTTGTAGAATAGATCTAAACAATATAGTGAATAGGTAATAGATAGGAGCGAGAATAGAAAATATATATAGAACCACAATCTGCTACAATCTACTTGAGAATGAACCAGTTTTCCATTGCTACTTTTTAACTTTTATAACTGATTATAATTAAGCTGTAAATGCATTTAACATTATAGTGTATTACATAGACCTTTTTTTTAAATGTGGGGCTGCAATTAGGATCCCTGTCATTGCTATTAAAATTTCATTATGTAAATTATTTAATATTAATTAAAAACCGTGGTATAAATCATTTAAACCTCTTTTCCATTTGAAAAAAGCCTACCTGTCAGGACTTTCTATTAACTCCAGTGGGTGACCCCAGAGAATTAAATTAGATTTAGCACCAGTGAACTATAGGCCTAGGCCTTTAAAAAAATGTCTTTTGAAATTTGTTGGCAGTTACGCATTCAACTATAAACATTGTTCAAAGATTGTAGAACACAACAAATGCATACCTAAATCAGCACCTCAATATTATTAAGAGTACTATAAAATATATATTCTATTTAAAAATATTTTAAAAATTATATTCTTTAAAAAATATTTTAGGTAATATAATGACTTCTAACTGTATTGTCATGTTTTTTTTGGATAAACTATTAACTTATGTTATTCCATGTGACATGAAAATAAGATTTAGTTAAGTTAAATACATCTATGCTAAATGATATATTATAATTTCAGTTTTGTAGCCCAAGTATGACATAAGCCTAAAAAATGGGTCTGTGCAAATAACTCAATTTTGATTTATTAAAACATTTTAACTTAGCCATACAACAAGTTTTACTTTAGTTTGTGCACAAATAAAATGTAATACAAATTTTGCATATACTCTCTCTCTTTTCCATCATAATTTACACTTGCAATGTAACTAAGTTTGGAATCAACCCAATATAGCCTTGATGGCTTAACATAAAAATCAATTGCAAGCCCAAGTGGATAGTAAAGTTCAGTGGATACAATTGTTTTACGTGTAGTATCTAAACCATTCAAACCTGCTTTTTCAATAGCTGGAGTTTCCCCCCATATTGTCCAAAACACTAGACTAAATATAGTATGAGAGTATAAGAAATAATTTAGAATGAATAAGCTTAAAACAATTTATATTTACTTTATAGAATTCCAAACCAATATTAATTAAAAGAAAAAAATGTTATATTTTTATTTATCTATACCCCGATAAAGGGTCAACTGCAATTGATAATGGTTGTTCAAGATTTCGCCAATATAATACTTTAGTCATGGTTCCATCATAATTACAAACATATATTCTGTTTAAAATCATATCAGTCCAATAAAGTTTCTTATAAATCCAATCATAGGCTAAACCTTGAGGAGAGCTAATGCCAAGCTCAAGAATTTTTTGGACATTTACTAATGTTGTATTCTTAGGATGTTTATTATTTAATATATATGTCCCTCTGTAAATGATTGATTGACTAATATCTGCCCAAAAAATGTATCTGTCTGAATAACCATAAGAAAGTGACATAATTTCTTCTTTATTGCTAATTAATATTGTTGAATTAACATCATTGCCGACACCAGACAAAATTGATATAAGACGAATGTCACCTCTATTAGCTAATAGCAAAAATTCTATTTCTCCGTCAATATTTAAAATCCAGGCTGAAAAGAGCATAAGACTTCTTAACTTCCAAAGCAACATTTTCCCTCAAATTTGTAGCACGCTGTTTCACATTGTGAATTATGCGTGATTGAATAATCACAAGGAATAACAAAATTTAAAAAAAACAGACTATCATTAATTGATATGCGTTTTTTAGGCGCTAACAAGTTTTATTATACGTAGCAAGTAAAATGTCGGGTAATTTATGTGTTTTAAATTTGTACAAAAAAATATTAACCCTGAATAAAAAAAAATTTAAAGATAAAAAATTTAGCGCATTTATTTAAGGACACGTGCAAAGTGATATTTATTTTTGTATAATTTTCAAAATTTTAAAATAAAAAATTGTGTAATAAAACGCAAAATTTTAAAAGTTGCCAAATTTTGTTTATGCACTGCACATAAAATGCTTTGTCTAAAACAAAAAGGTTTAAAAAAAAATTAAAAAAAATAAAATTATTAAGAATTTTAAAATTTTAACCCATTTTGCACCTGCCCTAAGGTGACTATTGTAAAAAATTATTAAAATTATATTGTTAGGAATAAAGGACAAAAAAAATTTAGTCTTATTTTTTTGGCAGTAGTTGGAATTTTTTTTAATCCGCGAATGGTAAGGTCAAAAATTTGTAACGCGAATTTTAAATCTCTATAACTTCTTTTAATAGCTATAAATTTTGTTTTTTTTTAAGAAAAATACGTGCTCAGATTTATAAGTTACAATTAATGCAAATTGTAATTTTATTTAACACAAAGTAAAAAAAAAATGTGATTTTTCAATTGTTTTATATTCCATCAGATAAATCTTGTCAATCAACTAAATGTATCAATATTATTGATAAGAAAATTTTCAAAATTTGATTTCAGAAAAAGCATATTATGTGCATATATTAAATTTGGCACTTTTAAAAATTTGCGTTTTATTACAGAAATTGTTTTCACAAAAATCAATTGCTTAAAATGATATGAAATTTGAATTAATAATAAGTATAATTTTATCATTTGGCATCATTGTTGAAAATTAAAAATATGATATATATGAATAATAAAAATGAATTATATAAAACTTTGGATTTTAGAAAATGAAAAGTGAAATAAGATTGATTATCATGAAAACAAAATGTATAAGTAGGAGAGACCGGGCGAAATGAACATATATTTGCAAAATCGTTGCTGCTGACACATTTTTAATACAAAAAAAAATTAATGGCTCATTTTAAAGATATTTCATTCTATATAAAATAATTTGTTTAACCAAAAAAATATGATTCTGTAAAAAGATATTAAATAATGTATAAACCCACTAGTATTTAACCATTTCGCCCCATATTAGGGGTAAAATGAAACACCCATGGGGCAAAATGAAAGTGTGTAAAATTTATTAAATTTACAGCTTTAATTTCAAATAAACCTTATATATTGAAAAATAAATATAGATTTAGATCATTTTATTAATAGTTATATCATAATCAATTACAAGTGGCCCAAAAATCCTAACATCATGGGGTTGAAGTCTATGTGAACAATGAGGTGGTAGTGTGACCACTTTAATCCCATTATCTTTTAAAAGGTTCACTGCTTTAATTGATATATGAGATCCATGGTTATCCATAATTATAAGTGCCTTTATTTAAAATATAATTAATCAATTTACTGGATCCTCAGTTGAGCATTTAACATATTTTACAAAATGTTATTCATTTCGCCCCGCATTGAGTAGTGTTTACAAAATCAATAATGTTCAAATAATATTAAGTTTTAAGTTAAAAATGTATTATATTCTTTCTTACAACGAAGTGTTTTTTACATCTTTTAATTATAATAATATTTCGAGGTAACATTTTATTAAAAATAAAGCAAAATTATTGTTGCTTAAAACATAAATTTGAAATAGCAATTTTTCTATAATTGAGATTTTCTAAATTTTTTCAAATGGATGTATTTGTAAAAAATATAATGAATCGATAGCTTGTTTAAAGATCTGCAACATATATAAAATTTATATATATTAAATAATTTTTAGCAGAGATATCCATTAATCATTTCACCCCACCAACCATTTCGCCCCGGTCTCCCCTATGCTAATTTGGAAGAATATATATGAAAAAACACTGGTTATATATAACTAGTTATTAATATTAGGGTAAAAAATTAAATAAAACATGGACATAAACGTTAAATGCGCATGAAAAAAGTTTGCAACCATGTTAAAATAGTAAGCAATAATTAGCTGATTATGAGCAGTGTATTGTATTGATCAAACTATTTTATCTTAGAGGATTTTAATTAAATTACAATATTCATCAAAATTCAACGCCCCTAGTTAAAGATTTTTCATGTTAAGAACCAAATCACCTTTAAGCAGGTCACTACTTGTCAGCCGTTATTATCCTTCTTAAAGAAGAAAATGTGGCCTCACAACTCGACGTTGAAGAGCCAATTAACAAAATTATAGGAAAAATGTTAAATAGATTTGAAAACGCATCATTGTAATCATATAAAAATTTAACAAAATCAATAGTAACACATTCTTTGTAATTATTAAGTTTCTTATTAAAAAAATTTTTGGCTACGTCAATTTCTTTAGATAATGAATTTTTATCAATATTACTTATTTTTAAAAAAGGCTCTAATTTATTTATATCTAAAATAAAGGTTAATCAAATTTATAAAGAGAATCTAAAGATTTTAAACAACTATTATCGGTAAAAAATCTATTATCAAAATATAAATAATTCAATAATATTAAAAGAAATACTTTTTACTTCATCATTAATATTTAAAATATTTTCAAACTTAAGAGTAGAAAATAAATAAAAATCAGAAAAATCTTTAGGTTTAGTTTTTCTTTTATCCATAGATAAATTATTGTCATTTAAAAAAATATTAATATCAAAACAATTTTTGATAAATCTTCAAATGTATTTTTATTTCTTAATTGTTTAATTTCTAACAAACAATGGTGAATTAAATCAGAAGTTTTAGAAATATAAATCGTTCTGCATTGAAATTGATCTATAATTATTTTTAATAAATAAAACAATTTTTCAATTAAATACAAAAAAATAAATAGATGATTATAAATATGGTCAAAAAACCCCGATTCGGCCCTGTGACCCGAAGATATAAAAGTTTTTTTATTTTTAATTTTTAAAAGAGTATTAAATATTTTTATGCAATTTTTAAAAAAAAACAATGGGCAGGTAGTGACCACACGGGTGGGTCTGAAAAGCAAAATCCCAAAAAGCAAAATCCCAAAAAGCAAAATCCCAAAAAGCAAAATCCTAAAAAGCAAAATCCCAAAAAGCAAAATCCTTAAGTAATAAATCATTTTTTGGCGGGAAACTTGCTTTTTGGGATTTTGCTTTTCAGACAAAAAATTTTTTTTTGTTTTCTGGCATGTGTCGGTGTTTTAAGGATTTCTTTGATGTTTTAAGTAATTTTTTGGGATTTTGCTTTTTGGGATTTTGCTTTTCAGACAAAAATTTTTTTTTTCGTTTTTTGGCATTTTTCGGTGTTTTAAGGATTTCTTTGATGTTTTAAGTAATTTTTTGGGATTTTGCTTTTTGGGATTTTGCTTTTCAGACAAAAATTTTTTTTTTGTTTTTTTTGGCATTTGTTGGTGTTTTATAGATTTCTTTGATGTTTTAAGTAATATTTTGGGATTTTGCTTATTGGGATTTTGCTTTTTGGGATTTTGCTTTTCAGACAAAAATTTTTTTTTTCGTTTTTTGGCATTTTTCGGTGTTTTATGGATTTTTTTGATGTTTTAAGTAATTTTATGGGATTTTGCTTTTTGGGATTTTGCTTTTCAGACAAAATTTTTTTTTTTTGTTTTCTGGCATTTGGTGTTTTAAGGATTTCTTTGATATTTTAAGTAATTTTTTGGGATTTTGCTTTTTGGGATTTTGCTTTTCAGACAAAAAATTTTTTTTGTTTTTTGGCATTTGTCGGTGTTTTATAGATTTCTTTGATGTTTTAAGTAATATTTTGGGATTTTGCTTATTGGGATTTTGCTTTTCAGACAAAATTTTTTTTTTTCGTTTTTTGGCATTTGTCGGTGTTTTATGGATTTCTTTGATGTTTTAAGTAATTTTAAGTAATTTTTTGGGGATTTTGCTTTTCAGACAAAAAAAATTTTTTTTTGGCGTTTTTTTGGCATTTGTCGACGTTTTAAGGATTTCTTTGATGTTTTAAGTAATTTTAATTAATTTCTTGGGGATTTTGCTTTTCAGACAAAATTTTTTTTTTGGTTTTTGGCATTTGTCGGTGTTTTATGTATTTCTTTGATGTTTTAAGTAATTTTTTGGTGATTTTGCTTTTTGGGATTTTGCTTTTCAGACAAAAAATTTTTTTTTTTGTTTTTTTGGCATTTGTCGACGTTTTAAGGATTTCTTTGATGTTTTAAGTAATTTTAAGTAATTTTTTGGGGATTTTGCTTTTCAGACAAATTTTTTTTTTCGTTTTTTGGCATTTGTCGGTGTTTTATGGATTTCTTTGATGTTTTAAGTAATTTTAAGTAATTTTTTGGGGTTTTTTCTATTTGGGATTTTGCTTTTTAGACAAAAATTTTTTTTTTGTTTTTTTTGGCATTTGTCGACGTTTTGAGGATTTCTTTGATGTTTTAAGTAATTTTAATTAATTTTTTGGGGATTTTGCTATTCAGACAAAATTTTTTTTTGTTGAAACCCCCCCCCCCCCCCCCCCCCCCCCCAAGCTTTACAACTTGCTACGCCCTTGCCCATGATGGCCTTATCTCATATATATATATTGTTTTTCTTTGTTTCTTGCGGCCTTGGCTCCTTAGATCCGAGCATATCGAAAAAGCCTTTTTTGACCAAAATGACAGATCGAGAATACCCTAAAAAGAAAAAATTTGAGAATCTTTTTTTCATAAAAAAATCCCTTGTAACTTGTATTTAACATATCAAATAATGAGAAATTTTTTTTAGTATATCAAGTTTTTACATCAGCATTTAGATAATACACAATATTTCGCGTCCAAACTTAAATACGACACGATATATTATCGGTTTTTAATAAAAGTTTTATTTGAAGTTTGAATTTAACAGTTTAGCTGTTGTAAATATGCAAAAAAAAATTCAATTTATTTTTGTTTTTAAATCTTTTTTGTTTTTTTGGCATTTATTCTAAAATTTTCGATGTTTATAGCTGACTAACTAAGTTTGATTAGAAAAAACGGTAAACGGGTTTGAAAATCCCTAAGATGGCAGGTTTGATCTCCGTAGTTAGCTCATAACTCTCAAAAATTTGTTGACCTGTGAAATTAGTTAGGGTCTATAGAAATTAAGCACACTTAATTAATTAATTTGCAGCATAACCTTACATAAAACAACAGAATCTCTTAGTAAACTAATTATCGTTAACCCGTGATCGGGTAAGGAAGGGATCTGGCGACCTGTGACATTGAGAGTGTAGTTGAAGAACCTTTTAAGTCCTTGTGGCTTAAAATTAATCGTACAATTACAATCCAGATATCTTTTTATATTGCACTCTTATTAAGTATATTTTTTGTCTTAATAAATTAGCTTTTTTTTACGAACTTGACAAATGGCGAAGTCGTTGGCTGACTTATGTTGATGCCAAAATATTCTGATCAATATTTATGGTAAAATTTTAGTCAGATTATTTAAAAAAAGAAGTTTTTTTCGATATTGAAATAAGTTGTCGTTAGGCGAAAGCGCTTTTAGGCAAAATTATTTTCATTTTAGAAAAAGTGGGGCTACAGACCCTTGATGTGTTTTTAGGCCTTGATATATCATAATACACAATAATGTTGATTATTGTCCAGCCCGAAAAACTTGTAGTGGAGGAGACCCTTAAGCCGCGATTGGTACTGTGGGGTTTTTAGTATTTTGAAGATCTTCAAATATATTATATTTTATTGGCCAAAACTTTGTGACTTTATTTCTTAAATATATAACAAAATAAGTAATTAAAATTTAGTCTATGTCTAATAATAAGATTTGTTTAGAATTTAGAAATTGAATTAGGGGCCGTATAAACTCCACATGTGAATCATAAAAATTTACTTAGAAAATCAAAGAAATACATAAAACACCGACAAATGCCAAAAAACAAAAAAAAATTTTTGTCTGAATAGCAAAATCCCCAAAAAATTACTTAAAATTACTTAAACATCAAAGAAATTCATAAAACACCGATAAATGCCTAAAAACAAAAGAAAAAATTTTTGTCTGAAAATCAAAATCCCCAAAAAATTACTTAAAATTACTTAAAACATCAAATAAATTCATAAACACCGACAAATGCCAAAAAAACAAAAAAAAATTTGTTTGAAAAGCAAAATCCCCAAAAAATTACTTAAAATTACTTAAAACATCAAAGAAATACATAAAACACCGACAAATGCCAAAAAACAAAAAAAAATGTTATGTCTGAAAATCAATCCCCAAAAAATTACTTTTACTTCAAACATCAAAGAAATACATAAAACACCGACAAATGCCAAAAAACAAAAAAATGTTATGTTTGAAAAGCAAAATCCCCAAAAAATTACTTAAAATTACTTCAAACATCAAAGAAATCCGTAAAACACCAACAAATGCCAAAAAACGAAAAAAAAAATTTGTCTGAAAAGCAAAATCCCCAAAAAATTACTTAAAACATCAAAGAAATCCATAAAACACCGACAAATGCCAAAAAACGAAAAAAAAATTTTGTCTGAAAAGTAAAATCCCCCAAAAATTACTTAAAATTACTTAAAACGTCAAAGAAACCCTTAAAACGTCGACAAATGCCAAAAAACAAAAAAAAATTTTGTCTGAAAAGCAAAATCCCAAAAAGCAAAATCCCCAAAAAATTACTTAAAATTACTTAAAACATCAAAGAAATACATAAAACACTGACAAATGCCAAAAACAAAAAAAAAATTTTGTCTGAAAAGCAAAATCCCCCAAAAATTACTTAAAACATCAAAGAAATCCATAAAACACCGACAAATGCCAGAAAACAAAAAAAAATTTTGTCTGAATAGCAAAATCCCCAAAAAATTAATTAAAATTACTTAAAACATCAAAGAAATCCTTAAAACGTCGACAAATACCAAAAAAACGCCAAAAAAAAACAAAAAAAAATTTTTTTGTCTAAAAAGCAAAATCCCAAAAAACAAAAACCCCAAAAAATTACTTAAAATTACTTAAAACATCAAAGAAATACATAAAACACCGACAAATGCCAAAAAACAAAAAAAAATGTTATGTCTGAAAATCAAAATCCCCAAAAAATTACTTTTACTTCAAACATCAAAGAAATACATAAAACACCGACAAATGCCAAAAAACAAAAAAATGTTATGTTTGAAAAGCAAAATCCCCAAAAAATTACTTAAAATTACTTCAAACATCAAAGAAATCCATAAAACACCAACAAATGCCAAAAAACGAAAAAAAAAATTTGTCTGAAAAGCAAAATCCCCAAAAAATTACTTAAAACATCAAAGAAATCCATAAAACACCGACAAATGCCAAAAAACGAAAAAAAAATTTTGTCTGAAAAGTAAAATCCCCCAAAAATTACTTAAAATAACTTAAAACGTCAAAGAAACCCTTAAAACGTCGACAAATGCCAAAAAACAAAAAAAAAATTTTGTCTGAAAAGCAAAATCCCAAAAAGCAAAATCCCCAAAAAATTACTTAAAATTACTTAAAACATCAAAGAAATACATAAAACACTGACAAATGCCAAAAACAAAAAAAAAATTTTGTCTGAAAAGCAAAATCCCCCAAAAATTACTTAAAACATCAAAGAAATCCATAAAACACCGACAAATGCCAGAAAACAAAAAAAAATTTTGTCTGAATAGCAAAATCCCCAAAAAATTAATTAAAATTACTTAAAACATCAAAGAAATCCTTAAAACGTCGACAAATGCCAAAAAAACGCCAAAAAAAAACAAAAAAAAATTTTTTTGTCTAAAAAGCAAAATCCCAAAAAACAAAAACCCCAAAAAATTACTTAAAATTACTTAAAACATCAAAGAAATCCATAAAACACCGACAAATGCCAAAAAACGAAAAAAAAAATTTTGTCTGAAAAGCAAAATCCCCAAAAAATTACTTAAAATTACTTAAAACATCAAAAAAATCCTTAAAACGTCGACAAATGCCAAAAAAACAAAAAAAAAATTTTTGTCTGAAAAGCAAAATCCCAAAAAGCAAAATCCCCAAAAAATTACTTAAAATTAATTAAAACATCAAAGAAATACATAAAACACCGACAAATGCCAAAAACCAAAAAAAAAAATTTTGTCTGAAAAGCAAAATCCCCAAAAAATTACTTAAAACATCAAAGAAATCCATAAAACACCGACATGTGCCAGAAAACAAAAAAAAAATTTTGTCTGAAAAGCAAAATCCCCAAGAAATTAATTAAAATTACTTAAAACATCAAAGAAATCCTTAAAACGTCGACAAATGCCAAAAAAACGCCAAAAAAAAATTTTTTTGTCTGAAAAGCAAAATCCCCAAAAAAATACTTAAAATTACTTAAAACATCAAAGAAATCCATAAAACACCGACAAATGCCAAAAAACGAAAAAAAAATTTTTGTCTGAAAAGCAAAATCCCCAAAAAGCAAAATCCCAAAAAGCAAAATCCCAATAAGCAAAATCCCATAATATTACTAAAAACATCAAAGAAATCTATAAAACACCGACAAATGCCAAAAAAACAAAAAAAAATTTTTTGTCTGAAAAGCAAAATCCCAAAAAGCAAAATCCCAAAAAGCAAAATCCCAAAAAGCAAAATCCCAAAAAATTACTTAAAACATCAAAGAAATCCTTAAAACACCGACACATGCCAGCAAACAAAAAAAAAATTTTTGTCTGAAAAGCAAAATCCCAAAAAGCAAAATCCCAATAAGCAAAATCCCAAAATATTACTGAAAACATCAAAGAAATCCATAAAACACCGACAAATGCCAAAAAAAAAATTTTTTGTCTGAAAAGCAAAATCCCAAAAAATTACTTAAAACATCAAAAAAATCCTTAAAACACCGACAAATGCCAAAAAAACAAAAAAAAAATTTTTGTCTGAAAAGCAAAATCCCAAAAAGCAAAATCCCAAAAAATTACTTAAAACATCAAAGAAATCCATAAAACACCGAAAAATGCCAAAAAAGAAAAAAAAAATTTTTGTCTGAAAAGCAAAATCCCAAAAAGCAAAATCCCAATAAGCAAAATCCCAAAATATTACTTAAAACATCAAAGAAATCTATAAAACACCAACAAATGCCAAAAAAAACAAAAAAAAAATTTTTGTCTGAAAAGCAAAATCCCAAAAAGCAAAATCCCAAAAAGCAAAATCCCAAAAAATTACTTAAAACATCAAAGAAATCCTTAAAACACCGACAAATGCCAAAAAAACAAAAAAAAAATTTTTGTCTGAAAAGCAAAATCCCAAAAAGCAAAATCCCAAAAAAATTACTTAAAACATCAAAGAAATCCTTAAAACACCGACACATGCCATAAAACAAAAAAAAATTTTTTGTCTGAAAAGCAAAATCCCAAAAAGCAAAATCCCAAAAAGCAAAATCCCAAAAAGCAAGTTTCCCGCCAAAAAATGATTTATTACTTAAGGATTTTGCTTTTTGGGATTTTGCTTTTTAGGATTTTGCTTTTTGGGATTTTGCTTTTTGGGATTTTGCTTTTTGGGATTTTGCTTTTCAGACCCACCCGTGACCACACCACCAATGGGGCAACAGCCGGTATGGTCTTGCATTCACTAACTACCTTGATTGCATCATGTTGAAAAAATTTATGAAGGGAAGAAAAATTATCAAAAAAATCTTTCCCTTCACTTAAAATAAGACGATCTTTTACAACAAGATGCAATCGGTGGTTAAAGCAGTGAATATATGGGACATGGTGTCCAGCTATTTTGCTTAGAAATACTTGAACACCATTTTTTTCCCGGGCATTACGTTCGCCCCATCGTGGCATTGTGCGATCAGGTTTTTTGGTAATTATATTCTAACAAAAGATTGTTGTTAACTGAGAAAATTTCTTAGGCATCAGATTTATGAATTGGTTTCACAAATATAAAGCTTACTGTAAAATCAAATTTTTCTATATATTTCTGTTAGTTTGATCTCTCTTGCGGATGAGAAGAATTAATGAATAAAAACACTTTTAAAAAAAGTAAATATTTCTAAGATAATATTTTTTAGATATTTTTGACAGAGCAAATTTAATTATATTATGTGGAAGAAATAAAATTACTATGTATTTTTGGGGGGCAAATTCAATTTTTTGGGGGGGGGGACAAACATAAAATTACTATGTATTTGGGGGGGGGGGGCAAATTCAATTATTTGGGGGGGGGGCAATCAAAAACTTTGGGGGCATTGCCCCCCCCCCCCCCCCCCAAAAGGGGTCTAGAATAGTGCCTGCATGAATGTATAATTAAATGCAAATTTATGTATATTATTTGATCTGATAACTTTAATCTTAACCCAAATTAAACAGTACCTAATATAATTTTTAGCCTAACATTTCTCTAATTCAAACTTAGCTTCAAGCTATTATTAACATTGGAAATGTTGCTAAGGACGGTAGCCGAAAAATGACAAAAAACTCGAAAAATAAGTTTCCCAATCTTGTTAAAGGCTACTTAATCTAACGCCTACGTTTAAGAACCCCAATTTTAAGGCTAGTTTTTTGTGCCTTTTTTTGGAGCCCTTCCTGGGAGTTGAAAAATGTAACAGGTGTCTTAAATCAATGCCCAAAAAAACTTGCTCTATTTTTGACGTGTTTTTACAAAATCACAACTTGCTCGTGAAATTGAACAAATAAAGGACATTTAATTTTTGAAATAATTTTTTTTATATAATATACCATATAAGGACAATTTTACTTTAAGGTCAAATAACTTTTGTTCTATTTACCCCTTAGAAAATTGAAACAGCTATTTTGACGGGCCACTACATATATATTAACCTTACTATAATTTAATATCAGGTCACTTTTCTAACATGCCCAAATATGGAAAATTTGGCCGCCTTTAATTAAAGTCTTTTAAATTTTTGTGTAAAAAACTATTATAGGGGTTTGATGTTTATCTGATAAATTATGGTCATCTTGGTTTCCAATTTAATGTAAAATTTTTATGATACCTTCATGTTTGACAGGTGTCCTGCTAGAAAAGTGGATTTTTAAGATATTTAGGATAATTTCGTTTTCATATTCTCTCTTTTCGGGGTTTATTGAGGTAGCCCACGTATTGTACTTATATCATACATAAATTCCCCTCTATTATTAAGGTGATAGGGACATACAAACTCATATCCATTTAAGGGCAAAAAAAACTTTTTTTTTACCATATTTTTCTTTTGCACTTTAATACATCCGTATAACCCAATAAAAATTTCGGTGTAAAAAATGGGGGTCAACATTTTTGTTTTTTTGGTATCCGTTCCTGCCAGGTAAATTTTTTTTACCTGTTTTGTTTAAATTTTTTTATACTAGCTTATGCGGAATTCTATAAAGAAATTGATTTCACTTTTTTCTTCCCTTTTAATTAACCCCAAACAAAAAATTTGCGATTTTTCCCATACAAAAGTGAGTTTGGCCGATATAAATAAAAAAAATTAAAAAAATAACATTGGCCCGAAGAATAACAAATCCCCATTTATTATCGATTTTTTGGTCCTATTTCATACTGCCCTCCCTTGTAACCCTAATCTTAGTGTTTAAGTTGAAAAGGAATAATCGATTGGTTGGGTCATAGTAGCTTAATATTAGGGAATTTATATCCTGGTGGCTAGCCACCAGGATATCATTTAGGATTATATAGATAAGATGGTTCGATATTTATTTGGGGTAAATATAGATTTATTATATAATTTTTTTATTACTTTTACTTAAAAATTCTAATTATATAAAAAGTGATGACTCCGCCATTCCGGACTCATTCATCACACACTACTACACCTCCCTTTTTCAGGGGGCGTGGTAGTAGTTTGCTTTCCGACCGCGTAATATTAAGAAATGATGCAGTATTAATTACACTTGCACCTAAACTCTTTAATATATACTAGTAGGTTATGATTAGTTAATCCGGATAGCTTTGTCTTTAATTTTGATTCAAAACTATGATATAAGAGTTATTAGTAAAAAAAATATTCAATGTTAAAAAATCATTGTTTGCTAATTAGTGTTTTATCTGTTTCGTTGAACTGTAAAACGATCGGGTTGTTACTCATGGCTTGATAGTGGCGTGTTATTCTCGACTAAATCTTGCGTCATTGCCTTTTTTTTAGGGGGAAGGGAAAGGAACTATGGTTTTTATTCGGTATTAAAAAGATTAGCGAGAGAGATCGGATCTCTTGACTGAACAGGATGAAGGTTAAGTGTAAAAGACTAATTTTTGATTAAGTTTTAAGCCGTTACGTTGATTGGCGGGTGTTATATTAGCTTCAATCGTATTAAGTGTTTGCGTATGGACCAGTGGTGTTTAATATTTTGTTTAGTAGCTAAGGTCGGCTATCGTAATTGACTTGATTAGACTGTTGAGATTGCGAACTGCTCTTGTACAATTGTTGGACTTTGCTAGTTTCTTGTTAAGTTTTTATTAACCTATTTTAAAGATATGTCACCTCTCCTTGTGTGCGGCCTGCGTAAGTCGGGTTCTGTGTTCAGGTGGTTTACCATCCGTTGTAGATAGATAAATTTATTATTATTATTTTTTTACGCTCCTCTACGAAGTGCCTAGCATCAGACGGAACTTTTGCCGTACTAATAACATCCATTTAGGGTAATTCTAGGTCTTAAACTTTCGAGAGTTATAGAACAACCTTATAAAAGAAAAAAGCGAACCGGTACCTATCGCGCTACCACCATCTATTCCATCAGTATGCAAAGCCTTGATCACGTTGTTGAGATGTTCTGTTTGAGAAATTGCTTTTGATTGTTATAAGTGTATGAGAAATTATCTAAGGTTGGTGTTTGAGTAGAGTGATATTTAATTGTGTTTTATTTGAGTATTAATGTTACCTTAATAGTTCATACCGGTTATAAATATTGAAACAATTTAGTTACTGCCGATGTAATTGGGAAATCAGTAATCAGTTCGTATAGAATAGCGTAGGTGGTGAGAGAGTGAAGGGGGGGGGGGGTGTAGAAGCAATTATATGACGAGTATTGATATCTTTATGTTGCCTTCAGAAAATTACGCAAGGAAATATGTTTAAAATAGAATTTATCTCACTGTCAAGTTTAACGCTGTCCTCCAATGTATAATCATCAAAGACCGTTCATATTACCGACGTACCGATCGGCAATGATCTAAGGTGTAAGCCAAAATGTTTTTTTTAACGACATTTTTTTAATTTTTTCCTAGTTCGTCCGCGGGTTTGACCATTGTTTAAGTTAAAAAGGAATAATGGATTTGTTGGGTCATAGTAGCTTAATATTAGGGAATTTATGGATATCATTTAGGAATATATAGATAAGATGGATATTTATTTGGAGTAAATATAGATATTTTATTATATAATTATAAGATCAAAATATATTGAGTATATATAGATATTTTTGAAAATTCATCGTTATATGATCAAATCTATAATTAAATTAATTACTTTTAAATCTATATATCCTTTTTTATTAATTTTACTCAAAAATTCTAATTATATAAAAAAGTGATGACTCCGCCATTCCGGACTTATTCATCACACACTACTACACTTAGTCTCCTATGAATTTAATTGTCTCCGTAATGTAAATACAATGTGGAAATAATAATTAATGGCAAATTTAGAGTCTAGTGCCCCTATTAATAAACATCGTTTTTATTTTTAGCATTGACATTTAAAAATGTTGTTATTATTGGTTGGTTTTCCGACGGCAGGCTGGTGTATATTACCTATTTTTAACCCGATGTGCTTGTGTTTCGGCCGGCAACTAACAAATCCGTGTACTTGTTTTTATGTTTTTAATAAAATATCCTTTTTTAGTTTTTGAAACATAAGTTCTCTTGCGCCATAAAAAATTCACTTTTTAACATTGTTTACAGTTGTAAAAATCAAAAAAACCCTTTCTAATGAAATTTCTTAATAATTAACGGGAATTTTTTTATACTAATATTATTGATGCCTAACCATTGTTACTTATTGATATAACTAATAACAAATTTGCTCGGTCAAGTTCTACATTTCGCTTAAATTTGCCCTTATATTTCTACCCAAAACACAATATGGGTTCGCTCGCCCTTTTCCCCCTGGGACATTTACCCCATTTTACCAACACATCGACCTCTATTTTCTCTCCTCTATAGCTTTGAAGTTAGGCCCGCTAATACTAATCTAGGATAAATTGGAATGGGGGAACATTTTCAATGTTATGTTTTGAGTACCGGCGTACTCATGTTTAAAAACCTCTGCCCCTCTATCTATGTTTTACATATACTTAAATTTTAGGCTCTTTTAATTTCCCTCGGTCAATAATATATAACATAAGCATAGATACAGGGTGCAACTGATCATTATAGTTCTCAGCGGTATAGGCTACTTCAGCATCTGGGAGGCCAACTCCCTGGGCGCGCCCGTGTCTAAATTAGTCCGCTAGGCACTTTTAGGGTTTTAATATGTTTGGCTCTCACATTCTAGGCTATAACCAAGTAACGGGAGCGCAAAGCGCCCCGCGACTATAATGTGCCCCCTAGACACACTCCCGGATTTTTATAGCAAACATTCGGGGCGCAAAGCACCTCTGCACAAATTGCGGGGCCTGGACAAGCGAGTCAAGGCGCGCGGAGCGCGCCGAAGACGAGCCAACGCGCCGCGCAGCGGCGCAAACCGCGGGCCGCGGGTTGCGGACAAGCTGAAGGCGCGCCTTCGCGCCGGGGGCGAAAACATTTGAGGCGCAAAGCGCTTTGGGTATTTATCTAATTCACATTGAATGAATAAATGTGATATCATTAAAAACGCA
>CM060242.1:17510913-17597782 GCA_030555515.1 Acutogordius australiensis | reverse complement strand
TAGTATGTGCATTTTTGCATAAATTTTTTACACTTTATCATTCTCTCAGTGTATCTTATTTTTCTCATAATCTTTTATATAGATTAATATTGATATTATTTATACTTAAGGTTTTTTAATAAAAGTCAAATTAGTATTGATTTATATAATCTTAAGTTTGAATGTGCTTATAATAAGACAAAGTCATTTGTTTATTTTTCGTGGTATACATTTACGATAAATTTTCATCCCTTTGCCCTCAGGTTGAGTTGCCTTATTATAGTTGTGTTGATTGCTCTATATGTTTATACTTATAACACAGGGTTTAAATTATATAGATTACGCTGTTTTTATTAATCAGTATTATTTATAAACCCATTTAAACATGTTCATGTGATTTTCATATTATTATTTTTTTAATTGATTTTGAGTAAAAATAATGGCTTTGTATATGACTAAAAAATGAAATCAGTAAGATATGCCATTTACTTTGTGCAATTTTTAATGATTGTAATTTAGGCTATCATACCCGCTTAAATTTCCATATGAAAAATAACTATTGGATTTGAATATACCTTCCTTTATAATTTATCTAATTTTATTTTCTCTAATATTAATTTTCTTAAAAAACTTATTGTGCTAAAATTTAGCCATTTATTAGCATATTCAACTACATATTTGGCTATATTTTTGTCATAATATATTTTCAAAAAATTTAGGATGTTAATTTGTCACAAATTCATAAAAAAAATTTTTTAAAATAGATATATTTAAAATTTATTAAATTTTGATA
Source organism: Acutogordius australiensis (assembly GCA_030555515.1). Classification (NCBI taxonomy): domain Eukaryota; kingdom Metazoa; phylum Nematomorpha; class Gordioida; order Gordea; family Gordiidae; genus Acutogordius; species Acutogordius australiensis. Next base: position 17,597,010 of record CM060242.1, on the reverse strand, counting down.
ATTAATATTTGTTTTTAAATGTCTTATTATGGTTTTAGATTTAAACATTGGGTTTATAATAATGCCTTAATTTATCAAATACCTGGTTTGATCAAAATGAATCTTTTGTCAACATAATTAAAATTATCTGCATATGAATCAATAACAAAATTGAAATAAATAGGCTAGAATTTTTACAGAGAAGATTAGGTGTTGTTCAGAAAACATAGTTAAGTTATTTCTTTTCTTGCATTCTGGCCCAATATAAATGTTAAAGGACACATGAACATTAATGTTATATATTCATTTTACATAAAATGAATTCTTTTTTATTATATTTGTCATCAACATAGTTTTTAAGCATTTACAGCAAATAGATCTAAAGAAAAATATGCTTGCCTTGGTCCATTTTTCTTGATTTAAAATCGATTTTTAAAGCATTTTATGTTTGTTGTTATAGTTATATGTTCTAAAATAAATACTTGCAGTCTCTTCCATTATTCAATTTTAATACATTATTTTTTATTTCTGAGATTATATTTCTTGCCTAGATATATTAACATTTGTGTTATGATAAAGACATATAGGTCCACCCAGGAGTTATAAATGAGCAAAACCAGCTGGGTTGCTATATATAAAAAAACGTAGGGGTTAAATATATGTTTTTTTATTACGTGCAAATGCAATGTAAACCCTAAGTTGAAGCTAGGTTTTTTAATTTGTTTGAACGGGCCCATGAGATGGCCGGTATGCGTTTAAGCAGAATAATGACCGTGGCCTTCCTTTTTTGCTAGAGTTGTAATGTTTAGATAATAAAGTATTCCGTAAACCTTTCTTCTCATTGGGGCAGCTTACGCATCTGGGCTTTGTCTCTTTTATATGCCACGGGTTGTCCCGCTGATATTATTGTATTGGCGGGACGTGCTTGAATTACTTTAGGGGTTATGAACGTCGCCGCATGGCAATTATTTCTTAAAACATATTAAATTAATACATTATATTGTAAATTTTTTCCACGTAATTGACTAATTAATAAAACACCATTACGATCATTCGAGTTGTTCACACGGTACTATAGGAAGGGTATTTGAGTTATTAACATTTGAATTTAATTAGTTTGAATTAAAATTTTTGTATCTTTGCTCATGGCGTATTAAGTCTTATTTAAAATATTATCATGACAATAAATAATGTATCCAGACCATAACAATATTTTGATATTTTTTATATCACTAAATTACAGGCGCAATAACCAAAGAAGACCTACCTCCATTACAGTAAAAAAACACAGTAAAAAATCTGGCATTTTCCAGCATGATGACCTAATACCAACTTGGAATGTATTTCCAATGTTTTTGCAAAAAATACATTGAAAAATTACATGATATTTATTAATGTTAACACCAAAGTCAATAAAGATAACAGGCTTCCATTTGTTTACAATCTTGCCAATATCTAAGTAGATATTAAACACATTTCAACATTTTTTTTCCTATTTATCCATACATATATAAACAAACTTTCTTGCGCCACCAAACTTGCCTTTTTTTATATATAATAAATCGATATTATATCCCCTGCCATTTACTGGCCTTTTCCACTTGACCAGGCCCCGATATCAAAATTGAGCCATATACAAATAATTCATCTCACGGGGTCATTCCTTCAATATTGTAATCAAATATGCTCTGAAATTTAATTTTGCATATTCCTCTCAATCCACTATTATTGACATCCAAAAATTCTATAATTTGCTTCTACAATATATTAGATAAAAATCATTATAGATTTTGTCTTTGCACCTCTTTAATACTCACCTGATATCAGAAATAACTTACCCCCTAGTCTCCCATCTACTTCAATCTAGTCCATTATAAAAATATCAACAAACCCATTTTTCTCTTTACCTTTTTATTTGGCAACCGACTATCATTTAATCATCATATCTTACGTCTCCCATACATTATCGAAAATTAATTTTTCTCCACAGAAACAGAATTATTATAATTAACATGGAAATGTCGCGATTCAAGATATATCTTGTTAAAAAAGAAGGAAAAATTATGCTTCACCCCAGCCTGCCTGCTTTATGTTAATGGAACCGAGAATATATATGATAATGATCTTTGTAGTTTTTGTCACAGAAAAACGGATTCTCTACTAACCATAGATTACGTTAAGTTTGGCCTCCAAAATCTCCATATTCTCACTCAAAAATTACTGCCATCTAAGATGTGTGCTAATATCTGTTTTTCCCTTTTTCATTTGAAAGTCCTTTTTTGAGCCCTTCTCTCTATGTCCATTATGGAATATTTGTTATTCACTTTCTTATCTATAAGCACATCACACTACTGCAACGTTTGACTTGCCACATATATTTTTAATCAAATTTATGTTTGCTTACGGCATAAACCTGAATAAATTTAACAAGTTCCGTTGTTTAGCGGTTTCCCATAAGTTTTCAAATCTATACAATGTACCTGTGATTAATACCAAATATTTTTTAATTCACTAAATTTTTTTCACTTTGAATATACTGTATAAATATTTTTATTACACCTTTCAACTCTTTGTGTGCCATTGTCCATAATAACTATATATTTTTCATACCTTACCACAATTCAAGGTGGTCTTAACGGACCATTGTCATATCTTTCTAGGTAAAACACCTATTTACCAATTTCGGTTGTTTCCCAACTACTTGTGCAATATTGTTCCCAAATTTCAATTTAAATCGAATTTTAGAGATTATCCTAAAATTTTATGGTCCTTTTTTTCATTTCCAAAGATTTAACAAATCTATTATTGCCATAAAACCAAAGAAGACAACAACCAAATAATAATCATAAAATTTTTTTTTGAATCCTATAGTCCGATATCTTTGCAAACATATTTTTTTTTGTATCCAATAACAAATTTTTCCACTGATACATTCGACGTTCAAACACACTAGTCACACAAAAATGAGTAATTTCGCTAGTAACAGTAGTAGCCTAAACCCAGCCGGTGAATCGGCCGGTCTTCAACAATCAACTACAAAGCCAAAATCAGGTTCGATCAATATCGAGCCTATAATAGACAGAGCTGCCCATTACAATTATCCATCTTACCTGGATGAACAAGAAATTGAAGGTAAAAATTTTTGTTATAATATAATATCCTACAAATAAAAAGAAACGAAAAACTTTACAGCTATTCCAAGGTTTTGCATGCCTTAAAAATCTTTTTATTAAGAATAGAGCCTAAAATTTTTTATACCAAATGGGAATTTATTGGGTAACACTGATTTTTAACAGCCACAATATTTAATTCTCTACTTTTACCATTTTTTTTGTAAAAAATCAAGCTCTTTTAATTTTCTATTAGGGCACGTGCAAATTGAGTTTTTATTTTCGTGAATTTCTAAAATTTTGAAAAGTTTAATTTTGTAACTAAACGCAGATTTTTAAAACGTTGCCAGATTTATATGCACATAAAATGCTTTTTCTGAAATAAAAAATTTTGAAAAGAAATAAAATTTTTAGAATTCTTAAAATTTTACGAAAATAAAAACTCACTTTGCACGTGCCCTTAAACAGATTTTTAAAAATAATAAGGTATTAAAATTTTATGGTAACCAAAATGTGACCGATTGCCTATTACACTAGGGCGTAATACTTTCAAATGCTGAATGGCCTTACAACTTATTTATCTCCCTAAATATTTGAACCCATGTAAATTTGTGTAAACTTAGATTATACTAAACCCCATGTTTTGTCAGATTTTCTATCAATTACATCAATAAGTTATGGGTCCGTGTTCTTGATCACATTTGTAAGTAAAGGTCCCTTATACTTAAATAAAATTGTTAACAATTATCTAAAAATGTAAAAGATATATTAGCAATTTAATTTAGAATACCTTCAAAATGTTTTTGTTTAATGGCAATTAAAATTGAAAAAAAAATTTAATATAATTAGGCAAAAAACAATATTTTTGCCATAATTTTATTCTAATTATTGGCGAATTTAAAATCATGTTTAGTTTTACATAAATTTTCATCAGATGTTGTTTTCTCAATTTTCTTTTTATATAAATATCGATTCTCCGTTTACGAATATATATGATTTATATAATTTTTTTACAAAAATAATTATTTTGGTGACTTCCTCCTGTCACCATAGTCATAGAATCCTATAAATTATATTGATATTGGCTATTTTTTTTTTAATTTTGATGATTTCTTAATTATTTTTTTTTTTGATTTACGATTTTGTTTATGAATATATTTTGACTGTTGCTCTTATGTCAGTTTATTTGAATATATTTTTCATTATCGGTTAAAATTGACCTTAAACAATTGAAAGTCAAAAATTCTAACTATCTTCGTATGTTTGCATAACATTTAAAATTTCAAACTCTTTGTCCCAAATTATTTAGTATGGCATTTATGTAAAAAAAGTCTTATAGGTTTGAAAACAAGCAAGGTTAAATAAAATATTTTAAAAATCAGATGGATCTGATTAGATAGTCTTTTGATTTTTTTTGTAAACTTATTAATGTATTTACACGATATTTTATTGATTACAAAGATTGAGTTTCTATTATAGGCATGAAATAAAAATTACAATTACAGTATGATTTGGAGCAAATTTAATCATATCTCAAAATCTGATACGAAGCTATCTCATTATAAATGTTCATCTAACTCTTGTGTTTTGTCCAATTAGTTTTTTATTGCCAAAATTTATGTGTTTTAAGTAAGTTTAAAATCCCCTTCACAATCTTTTCATTATGTACCTGGCCTATTTCATTTTTAAAATATACATTATATTGATATTTTATTGAAAAATATATATAATGCAAAATTGGCATATAGACCAAGCTATCAATATATCATTTGAATAGATTAAAAAAAATTCTATTAGCTACAGCGTATGATACCTACTAGAGATAAATTTATCAAATAAGGGCGCTTTCATCAATTATTTTTCAGAATAAAAAACATATATTAAGTTTTCAATCCTAATAATCTGTACTGATAATCTTTTTGAAATATAAAGTTTGAAAAAAAATTTTTTTTTTAATTATTAAAAAATTAACTCAGCATTGAACGCGTTCATGTGTTTCTCTTCCACATCAATAGGAAGGATCAGATAGCTCAGTGTCAAACCTTCTGTCTTAAACGCATGAGGTTGCGAGTCCGAATCTGTGCACATTGCTTTTTTCTTCGGAAAAATTGTAAACATGTGCAACCACTTTGAAACTTCTGAGTGGCCTACTTAGGCAGTAGGTCCTAAACGATATAAAAGTAAGAGCCTAGGATAAAAACCTAGGTTGCCGGCGTGCGAGCAAATTTTACTATTTAACCCGTCGGCAATATTAATTGCTTTGATCGGTTAAAAGAGTCAAAACCCTAACGGGTATGGCGCCCCTAAATGGGGAAAGGTATGGGGGAAACCTCGAACCAAATGTTTTTTCCATTAATAGGAAAATAAGAAATAAAAAAAAAGTATTTTTGTTTGATTTTAGATGTACTTAATTTAGTACCATTCCATTATTTAATAAATTCCGTTAATTCAATTTGAGCCAAAGTTAAATTCTTTTATCTCGTGTATCACGCAATGTAACAGGTCACCTAAATAAATGGCCTTAATCTGGTAAATTTTAGTTTTTTAAAACCCGAGACCATTAGTGACTGAAAAAGTGTCATTTATTATCATTAAGCTGCGATATTCCATTAACTAAACGATTAATCCAAATTTTTTCATCGTATTTTAAATTAAAAATAGTCTCGATGGTTAGTCTAGTAATTTTATGATTTGTAAATATTTAAATCTCAAAATATATGGAAATAAGAATTATTTTTGGAGCAATAGCTTTTGCATTTACAATAATAATGCTTTTATATATTATGAATATAATTTTATCATCTAAAAATTGCTTCAAAATTTGAGATATATACAATGGCAACGAAAATGATGGTTTTTAAAAAAATTGGTTGTTCTCTGTAATTTCTGTAAAACCGCAAATTTTTAAAATTGCTGCATTTTCGATATTAAAGCTTTTTTTGCACCAACCTATATCACAAAAATTATATTTTAAATTAATTGTGCCCCTAAAATAACTATTCTATATCCTAACTGTGGATAGGATTATCCCCCAGACCTTTTTCTCTATTAGAGAACGACTTAACCGTTTGGGCTTTGTCTCTTTTAACTCTACAGCAGGTCCCGCAGAGTTAAATGAGATTTATCACGCACGCACCGGTGACTTAAGGCCTAGGCTCTCAGAAAAATGCTTTGGGTCGTTGGCGGTCACCCATTCAACTACTAACCAGGATCAACGCTGCTTGAGAATAGAATACAACTACTCGGTCGTCCGACCTATATCCAAACTTACTAAAATAATAATTATCTATATTTTTCCACCCTACTAGGTCATAGAGCTGTCTATTACATTGGGTTTGGCGGAGCCGGCGGTGCTTACGCGCCTAGTAGCGCCTTTGACGCCGGCGCGCGAGGGCGTCGAAGGACGCGCCGTGGGACGACTACAGCTCAAAGACGGAGCGTCTTATTTGCGCCGACCGGGGAGCTCAACACCGTGCCAACCGAATCGGGCGCTAGTTCTACCTCACCCCCCAGGGACAGGGGCGAACGTAAGAGGTATAATTTTACACTTATCCCATTTATTTAGTGATTATATAATTGTTTAATATTTGATTTTTCATATATATTTTTTTAATTAGTATCTAATTAAGAGGATTATTTACTATCTAATAAAGAGGATTAATTAGAATAGGGATGCTATTAGTGTTGATATTAAATAAAACATTAGAAATAAATGAGCAAGGTATTTAGCAATAATAAATTTTTAATTACCCTTAAGTCTTTTATATTAATCACTCGTTGTCAATGGTTTACAGGTCACAGGTCAAAAATTAATGAGTAAAAATTGTAAACATATCAAGCAAGCATTTATATCAACATTTAGGTTAGAATATTTAACAGCCTAACATAAATAGGACACAATATATATTGGTATTGAAATAAAAATACTATTTGAAGTTTGAACAGTATAACTGTTGTAAATATATAAAAAAAAATTTCAACATATTTTTTTAATCTTTTGTTTTTTTAACATTGCAAAAATGTTCATTGTTTATAGCTGGCTTACAAAGTTTGACTGTAATTGGAAATCTGATAGAAGTCGGTTTCTGGATAGCTCATAACTTTTAAAAATTTGTTAACCTGTGTTATATACAAGATATATATAGTAAGATTAATATTTTAAAACATTATTAAATTAAATTTAAACTATGATAATGCAATTATGTCTATTCTATTCTTGCATAATTATAAAGAGTAATTGCTTCTTACATAAACTCTGTTGCGTTTTATATTAATATATATATTCCCACGTAATTATATATTTATAAACCTTAAGTGTATAAGTGTATTTTTACATACAAGTTTATATATGAAACTACTAAGTATTAAAATATTTGTTCAATTATTTAATAGAATATTTTACATAATTATGAAGCGTCTGTGAATTTAAATTGAAAAATCCTGATGTTCAAATAATTTTTGAACTCTTTATAGTAGCAGTTCGAAACGCAGACGTAGCTCAGGTGGTCATCACCGCCGTAGCCGTGACGAGAAACGAAACTCTTCCATTTACAGCGAATTTGGGGAGGGGATTGACGCCTTGCGCAAAAAGGAGCTTTCGGGCGAGATCGAGGACATAAGTCAGTCAATTTTATTTAATTTTAATGTTCCCACTGTTGTCTTTTTATAAATTAAATCTAAACTTTAATTAATTTTTTTTACATTAGATATGTAACGAACTCTTTTAGACTGTGTTTTGTTTCTAAATTATAATGTAAGAAAATAAAAGAATTTTGCAGAAGAACATTTTTTTTAAAGTGATTTTTTTATACAAAGTAAACAAATTTTAAGTTTTTTGCATTAAAAAAGATTTTTGAAATTCATTTAATTAAATACTTAAAAACTTTTAACCAAATTATTTGTATTTTTATAGCAAAAATTTTTTGAAGCATGAAGCTTTTTATTTTTGGTTTTCATAACATATTTTTTATGTTAAATTTTTATTGATATAGTCACAATTTTAATATATATTTAGATTATTTTTAATAATATTTTTGATAGCGTATATATCATTATGGTGAACATTGCCAGGATCGCATATTAATTACTTTTTTATCAATTTATTATAATTTTTTATTTTTTTAATATCGAATATTTTTAATATTTTAAGTGACAATTTTACTGTCGCTGACTGAATCATTATTCTTTAATTCTCATCTTCTAATTTTTCATGAGACTTAAAAAATCGTTTATTCGTTATTGTTATTTAGAAAATAATAAGGAGAATTGAGATAGCCTTGAAATTATTATAATGTATTTTCCCGTTTGTTTCTGATTTTTAGCGCAGGATTATGCCTTTAATATATTGTTTATGAATAAATTATACATTACTTGTTTCACAAATGTTATTGAAATTTATAGTATATTTTTTTTGACATATGCTTACATTACATATTTTTATAAATAGGGATTATTATTTGTTATTATTCACGATTATATGTATATCTGTATTTTTTAATATAAGCTTGTATTGGGTATATTGGCTAAACGTGTGTAATTTGTTATTACACAGGTCAACAATTTTTTGAGAGTTATGAGTGAACTACAGAGATCAAACCTGCCATCTTACCGAATATCAAATCTGTTTGCCGTTTTTTCTAATCAAACTTAGTTAGTCACTTATAAATATTGAAAATTTTAGAAAAAAAGGTCAAAAAACCAAAAAAAGATTCAAAAACAAAAATAAATTGAAATTTTATTTTTACTATTCAATAGTTAAACTGCTAAATTCAAAATAATATTTTTATTAAAAACCGATAATATATCGTCGTGTCATATTTGAGTTTGGACGCGAAATATTTTGTACTATCTAAATGCCGATGTAAGAGCTTGATATATTAATAAAATATATTTTTCATTATTTGTGATTAAATATATAAGTTACAAGGGATTTTTATATGCAAAAAAGATTTTTAAATTTTTTTCTTTTTAGGGTATAATTAGATCTGTCAATTTGGTCAAAAGGCCATTTTTTGTGATTTTTTTGTGATAGACGGATCTAAGGAGCCAAAGACGGAAGGAAGTAAGAAAAACGAAAAATACATATGAGATTAGGCCATCATGGGGATGCATTCTTTTATGTTTTAAAATTCACGTTTCGGACATTGATATTTGTTGACCTGTGTTACAACAATATATTACTTTTTAAAAATAAGTATCCGCCTTGTAGATACATCTACATTTAATTATTTGATATATAATTGTTATTTATTGTGCAAGTCTAATTATATTTGACAATTAATGTTTTACAAAACTTAGCTCGTAGTAGAGCTGGGCGGATCCAGCCTGGATCCTCTATAAAAAAACCTTTAAATTTTAAACAGAACGAAAAATGGAATTATTTTGTCAACTTATGCTAACCTTGTAGTTAAAAATATAACCAAATGAAAATTAGCAAAATAATAGAATTCTTTGCAATTTAAGGAAATACTGGATTATTTTGCAACCCCACAAATTTTTATATGATACGTGAAAGGACTCAAAAATTGAACACAAAATTTGAATTTGATTTGATTATATATAAAAAATATCAATTAAATTAATTATTAAAGCATTATTATTGCGACTTACTAATAAAATTGATATTGTTTTTTTAGGCAAGAATAAAAAATATATTTAGGGCATATTTATGCTGATTACAACATACTCGCTTCCATTTTCCCGTTGTACTTTCTTGTTTTTGTTTGATTCTATGCCAAATTCATACAAAAGTGTCGAGTTAGAACTTTCTAAAACTTGGCCTATTTTTGTCTAAGATTAGTCCAACCACCAATTTCTTGTACCTTCTATTTTGACGTCTTCCATTTATATATAAATTCTTGAGGTTTAAGCCTAACTTTAAATGACAATTTTGAGCGTTTTTAATTTTAGTTTAAACCCCCTTAAAATTGCCTAAAAACATCAAATTATTTTATTAAACCTTAATGATTACTAACATACTCCCTCCCCCACCCCCATCCTGTTTTTTTTATTTCATAGGTCGTTTTTAGGTTTAACGTTAATCTCATTTATTCCAAATTTTAATTTTTGACAGAAAATTTTACAAAGTTTTAATCTTCATAGAATTTTGTCTTTTTAGAATTCATATTGTCTAAATCGAGTGGAACTTAATAAAAATTATTTCATAAGCGTATAAGCTGATGTATAAATTATGTATACAATAAATTAAATTATGTTTTTTCGCATTTGAATTTCAAACTGCATATCACACAGGTCAATAAATTTTTGAGAGTTATGAGTTAACTAAAGAGATCAAACCTGCCATCTTATGGATTTTCAAATTCGTTTACATTTTTTTTAATCAAACTTAGTTAGTCAGCTATAAACATTTAACATTGAATAACAGAAAGATTCAAAAACAAAAATAAATAAAAATTTTTTTTGCATATTCACAACAGCTAAACTGTTAAATTCAAACTTCAAATAATATTTTTATTAAAAACCGATAATATATCGTGTCGTATTTAAATTTGGACGCGAAATATTTTGTATTATCTAAATACTGATGTAAACTTGATATACTAATAAAATTTAATTTTCATTATTTGAAATTATAAATATAAGCTACAAAAGATTTTATATAAAAAAAAGATTTTTGTAGGGTATTCTCGAGGTCGCAAAATTTGTTAAAAAGACCATTTTTTGATATGAATGGATTTAAGAAGCCGAAGGCAGATGAATATACGAAAAACTTAACTTATATATCAGATTAGGCCATCATGGGGATGCAAACTTTTATGTTTTCATAAACTTATTTTTTGTAACATTAATATAATTTTGAGTAAAAGATTTAAATTGAAATTAGGAAAGTAATATTTTGCGTTGTTATGGGTACCAAATCAAAAAAAACATTTTATGCGAGCTGTTAGTCTTTTACCTTAACTGGTAAATTGGACATATAATATTTTTAAAAATTGTACATTTTTTATACAAATCTACCATCCATCAACCTACCAAGAAAGATTCATTTAGCAATTGTTTTTATACAATTATACTAACTGTAATATGATTCTAATGTTAATTGCTACGTAATCTAAGAATGAGCTAGCTGATAATTATTAATTTACCCATTTTGCAATTGTTTGTACAATTATATTAACTGTAATATAATTAATTTTATTTGCTACATAATCCAATAAATAAAAGCTCATTTTGTGTTTTAGACGCCATCTACTCTCTTTAATTATATTGTTTTTCTTTATTTTGCAGTTAACACTTAGTTAAAAACTGAATTAAATTAGTTTTATTCATACCCTTATATTAATATTGAATGTTTGAACAGGTCAATAAATTTATGAGCTAACTACAGAGATCAAATATGCAATATTAGGAATTTTTTAATCCATTTATCGTTTTTTCTAATTAAACTCAGTAGTCAGAGAGACATTAAAAATTTTAGAAGTTTAAATCTTTTAAATACCAAAATAACATTTTGCATAATTTTTTTGTTTTTGTTTCTTTTTTGTTTTTTTTGACATGTTATATTTAAATTGCAAATAATATTTTAACCCTATAATAAATTGGGTCATATTTAGGTTGGGGTGCTAAATATATTGTATAATCTAAATGTTGATGTAAGAGCTTGATAGATTTAAATTTCATTTCTCATTACACAGGTCCACAAATTTTTGAGAGTTATGAGTTAACAACTACCGAGATCAAATCTGCCATCTTACGGATTTTCAAATCCGTTTACCGTTTTTTCCAATCAAACTTAGTTAGTCAGCTATAAGCATTGAAAATTTTAGAAAAAAGGTAAAAAAAAAATTTCAAAAACAAAAATAAGTTGAAATTTTTTTTGCATATTTACAACAGCTAAACTGTTAAATTCTAACTTCAAATAATAATTTTATATAAACCCAATAATATCGTATCGTTTTTAAGTTTGCATTTTATATTATCTAAATGCTGATGTAAGAGCTTGATATATTAATAAAATTATTTCTCATTATTTAAAGTTGAAATTAAATGAAAGTAATATTTTGCGTTGTTATAGGTACCAAATCAAAAAAAACTTTTTTGGGACTGTGAGTCTTTTACCCTAACAATTATCAAAGGACTCAAATTCGTTATACAGTGTTAATTTATTGTCATTTATAATGGTACAGAATGTCAACCTATTGCCTAATTATAAGTCTCAAATTTTACTCGATTTATTTTTAAGGACGCAATAACTTTGAATTGTTAAATTTTACAAAATGATTTTTGGATCTTTCGTCCATAATTTGTACTCTCTCATAAATTTTATATTTTGGAGTTTATTCTTGACCGTGTTAGGCGTTGTTGGGATTAATGCCGATGGAATACTCTCGTATCCCTTATTAAAAATTTTTATGCATTTATAATTTAACATCCTCCTCCTACGATTTAAAAGAAATATATGCCTTTTAAATTATAAACGAAACATTGATAGATTCATAATCTTTTCGCACTTTATTATAAAGAATGAATATTCTTGTATTTTTAAGCTATTACACATTTTATAAAGATATATAAAACTAAATTTTAATAAAAGTAAATATTCCAAAAACCTACAGCTACTTTTGTAAAATTTAAGCGTTTTCTTTGAAAAATCAGCCATTGATTTTTACCAAATATGAAATTTACCTTTTTGGAAGGATAATTTATTTTGACAAGGTGTTTGAAAAGACCTCAACTAATTACTGAAACTTGTCCCTTATTTCTAATACGAGTAGTTTATTACTCGGTATAAAGTCTTTATTGAACGGTGTAAGGTTTATAGATCGCGTATTGTCATGTCTGTACGTGGTTTTAAATCTTCAATGCCCCTTTTCAACTACGAAGTTCGGCCCAATTTATTCCAAAAGTTGATTTATGTCAACTTTGTCACACTATAATTACCATACCACACATCATACTTAATCATTTAAATTTAGGAGAACCTTCTCAAATTAGCTTTGGGCATTTTCATAACTCACCCCTTCCCTATTTATTTGTTTTTATGTTTCACGCTCAAATAATTTCCATATGATTATTGTTTTTATATTCATTACCTTGTCGTTTTTTATTTTGGCATGGTACGAAAATTAATTCCGATCAAGGTAATTTGGCCCAAAATTTTAGTTAAAGTTGTTATATGCTAAAATATTAAGAAGCTACAGTTTTGCTACATTTTTCTTTTTCTTCAATCTTTCTCTTTATCGCTATTATATGTAGAGTTTAAATTAGACCGTAATATTCCGGCCCGCCCGACGGCCTCAAATTTGGGTTACATTTTAGTCCTGGCTCGGCCCGGATTTACAAATACTGCTTCAAAATTTTATAGTGCAAGCTATAAAAAAATTATTAATATTATTTAAAAAAATATAAAGCAAAAAATATTAAAAAAAACGGCATGACACGTTTATTTCAGTCCGGTTGGCGATCCGGCATTTGGCCGGGCAGGCTTTAAAGTCCCGACTTTGATCTCTAATCGCTTATGATATGATACAGCTTTCATTTGACTTTATAAAGTTTTCTAAAATCCGTGAACGAATGGCAATTTTAGTTTTACAATTTCAACTTAAGTTATTAATTTTCATCTTCTCTTTGGTGAATTGACTCATTTGATCTTCTAATTATTAACTGACATCAACAAAAATCCTACATTGTTTTGCTTTTATTTTAATATCCCCCTGCGCCTTGACAGGCTTGTTTTGCTTGGATTCTGCCCAAATTTCGATTAAAAATATAATCTTCTGAAGACTAGCATCTTCTTCACTCGAATAGTTTGTTTTTGTGGTTGATTCCAATCTACACAATGTAAAATTTAAGTCATAAAATTTAAAATCAAAAATTTTTAACTTTCCTCATCCATCCTCTATTTTATACCCATGCTAAATTCATCACGATAAACATATTTTCCTTAATCATTAGTCACTACTAGGCTTAAAATTTCTTGGTTTCTTAAATTAATAAATCTGTCGCGCTTATTAATTTTTATTTTGCCCCACTCGATCATTAATTCACAAATAACCAATTGATTACCTAAAAAATTATTTCAGCATCATTTGATCAGTTGATAAACACTTTAAAATTTGATCAAGTTTATTTAAACGACTTTCTTAGGAATTTTAAAAACGGTTAGGGGAACTACATAAATATTTTTTGGTTATTTATGCCAAATTATACTGATAAATTTTAAGTGCATATTTGTTTAACCTTAATCACTCGCCTTTTGGTTGTTTTATATTCCTGTTATTTTTTATTATTGTAGTAATTAACAAGGTGAGTGCTTTTTTGACCAAAACTTCTTAGATTATTTTGCCTCAAGCGTAATTTTGGCTGTCGTGTTTTTAATTGGTAACACAAAGTCGATTATTGATAACCTTTTTTGAGAATTTCAAGCTAAGCATTTTATGAGGGTTAGATAAAAAGTTTTAATGTTAATTAAAGGATATTACATTTTTGTATTTCCGCTTCTAATTTACTTATAAGATCGCTTATCTAAATTTATGTTTTCAATCAGTTCTCTGCAGGCTATTTCGTAATGTCGCTAGCTACACACTTTGAACACAATACAAAAATGTTCTATATCGGTCTCTAGGCCATAAAGATTTGGGTGTAAACTTAAAGCCTTAGGGCATTAACACTGCTAGAAGTAGTTATTTAAATAATTATGGAGATATTTCTAAAAAGGGTGGTTTCTTTCTAAGCTGTACATATAAAAACCCTGTTTTGACCAAATAAATATAGAAGTATAAGATGTTTAGAAGGCAAATTAGTTATTTAGTTGGTAAAAAAGTTTTTTTTGCAACATTTAAAAAGATAATTTTAGTGTGATCCCTTTGCACAAGCCTTGCCCAACGACTTAATTATAACTATTTCAATGTCACATTTTATGTATGGCTACTCAGATTTAGTTTTTCTAATTGGTTTTTGCGCGAAAAAACTATTTGTCATAAATATGCGTCAAAATACTTTTTAATTGCCTTTGACCCTTTTGTCATATCAATAACAAACGCCACCCGCAATTAATTATAATACCTATAAATATTTGCGTTTAAAAATATTGGATTCAAATTTATAAATAAATACCAATTACAAAACTACCATTTCAAGATTAGTTTATAATTTTTTTGTGATGTACTTTAAAATACCTACGGACAATTTTTTTTTTCAAGAAAAACATATCTTTGACACTTCTTTTATCATTATCCTCCTTTTTGCGCATAATCCTTGTCTTATTTCAAATTGTATATACAAAAAAAACCATAATTTATGCGAAACTGCTATAAGCATGCTTGTATAACATTTATTAATACTTATTACTAAGCTAATTTACCTGCGTTCCTATTTATTTTTTTGTCATTTAATTAATGTTTAAAAAAAAAGGTTACCTAATTTAATGTTTTTCTATTTTAATTTTGACTCGATTAATTTTCACATCTTTTCTACAGAGTCCTTTTGTCCCTTTACTATATAAACATAGTCCATAATCGGATTTTATTATAAGAATATTATCTACTACTTGATCATCTAATTTCGCATATCTTTCTTAACTTGTTATAATTTCCTTTTTAAAACAAAGTTTCGCCTTTTTAAATTATTTTTTTCCCCTAATTCACTGCTTTCCCTCAACTACTGCCATATATCTAATGATCGAACAAAATTTTCTTTCACTCTTGATTCATACATTCGTTAAATACTTTTGATGAAATAATTACGTATCTCGATGCCGTTATTTACTAACACCCTCATCAGCGATAGGATGAAAGAAAGTATGTTGGAGTACGTGGTGGAGCACCTACCACCTCCTTTTAGCACACGCGTCAAGCGTAAACGGCTCAAGGAAGAAATCACAAGGCGCAAGAGTCGACACTTGTCTACCACCCTGTCGGGTGCTTCATCTTCCTCCGAACAGACTAGTAGTGCGGCCACGACAGACCCCTACACAAACCGCCGAGTTTCATACATGAGACTCCCACCCTCTACCCGGAATAAGGTCGTCCCTAGGGGGTCTCTTAAAGTCCCCTCCCCACTCGCGTCAACAAACGGTTGCAATCCACTCTTCTATACGTCCCTGAGGACACCGGTCATCCTCAATGACAGCGAAACGGACAATGAGGCCGACGAGAGTCGTCTCACTGTCCCCTCACAACTATCGTACGACATGTACACTGATACGCCGGGCGTTTTTAATATCCGGCTCCCTGGATCGAAACACAACAAGGCGGGCGTGAATAAGAAGGCGCGTCAAAAGGCGCAATTCACGTCACCCCTGGTCACGGAGCACCGGAAGGCGACTCCCATACAGAGCGATCCTGGCAGTGATGTGTTTAGCTACGATAATTTTTATTACGTCCCCGACCCAAATAACGGGCCGCCACATAAAGAGGGCGGCGGCCGAGAGCCACAACCCCCTATACGTAGTTTTGTACATAATAATTCTATTTATATCGTCGATTCCACCGATGCCGCTTACCTCAACGCCTTGGCCCAATCAGTCGATCCGGTTGAACGCGTTCACTTTATCCTCGAAGGCGATGCCGATCACCCAACCGATCCGGACCAGAGCGAATTTGGGAGACTATTTATACAGATGGATACGCTCAAGTATATATATATGTTGAGTGAGCCCATCTAATTTCGTATACTTTCATTTTGGCAAATTAGCCTTGCAAACGTATTGAATAAACCATGCATGTTTATAGTCATATTTCATCCATTCATTTGATTTGAGTTAGATTAAGATTTAAGGTAGCTTAGTTGGGTTCAAGAATTAATGAATAATCTGTATTCCGACCGGTTAGCCAAATATAGCATGCAATATGCTAATAATCGATGTCGGACCATTATTTGTGAACATTTCTTTTTCAGGCCTGATAAATAGGTTAAGTTTAATTATATGCTTTTAATATTTTATTTTAAGGCTTATACGAAAGTTTATGATTACAATTCATGATTTTAAACCGTTAGGTATCTCCGTATAGGCCCGAACGGTGAAATAATAGCCAGCACCTCTCCGCCCGTTTCCTCTTCGACTTCATCTACTGGTGCCACGAGCACGCCCGCAAGCGGAAGTCCCGAAAAAACTATCCCCACACAGGCAAATGTGCCCGCCGATAAATTATTAGAGCCTTTGAGTGGCGTGAATAAACCCAGTGAATATGGACGGGGCAGTCTTAACGGTACTGAAAAAGGGACTATTGACGATGCGGGAAAAGCTAGTTTGAAACCTTCGAAGATCGAAGTATCGTTTTTTGAGCACCTTACATTAGAATATATTTTTATTCTTGTGCAAGTAAACTCACCGAAAGTTGTAATATTTAAAGCCATTATGTAATTGCCTTGGTTTTACCTTGTTTAGACTGATTTTAGTGTTTTCTTCTCATTTTGTTGTTTTATCATTGATTGATTGGCATTATAACTAGTCGATTTGACTAATATTTATTTTTATTTATTTAAATCAAGGCACTCAAAGTCGGGAGCAACGTGTTGAAAACGAGTTCTTCAGCCACAGAGTTGGGGGCCGGATCGCCCCTGAATGCAAATGCGAGTTCCGTGTCTCCCGTTCATTCCGTACGTGATATCCCTGTGTGGGAAGAAGTTGCAAGGTTTTTTTGTAGTCTTTTTTAGCAAATTTGTTAATCGAAGATATAAATAATATTTTTATATTTTTTTACCCCATTTAAATTAGATATATGATGCTTTACTTGAATCTTTAAATTTTTTTGTGGATTCATAAAATTCATTTGTTTCTTTAGGGCGCGTTCAGGACTTCATTCACGTTTTCCAAAAAATTAAAATTTTCATTCTTTGACATTAAACGCATTTTAACAAAAAGTCGCCAGTTTTTATTATTACCATTTAAAAATATTTCTCTAAAAAAAAGTTTATAAAATTTAAAAAAAAATTAATTACGTCGCGCCCTTATAAATTATGTATATTATTAAATAAATAATTTAATGTAGTATCTTAGTTTTCAATTCAAGATATCTGGTGTTCGATGTTGCCTTGTCAGTCTTTCATTATTTTTGTTAAATGGACACAATGTACAACCAAAAAGCTGCTTACCGGCCCCCTATATATAACAGGAAATCTTACTAAAAGGCCATATTGGTTATTTTGTTCGGTTTTAGCGAACCAAAATGGACATGCCGTCCTTTTAAATTAAAAACCCCCCTACAACACATATAAATTTACAAAAAAAAAAAAAAAAAACAAAACCCCCAATTATTTTTTTTTTTATAAATAATTTTTTTTTTTTTTTTTTTTTTTTTTTTTTTAAACAAAAAAAAAAAAGAAAAAAAAAAATTAAAAAAAAAATAAAAAAAAAAAAAAAAAATTATTAAAATAAAAGGGGGGGATTTTTTTTTTATATTTATTTTTTTTTTTTTTTTTTTTTTTTTTAAAAATTTTGGTTTTTTTTTTAAAATTTTTTTTTTATAATAAAAAAAAAAAAAAAAAAAATAAAAAAAATTTATTAAATAATTTTTTTTATATTTTTTTTTAAAAAGAATTTAAAAAAAAAAAATTTTTTTTAAAAATTAAAAAAAAAAAAAATTTTTATTTTTTTTTTAAAAACTGGGAGGGGGAAAAAAAAAAAAAAAATGGAAAAAAAAAAAAACCCCGGGAGGTTAGAAAAAAAAATCCTCAAAAAACCCCCAAAAAATTGGGGGGGGGGTTTTTTTTGTTGTCCAGTGTTATCGAAAAGGGAAAGAAATGCCAAAAGCTAATCAGTTTTTTTAACCATAATTCATAGATGGGTTAAATTTGAGGAGGACGTAGAACCAGGAAGCAACCGGTGGTCTAAACCTCGTGTGGCAACCCTCGCCCTTCACTCCTTGCTTGAACTTCGGAGCTGTATACTCAATGGTTTGCTTATATTAGATATGGAAGGCACGAATTCGCAGGACGTTGAAAGTAATTGTTTAAATAACTAAAAGCAAAGTTAATTTATTTATCATTAGGTTGTATTCATCTTGATTTATTTATAAATATAGCCAAGATTTAATGTAAAATTACATATTTAAGACCTAATGGAGCAATATTTGTAAATTTTCTTTTCATATTTTATATCTAAGCCATCGGATCGCTTTTTTTTTATTTTTGCTTATTTACGTAATTGCATCTTTTAAATAACTCAATTTAACTATTTTACAAGTCTTCTTTTACAATTTTGTGTACTTTGATAACTTATGTTATTTTCAGATAGTTTAATATCCTCTCTATTAACGGCCAATCAAATAACTCCCGAGACTGAGGACGATGTACGAAAGCTCTTTAGAGCTCCACATATTCCGCAGTACATGAAAATTAGCGCTTTTCGAAACGTGGCCTCCAAAACTCATTTTCCTAATATCTCGTCTCAGCCCTCAGCTATGGCCCAAACTGGCTTGCTTCACGGTAATTTTAGAAATTTTTTTTTAATTTTTGATGGCACTATAAAGGTTCCGGGCTATTAATTATTGATTTAAATTTACAAGTTTAGCGATTAAACTTTATTGACTTTAAATAAACATTTATGCTTTAGCTATAAAATACAATTTTTTTTTTACATTTGTATAGCCAAACTTTCCAACCTCGCCAACCTAAATAGCCCAGTTCAGCCAACGGCTTCGAGTGCCATTGACTCTTCTACCATTGCTGCCCTTCGTTCACAATCCCTCATAACTTCCCCGACAGGCCACGATCAAACACCTTACCTGTTAAAACCTAGTACCATACCTTCAAACGCTGTCACGGATCCCCAATTTCAAAATTCTAGCCAGATGGCTCAAGAAATAGCCGTAGGCCATCCACAGTTCATAACTAAGGCCAAAAGCATGGTCCGACTCAAAAATTATTTTGCCGCCGGTGGGCCTACCGCGGCGGTCCTCAAGTCCTGTAAACTGACCTCGACCGGTCGGATCTTCAACAATAACACGAGCGGTAAGAAGAAGCACCAACAGCTTTTACATCACTCAAAAACCTCGCCCGGCCCTCTTTCCCCCACTGGAACGCACCACACGGTCGGCTCTGGTGAGACTGGCGAGAACAATGATACACCGGGGTTCCCCATGGGTATGCCTCACCCAAAGGTTAGAACTTGACTTAATCATTTGGTTTAATGCCCTCGATTCATTTAAGTTATCCCTTTCACTATGATATGTCTAAACGTTAGAGCCTAGGCCAGCAATTATATCGCCGGTGCAAGCGATCTTATACTATAGCTCCACGGCGATATTAGTTCTTTTTGTGGGTAACAGAGACTCAGAAAATGAGTATAGCGCCCAATTTTATAAATTTTAGGACCCTTAGTTTTTAAAGGTAACAACTATAGCTTATTAAATAACACAGTTCGACAAGTTTTTGAGATTTATGAGCTGATTTATAAGATCAAACCTACTATGATTTTCAAATCCGTCAATCGTTTTTTAACCAAACTTTGTAAGTTAGCTATAAAAACATTGAAATTATTTTAAACAACGTTAAAAACAAGCTCTATATCAAAAAAAATTATTTATCTATACAAAACAGCTAATAAATTCGAACATAAAATCATATTTATATTTTATACCGATAAAATTTCGTGTTCTATTAAGGTTGGAAAATATTTTCTACACCCTAAATGTTCAAATAAGAGCTCGAAATATAAAAAATTATATTTTTCATTTTTAAGATGACAAAATAGAAGTTAGAGTTCAAACAAAACTTATTTTATCACTTTGAGGTTTTAAGGGGTCACAAAAACACTCAACTTTGCTTAATTTGGCCATTTTTTTGATAGTAATCTGGTGGGCCATGTATAGATGGAATGAAAAACAGAAAAAATGTTTGTAGGGCTATTATAAAGATTTTATTCTATCAAATTCATAAACCCTCTAACATTAAATTAATTTTGTTAAACTGTGAAATATAAACAATTTTATTTTTTTTTATTGGGAAAGAACTTTTTTCCCCAATTTTAAATTCATTTCCTATTTTTAATTGTAATTTAGTTTGGAAATATTCATTTCATGAAAAAACTGCCCGAAAACGCCGAAGCTGCTCATGTCTTTATCGGTGAGGCACTTTTCCTCAAAACACCAATTATTGCATTCTTACGATTTCGAGATTCGATATACCTTGCTGACACCACCGAAGTTCCTATACCTTCACGGTAATTTTTTCTATGTGTAGCTGTTTGCAGATTCCACAATTTATATTTTATAAGATGTTTATATATTTTGAATTGTGGCACTTTTGCAGTAGGCGTTAATTATTACTATTGAATTATATAATTTTAGAATCTATTTAATATTTAAATGTTATTATACTTGGAATACAGGATCTTTTATTCAAAATTAATGTTATTTTTGCCTATTTGTTTTAAGCTTAAAGTTTTTAAAACTAAAAATGGTATTTTTGGGTATATATTTTATAATAATAAATTTATTCTTTTTTATAGTATCGGAACAAGTTTTTACATATTTGAAATTTTATGTTTTTTATTAGGTTCATGTTCATACTCATTGGACCTTTAGGGTATATTGATCGTTATCACGAAATCGGGAGGTGCTTGGGTACTCTTATGTCAGATGAGGTACAAAAATATGTTACATATTTTATGTAAAAAAGTTTTTCCCATAATAACGCCTACTAACGTCATTTTCTTTTTAATTAACGTATCAATTAAGCCATAACTTCCATATGACCATTTATAACTTATAATAGATTCATAATGCTGTATTATTTGTTTTGTTAATTTAGCACTATTTTATGTTTTACCTTTTTGATTATTGATATTTATTACATCCAAATTTTACAGGTATTTCATGATGTAGCCTACAAAGCGAAAAATATTCAGGACATTCTGGCCGGGGTCGATGAGTTCCTTGATCAAGTGATTGTCCTCCCCCCAGGGGAATGGGATCCTACCATTAGGATCCAGCCACCCCTCAATGTTCCCTCACAAGTTTTTAATTTTATTCCTAATTGGAGTGAGGGTGAATTAGGTTAGACATGTGTAATACACCTTTTATTTGGAAGCAACAGATGGATCAATTGGAGTTTTTTTTCCAAAAAATTAAAATTATATGTCTTCTTATTAAAAATCCGCTTAACTATTACGTCCACCTGGAAAAATGTGACCTGCTAGGGCCTTTCTGTTATATTAATTGTAAACTAATTCTAATAAAGATTTTTTTTGAATAGATTTAAATTATTATATTAGTTTTCTATCTTTAATGTGTTTTATTTTCTTTTGGTTTATAATTTACCCTTAATTTTATCAAGATAGGCATTTTTGCTTAAATATTTAAATAAATTTTTTTTATTAGATAAATCGTGTAATTAAAAAGGACAAAACTGGAGGTACTGATAGCGACATAAAACCTGTAGATCATTTCGATAGCAGTTTAGTTAGAACTGGAAAGTAAATATATACATAACCTCTCTTATTATTTGCACAAATTACACAGGTCTACAAAAAAGGAGTAATCGAAGAAAATTGTGAAACTTCATTGAAATAACGTGCCTGATGGCCTTATCCCAAATATTTTTGTTGTTTTCCTTAATTTTTTACGAGGCTAATTTCTTAGATGAAAATTGTAAAATTTGCCAAATTTAATTGATTTTGCGATTAGAATACCTAAAAAGAAAAAAATTAAAAAATTATTTTTTATATCGAAATCAACTAAAATTTCTATTTATCATCTCAAATGATATAAAAATTTGTATAATAAGTTCTTACATCAAAGCTATACATTACAGAATATTTGGCACCCCAAAATAAATGGATACGATATGTTATTGGTTTTAATATAAAATATTAAAGTTGGATATAACAGTTTAGCTGATATATATTATATATAATTTTTTTAATATTTTTTTTGTAGTTCTTTTTTTGTATTTTATAACATTTTAAAAATTCACAGTTTATAGCTGTCCCACCAATTTGATTAGAAAAAAAGGTAAACGGATTTGAAAATTTCTAAGATGGTTAGTTTCTATTTCCTCATATATCTGAATAATTTGCCAAGCTGTGTTATTTAATTATAAAATTTTGTGTCTTATTCTCTCTTAAATATTTTTAATGTCATGGTGAAACCCGGTAATTTTCATGAAAAACATAAAAAAATGCATCTCCATGATGGCCTAATCTCATATGTTTTTTGTTTTTCTTAGTTTCTTCCGTTTGGCTCCTTAGATCCGCATATAACAAAAAATGGCCTTTTCTGATCAAATTGACAGATCTAAATATACCCTAAAAAAAATTTAAAAATTTTTTTTGTATTCCCTTATAACTTATATTTTTTATCACAAATAATGGAAAAAAAATTTTATTAATATCAAGATCTTACATCGGCATTTAGATAATACAAAATAACTCGCGTCCAAACTTAAATACGACACGATATATTATCGGTTTTCAATGAAAATATTATTTGAAGTTTAAATTAACAGTTTAGCAGTTGTGAATATGCAAAAAAAATCGATTTATTTTTTTTTATTTTTTTTTGTTTTTTGACCTTTTTTCTTAATTTCATTGTTTATTGGAAGAAAAGGCAAACCGATTTGAAAATTCCTAAGATGGCAGGTTTGATCTCTGTTGTTAACTCATAAATCTCAAAAATAAGTTGACCTGTGTTATGCTACTTAAGCTTTTTAAACGATCAAATTTTGTATATTTATAATTTGCTATGATTTTTAAAGACAATTTATCCATTATGTATGTAATATTATTAGATTTTGTGGTGGCCTGATTGGTGACCTTCGGCGTAAATTACCCTGGTACTGGAGCGATTTCAAGGACGGCATTTCGATGCAATGTATAGCTTCCTTCTTTTTCCTCTATTTCGCCTGCCTCGCACCTATAGTCACATTTGGCGGACTACTGAGTGATGCTACTGGACACAATTTGGTTTTGATTTTTTTTAAAAGTTATTACTACCTTTTAAATACGCACATAATATGGCAATATAGATTTTTTTAAAGTACATATTTTTCATTGTGTTGGTCTACTTATATGCAATTAAAACTGAATAATTTTTTAGGTCTTTTGCCTTTGGGTTTGGTAAAAGAAACTTACACAAAAATTTAATATCATAGCTAAAAAATTGAGAGGTAATATAATCCCCAATCTTTCTTTACAAATGTCTGCACAAACATATTTTTATTTGTTATTTTTTTAACTTTTGTTTTCAATTAAGGCTACGATAGAGAGCCTTGTTTCGGGTGCCGTATGTGGTATCGCGTGGGCTTTGTTTGCGGGCCAACCCCTAACTATCATGGGAAGTACGGGTCCCATTCTCGTCTTTGAATCAATCGTCTACACATTTAGCAGGTACACATATTTTTAAGCTGTTTTCATTCATTTTAAAATGTTTCTAAATAATTTTAATTTTTACATAAAATACATTTTTTAATTATTTAGCAACAAAGGCAATTTTAATTATTAAAAAATATAATTTCGTTTATAAAAATTTAATGTTAATAACTTTTAATAAAATTATCAAAATAAATTATTACTTTTAACACCTCCTGTTAAATTTTTTAGGTGCTTATAATCTTGTAGATGAGTTTTGGCAATGAGGTCCAATTAGCTGCTTTTATCAAAAGCATATGTTATTGGTTATTGAATTTTTTAATAATTCATATATTCACGTTATAAAGAATATTAATTATGTTCCTAAACTAAGCTAACTAGCTTGCTTCTTTGTTTATATAATCATTCAAATTTCTTTTTTTACACCTTTAAAGAGATCACGGCTGGAATTTCCTATCCTTTCGCTGTTGCATAGGCCTTTGGACGGCTCTCATCCTACTTGTCATGGTTATGACGGACGCCTCTGTGCTAGTCAAATACGTGACCCGTTTCACGGAAGAACTCTTTGCTTCGCTTATAAGCTTGATTTTCGTGTACCAAGCCTTCAAAAACATTTGGCACATTGGTGAAGAGTTTCCCGTCCATAGGCACAATCCTCTGCCACCTGGGTTCATTAACACGAAGCTCAATGGGACATCGGCAACCCCTTTTACAGTTTCATTTTGTTGCTATTTATCTATCGACACACTTCGTATTAATATATTTGTACCATTTGATTGGTATATGGGCCCTTTTAAACCATTTTGTTATTAAAATTGATTTCATTTTATGTTGCGCAATGTTTATTCAAGAATACTTACTAGATATACGTTGCTATATTAAATATTAATATGATTTGGTTAGCAATTAATGTAAACGTTTAATTTAAATATTTCAAAATTGGATTTAAAATTGTGTTAAAGGTGTATTTTTTTTATTTAATATTCCTTCAACTTGTAGACTGTCGCTTCTCTGCTTACAACTACGCCTGGAGGTATTATAGTAGCCAATCGCTTTGTCCCCTATGTGTCTGACGTCTTTTTCCTCTCAATCGTCCTTTTTGCTGGCACCTTTTTCTTAAGTGCCGGGCTCAAATCCCTTCGAAATACAACCTATTTTCCTATGTCGGTATGAAGAAAAATTCTGTTTTTAGTTTATATATATTTTTGGGAAATTCTTTCAAGGAATCTTTTTTAGTTTATATATTTTCGGGGAATATTTTTTTTTCAATCTAATTTTTTTTAAATATTTTATACCGGTAGATACAAATACCCTGAAACTTTTATATATTTCGTCTATCCTATTGTATTATGTGTATTTATTAATATGTCATATTATATAGGTTCGTTACCTTATCAGTGATTTTGCAGTATTGATCGCCGTTATGATAGCTCTTGGTTGTGATTTTTATTTTGGTTTAGCAACGCCAAAGTTATTGGTCCCCAGCAGTTTTAGGGTACTAATTTTACAATTTTATTTGTTAAATTTAAAATTATAAAAATGTAATTGTCTATTAAATTACATTTAATTTTTAGCACCTAATCTTTCACAATTTTACTGTTGATATTTTTACCTTATATATATGTATGTAGATATATCCTTTATTTTTTAGCATTTTTAAATAATTATTTTACTCGTTTTTTAGCCGACTTCATCTGAACGTGGTGGTTGGTTCGTGAATCCACTTGATAAAAGGAACCCCTGGTGGACTTGTTTGGCAAGCTTTTTCCCTGCCCTCCTCGCTACTATACTCATCTTCCTGGATCAACAAATAACAGCCGTTATCATTAACCGCAAAGAAAATTTGCTTAAGGTAAATTTATATTTTATGATCTAACCTTATTCATAATTTTAAATATTAAAATATTCGTAAAGTTTAAAATCGTTGCAATATTTGGCGATAATTTAAGGTAAGCTCCCACTCTATTTAGACAATAACATTTATCTTATATTAAATTGAAGTTTAATTTATTTTATACATATTTATTTAATCAATTCAACGAAGCAAAGGAGTTATTCAAATTGATATATGTTTCGAACTTACATGTTAAGTTAGTTTTTTTATCCAAAAGAGCGAGCTCTCCACTCGTAGCTCAAAAATGTGCTGAGGCCTGCCGGGCTATAACTTTCGGGCGCTAATATCAATGACGGGGAAAATATATATCATGACCAGACTGACACATTTTTGATTACTGGATCCGAAAGGCCTATTCAATTCACTATAATATAGACTTTTTAACATTACCTAGACATTTTGAATCATATATTTATTTTGATTTGTTTATTCCTAGGCTATTATATATATTTCATTGCAATGATTTATTTGTAGAAAGGATGCGGTTATCATCTCGATCTACTGGTCGTTGCCATTTTAGTGGCCGTGTGCTCACTCTTGGGCATCCCTTGGTTCGTGGCTGCCACAGTCCTTTCCATAACGCACGTTAATAGCTTGCGAAAGGAAACGGAATGTGCGGCACCCGGGGAACGACCCAAATTTTTGGGCGTTCGGTAAAGCTTTTTTTTCATTTTTAGTTGTGTATTTAGAAACATGTTAGTTTTCACTATATATGTTAATTGGTTTATCGTACATTCATACCCTAATTTTTCTTATGCGCACGTTTAACGTCATAGTTTGAAATGAGAAAAAATATTTTTATTATTCATTTTTGTTTTCTGTTTTGTCGAAAAACATGAAAAATAATCAAGTTAGCTGAAATTAAATATAATATTTTGCCTTTGTGGCTTTAATCGAATATACTGCTAATTTTATATCAAAACAGCGTTTTGTTGAAAGTGTAAAAACGATTTAAAATTTCATAAGTAAGGACTTACATATTGTCCTAGGGCAAAGCTAATGCACTGAATTGCCTTGCAATTTTACAACAATTTACCTTTTCCGTAAAGTTTAGACTTACGTTATATATTATAAAAATTATTTTTTAAATCCACTAAGGTTTAAATTTATTTTTTATATCCACAAAGGTAATTAATTTATATCTTATTTGTGAATGCCATTGATTAGGGAGCAACGTTTAACTGGTCTAACCATATTTGTATTCATCGGGCTATCAGTATCTATGACAAAAGTATTGCAGGTAATAAAAAATTTTATGATATATTTTTGTGTAACACATAAATGAATAAAAATTCTTATTAAATGACCTATATAGTTTATCCCCATGCCAGTGCTTTACGGAATTTTCTTATACATGGGAATTTCCTCGCTCAAAGGCGTTCAAGTACACCTTTTACTCTCATATATTTTGCTTTTTAAACCTTTTTTTATGATTTAAATTAAAAAAATTTGACATAATAACTATAAAACCTTTTCTTTTCTTGATTTTTTCAAACAGTTTATCCAACGCATAAGCATCCTTTTTATGCCACAAAAGTACCAACCTGATTACATGTTTCTCCGATCCGTTAAAACATACCGCGTCCATTTATTTACGCTTATTCAAGCCGCCTCTCTTGCTGCTCTTTGGGCCATCAAATCGTACAAAACCATCTCGATATGCTTCCCACTTATGGTGAAAATATTGTTCTAAATGAAATTGACAATATATTGTAGAGGTCGTTTTTTATGATTTATCCAACAATTTTTAAAATTTACAAAAAATGTAATCGTTAAAAATGGTATATAACTACGCAAAATAAATTTTATTGGTAACGGTGGTTTACATTTGGCAGTCACCTGAAAATTAATAGGCTGTTACTGAAATTTTACTTTTTATTATATTTTGTTAATTTGTGTTTATTATGATTAAATTTTATACACAACAAAACTTAATAAAAAATTTGTATGAATTAACAATATTATTTTGAAGTTTATTTTACCTATAATTTATTAATGATTTTTACCGGCCGAATTTTAAGGATCTAATGTGCTTTCGGTTTGACTCATCCCTTCAGCTGATTTAAAAACTAAGGCTCTTTTGTCACTCCCGTTTTCTTATAAATATATAATGTCAGTTAACGTATATTCCGCATTATTTAAAATTTTTTAAATGTGTAATGTGAGTGGAGAATTTAATGTAGTAACATACATCAATAAAGAAAAATTTCAGAACTCTTCAGTACATAATTTTTTAACTTCATATATATTCCCGGTCCATAAAATAGCTTTTCCTTTTTTGGTTCGTTTAGGTGGCAGCCTTAGTCGGGATTCGTAAACTTATGGAACGTATTTTCACGTCGCGCGAGCTTAGCGTCTTGGACGACTTGATGCCCGAAAGCGAAAAGAAGCGGAAAAGCATCTCTTCCGAAAGCGACCTGCACGACGTTGCGGTCGATCACCATCATCACCACGGTCACCATAATGCCGCCAATGGCGGAGACGAACACGGCAAACACGGAACCCATAAAAGACATCACCACAAAAAGCAGCAGAGAGTAAATGAGCTTTATTTATTATGTTAAAAAATATTTTTTGCGTTTTTGGTACAACTGTTTTTATTAAGCATTTTATAGTTGATGTTTCTATTAAATTATTTTATTATTATTGTATTAATTACATAGATTGACAAAAATCAATGAGTGGGGAAAAAAGTATTGACATTTGAGGGGAAATATTTTACATGATGGCGTTATCTCATCTATTTTTTACGTTTTCCGAAGTTAAATCGGCTGTTTTCTTAGGTATCAAAAAATGGCCAAATTTGACCATATTGACATTTGCCACCTTGATAATACTAAAAGATACAAGTTAAAAAATTTCATTAAAATTACTTTAAGTTATATTTTTTATCTCAAGTTATGAGAAATTAAAATTTTAAGGATATCAAGCTCGTGATTCAACATTTAGGTTATACATAATATTTGGTGCCCCAACCTAATAATACACTATATAAAATTAGTTTTGAAATAAAAATATTATTTGAAATTTGTATTTAACATAGAATATAACATTTGTAATTAATAATTATTTGCAATTTCTTCGCACTAAAATACAAAAAGCACTTAAAGAAATCTGATTTCTAGCATAAAATACTTTCCCCATCTTCTTTTCTTTTGTCTTTATTTTTTTCCCTGTTTAGATTACCGTTATGACTAATTAAAAATGAAATGTTTAAGGCGATCCATATCTTTTTGTCTATTGAATTTTTACATTTTTATCTTTTTTTGTTCTCAGAAACCTGGTGGTAAAAACACTGGACTGGCTGGCCTCCCATTTTTGGGACTCACGAATCGGTTTAGGAAGTTATTTGCTCACCGTTCAAACAACCAATTTACCCAATATAATCACATGTCTGCCGGTACCGTTAATCAGCCCAACCAATCTTACAAACAATTAAATAATATACTTTCAACCTCAAGTAATATACAGGCCAAGGCAAGAGATACGGGAGTCATAGAAAACGGATCAAACGTATTTAAATTTTAGCTCTATTTGGTATTTAGTACTTTTAGAACGCGTTTTGAAAAAATAAAATTTTTAAAGATTATTTTTAGGTTTTTAGCATTTGAATTTGTTACCACAAAGTTATATAAAATTGAACTTAATATATCAATTTAGAAAATTAAAGGTTCTTACTTACCATTAGCCACAACCGATATGGACGAGTTAGAGCATAATGATATAAAATCTACAGGACAGGTTATTTTAATTATTTTATCATATTACACAGGTCAACATATATCAATGTCAGAACGTGAATTTTATGAAATAAAAAAATGCATCCCCATGATGGCCTAATCTCATATATATTTTTCGTTTTTTTTAGTTTCTTCCGTCTTTGGCTCCTCCGTTTATAACGAAAAATGGCCTTTTTACCGAATTGACAGATCTAAATATACCCTTAACAGAAAAAATTTAAAAATCTTTTTTGCATATAAAAATCGCTTGTAACTTATATTTTTAATCACAAATAATGAAAAATAAATTTCATTAATATATCAAGCTCTTACATCGGCATATAGATAATACAAAATATTTCGCGTCTAAACTTAAATATGACACGATATATTATCGGTTTTTAATGAAAATATTATTTGAAGTTTGAATTTAACAGTTTAAATATTATGAATATGCAAAAATAAAATTTCTTATTTTTGTTTTTGTTTTTTAATCTTTTTTGGGTTTTTGACCTTTTTTCTAAAATTCTCAATGTTTATAACTGACCAACTAAGTTTTAGGAAAAACGGTCGGAATTGATATTCCCTTAGATGGCAGGTTTGATCTCTGTTGTTAACTCTAACTTTTAAAAAATTGTTGACCTGTGTTATTAATTATTGTTTTTATTGTTAATATTATTTAATTTTACTATTCTCTATGTAATGTAGCATACTTTGGTAGAACCACTACTGAAGGATCATAATAAAGGCCAGGATACATCTTTCCAGCAAAATAAAAATAATTTTAATAACGGAATTAATTTCATCGACAGTGTCACCAGTGAATCTTCAGTTAAAGATAATGCGACCGGCACAGATGTAAATCGTGACAATTCAACTTTGTCGAAACCGCTTATACAAATCACTGACACATGTGAATAACAATTTTGTATTTACTTTATAAGTTTGTTCTTTAAATTTGCTGTCAATGTTTTGGATTCTTACATTTTTTATCATTAATTGCTATATTTATTGATATATTTTCATCTATATTTTGAACGGTCCTTACGAATTTCAAATAAATTATTTTCCAGCGACAAACACTCAAAAATCAATTAATGAGGCTAAAAACAATAATAATGCTACAAATAAACGCCTCCCCCACATCTCTTCCATGACTGATACCATGAATATCACGCGGGAGGTCGAAAAAACGGCCGTTTGGAAGTCTTTGGCCAAAGAAAAATTTTTGATTAATAACTCCGCCTCTTCCAACGATATGCTCTTGCAGAATCAACAACATAACGCCGAAAACCAAAAAGGTTTGTGTTTGTTGCTCGAAAGTTTTATGATTTTTAACATGTTTAAAGCGTTTTCGAAAACAAGTTTGATAGTTTTTAGTGGGGCTAGATTTTTTATGTTTGCAACCCAATAATTAGAATCAATAAAAATTGTTTTTTTGTCATATAACAATTTAGTTGGCAAATTTACTATAATTATTACCATGTCTGAATAACATACATAAGCGTTAAATTTTAGGCTATAGGTTTCGTTTGATATCCTATTTTAACTAATAATATTAATAGAATGAAACAAGCCATTAATATTCCATACTGATGGTATTAAAAATATATTTTTCGGTATTTTTTGCCACGAACGTGTCCCTAATGAATCATTTATAAGATGGACCTTTTTAAATTATTTATTTTTCATTTATATATTCAATTTACGAAATTATTTAAATCTTTAGCTCTTCAAATACATTTTCCATTTACAATAGGTGCTAAGAACAACACCAAACATCGGCATTCGCATCACAGAGTGCCAAATGAAAAATCCAAAAAACCAAAGTAATTTAATCTAATTATTTCAATCATATCTAATTATTTTCATCATAAATCTAGAGAATTTTTTATATCCACGATTTTTTCGTTCGATAGGCTAAATACCCTAAAGAATATTGCATAAATCAACACTTGAATGGTAGCGATTAAAATTTCCGCCGCTTGATTTAACTTACAAATAATATATATATTTTTTTTATAGTCAAACATAGCACATTGGCTATGCCTTATTACACAGGTCGACAAAAATTAATGAATGAAAAATGAAGATTATGACTTTGAGGGAACATCTCATATGTATTTTCCTTCCTACGTTTTTCAGGCTTCGGCTATTTTCTCAGTTTTATATCGAAGAAATTGACAGAATCGACCTTGAGACTACCTTAAAGAGAAAATTTAAGAATTTTTATCTATATTTAAATGCTTATTTTTAATCTCAAATAATGAGTAATTTTTAGTTATATCGAGCTCTTCCATCAACATTTAGGTTATACAGAATATTTGGCCAAAAATAAAACACGATATATTATCGATTTTAAAAAATAAGACTTGAAGTTCAAATTTAGCATTTTAGCTGTTTTAAATATAGAAATTCAATATTTTTGCGTTTTTGTCTTTATTTTTATAAACATTTTTTCAAAATTTTTTAATTCTTATAGTTGGCTTACAAATTTTGATTAGAAAAAACAGAAAAAGAATTTGAAAATATATATGATGGCAGGTCTGGTCTCTGAAGTTACCTCGTAAATCTTAAAAAAATTTTGACATGTGTTATAAAATAAATGTTTTGTGACCAACCCGTATTTATTATCGACTAATAAACGCATTTGGCGACAGAACGTTAACTCTAAATGCTGCAAAAAAAACAAAAATATAATAGACCATGGCTATTAGTATATTTTTATACCCATGTTAATTTTTGTAGTGGTCTAGCACCCAAAAATAACACGGTATCAAATTTCGCTGCTTTCGAAGAACCCACGATAACAACAACACATGCACCCAAGTTCGAATCCAGGCCGCATAAACCTTCCAACAATAAATTTAGCATAAAAATAGGCTCGGACGACGAAGATGACTCTTTTCCAGCTCCAAAATCACCTAAAGCCCGTGAATTATTAAAACCTCAGATTTCAACATATACGGCACAAAACCTACCACCTCCACACCAACAAGATTCCGTTATTGTTGATGTTTAAATTCATATATATTAATTATATAATAATTTCAATGCTTAATTATAATATATTTTAATATATTCAAAATTAAAATTTAGGTATCATTAATTTGTTTGTTAAAGATCCAAGATATGGTTTGTGAAAAAAAATAATAGATTTATGTTGAATATTTTCAATTTAGCCGGCCCAATCCACCGTAAATGCCGAAGACCCCGCGTCATTTTTCCTTGACACACCTCCACTCCATAATTTTGCTGATAGGGCGTACGCTTCCGACAATAAAAATTCTTCAAACGCGCTTTCTTCACATAAATTTCGCAATGGGGCCAACCCCACAACTTCCCATGATAGGACTAAAGAACATCGTTCTAGCAATAAATAACACCTAGTCATTTTTTTTATATATATATTGAGACCTTTCCTACGAGCATACATTCATTCTTTCAATGTAAGACTACTTGAAGCCTGGGGTGGGAAGTAAACATGGAAAATTTAAATTAAAGAGTTAAATATATTTTACTATCGATAGCTTAGTTATTGGGAGGTTAACTCCTAGTTTTGTGTTTGGTTATAAAATTTATAAGTGTGAAACAGCATAGTAATTGTTTTTGGTTAACTTGCCCCCTGCTTGAAACTTTTATATTTTTACAAATTTTTATTTTAAGAAAATAGTGATTTGCAATATATTTATTTCTTTGTATTTGCCTTTCTTCTTTGTAGAGCAGGCACAAGCAGCTTTAGTATTTGTATATGATCTATTTTACCTAGTCAGTTTATTTTTAAAACTTGCTCATATCTTCCTGTAATATTTTTACAAACTTTATTTCTACCTTCGGACCCTTAAAAAAATAAAAACAATTTTCGCCTTGAGGTGCTTTTTTTCACAATAAAACAATATTTAATTAAATATGATATTATATAAATTTTCGCCCAAAATATTTGTGTGTATTACTTTGTGATTGT
Source organism: Acutogordius australiensis (assembly GCA_030555515.1). Lineage (NCBI taxonomy): Eukaryota > Metazoa > Nematomorpha > Gordioida > Gordea > Gordiidae > Acutogordius > Acutogordius australiensis. Next base: position 17,563,076 of record CM060242.1, on the reverse strand, counting down.
GTTTTTTTTAACCCTTTAAAACCTATTTTAGCTTTTTTTTTTAATTTATATATCCTGAGGATGATCATGATATAATCTAAATTTCAATACTCGAATATAACTACAAATTTATACATTTTCCAAAAATTATCTTGATATGTGTGTACCATTATTTCACACCTAAACGTACATTATAAAAGCATTGTGTATATTTTAATAATGGGTTTTTTTCATTATTTTTTTTTGTATTGCTTTTTTAATAGTTTAAGGAAAATTGTCCTGGTTTAATTTTATCGCTCTAGTCAAAATAACTTTCTTGATATTTTTTCAACCTCTTTTGTGCAATTATCAAAAATCACTAATCACCTATAAACTTTAAGGTCAATAGATTTTCTCTTTCATTGTATTTTTAGTTAATATATTTAAAAGGTATTTTAAATTTTAAGCCATATTTACATAAATTTATAACAACCTAATTAATAATTAACTTATATTAATATTAAATTCTATTTTATAAAAAAGTTTCTAAAAGAATTAAAATCACTTATCATGCCAATTTTTTGGTAATTTGGCATGCCGACTTGCTATAATATCTAAAATTTCTCATTTTTTGAAATTATAATTAAAATTAAAATAATACACCTTAAGGCTTAATCTTCACACACCAAATGTCTCGTTTGATTTAATATTTTATTAATAATTATAATGGTGGGTTTACTAAACTAATATATCTAATTACTTTTTTTTATATTAACAATTCTAAACATACCTTAGATGTGATCTTTTGAGCAAAAAACAACAATATTTATTGATATATACATAATAATAAAATTACATGTACCACTTCATAACGTGTTATAATTTATAATAAAAAAATATACATTTCAAAATAAATACACACACTAGCCAGATTATTAAAAAATAAATACTTCTTTTTTTGCTATCAAAAATAAGTTTATAATTAAAATATTATCAAAAATAACATTTTTAGTGCGTATTAAGAAAATCTTAAAATTTTTAAAAAAATTTGTTGCACAAAGAACAAATAAATTTTGTTTTCTAAGATCATATAATTATTATTATTAAAAAAAACAAGAAATATGGATGCATTATTCCCACAAAAAAATATTTTTTTATGGTGTTATTTGTAAGTAGGAAAAAAATCTAAAATAAATTACGATTCAACATTATGTAAAATTGCTTATGGGATTGGCTAACATTTTGCTAATGCCCTGAATTCACATCTTGTATGGCTTGCTAATGCTTAGGTTGCTTTTTATATATTTTCACGTAAGCTTCAACCAAACCAAGGATCTTGATAGGATTTATTTTGCCGCTTTTCGCTTTACAAATCTGTACAGGAGTATATTAATACATTAAATAGATTAGAAAATATTTTTTCTAAGTCAAACATATAAATGTGAAAAAATTCATTCCTCACCCAAATATTCTAAGGGATAATATATAAGCCCAAGTTTCTTAAATAACACGCGTCGACAAAAAACCATGTGTAAAAAAAAGAAATTCATAACATCTTGGGGAAATAATCCCCGGGATGGCCTTATGTCATTAACAATTTTTTTGCCTTCGGCTATTTTCTTAAATATATACATCTAAACAATGGCCAAATTTGACTAATTTGCGACTTCTGCGCAATCACTTTTAACCTATATTTTTTGTCTCAAATTATAAAAAATTATATTTAAATATATCAAACTTTTACATCAACATTTAGGTTTTACAGAATATTTGGCACCCCAAAAATAGGTAACGATTATCAGTTGTGAAATAATAATATTTAAAGTTTAAATTAAATATATAAATGATTATTTTCAGTATTTTTTTTTTGTTTTTGATTTCTTTTATGTTTTTAAACATTTTTAAAAAAATTTTAATGTTATTTCATTTACCCTTTTTTATTATCAAACTATGTAAGCCAGTTATAATCATTTAAAATTTTTGTAAAAATATTAAAAAACAAAAAGATTTAAAAACAAAAAATATTAAAAAAATTATTTTTATATTTAAAAAACTGTTAAAATTAAACTTTAAATTATAATTATATTTCACAACGTGCTCCTATGTTTGGGTGCCAAATATTCTATATAACCTAAAAAGTTTGATATACTAAAAATTTTATAAATAAATGTAATATACAAAAATTATAGATTTTTTCTTATATAGGGTATTCTTAAGGCCACAAATCTGTCCATTTGGTCAAATATAGCATGGTATACCTAAGGAAAATATGAGGAATTTACGGAAAATGTATGATATAGTCCACAATGGGAATTATTTTCCCCAATATCATAATTTTCTTTTTTTCACTCATTTTGTCAACCTGTGTAATATGAAATCGATAACAAAAAAGATATTATTTTTTGCAAAATTTAGAGTTGCGTTTTGAATAAAAAATGTTAATAAAAATTACTTTTATAACAGCCCGTTTCATGATTTCCTTGTACTGCTGTTTACCGATTTCACCCTTATTGTAAAAGGGTTTGAGGGCGACTTTAACTTCTTCGGCAACCCTTTGTTGGTGGTTAAGTTTCTGGAAATACTATTTTTTATATAAAAATTAAATAAAATTAACATAAAATATTTACATGATCGATCGCGAAGCGTTTACATTAAGTTTTTATTTTTTGATGCTCATTTTCACTCTGTTAGGAAAACAATGTTAAAATATGAAATGGCGAATATAGAGCTAGAAGACCGCTTTTAGACATTCCTGGATAAAAGTGGATTTATATTTCTTGTATTGTTCATCTAATAAACTATTTTGAGTATTGATGCGGTTTAACGGGTCGGGAAAGGGGGCAGATGATGAAAGCATTTACATTTATGATTGGGATTCGCCAGAACTATAAAACAAAGAGGATAGGGGTGGCAATACCTGACGAAAGGGGGAGAAGTAAATTTATTTTGACAATACAGATGAAACAGAAGATATGTATAAGAATTACGCATTGTTGTTAAATTTAGTTAATGTCTTTAAAAAAATTTTGAATTATAATAATTTAAAAATACCTAATGAATCTATATTGTTTTAATGAAAATAAAATTTAACTGTAACTTTTACTTGTACTTTTCTTATAGTAAGCGCCCATGATGCAACAAAAAAAATGGGGTAAGTAGAAGAGACCAAAATTGACCTACTGAATTAATCCATTATACGTTTTTTCCTCTCCCAATATTTAATTATTGCGCAAAAACAAAATTTTGCATTAATATAATGGTCAACTTTGAACTTTTGAAAGCAAAATGTTAATAATATGCTAAAAATAAGCTCAAAAAATTTTAATCTACAAAAATAGCAAATTTACAAAAAAAAAATTTTACAGATTTTTTGGCAATTAGGCAAAAAAGATTATAAAAATAATAGAATTAAATGCTAATTTAAAAGAAGTCTATATTACATTTAGCTATACGTTGTTCTAAATATTAAGTTGAGGCTCTAAGGAATAAGAATTTAAAGAATTAATATGACCGAAAGTGTCATCAGAAATTTTGTATAAATCTTATATAAAGGTAAAAAGTTAAAATAAAACATACATGAATTGGGGCATAATAAGGGCTCGGAAAATATCATAAATTTTTGTTCGATTCTATCAAAGGCCAGGTTAAAAGGCTAAGTTAGCACATTTTTTTAATTGACCTATGACTTAATAATATCCATCAAAACAGGAAAAACAGAAGCCACATCCAAAATCAGCATAATAAAGGGTTCAAAAATTTTATTTTAATTCTTGCCCAAAATGGGGTCAATCCTGTTGCACCGTAGTTCATGAATGCAAAAAAAACGAACGCAAAATGAATAATTCTAATCAAAAAAGCAATTTCCACCTTTTCTCGTTTTTCAAGTGCCGTGTCGGTTGATGTAAGATTGCTGTTAGTTCCTTGATTTTCGTTTAAATTTACACGGTTCGAAAGTTGCCCGTCAAAAGAGGTTGAGGCCGCTGAGGTACCTAGGGGCATAACAATGTCTTCTTGAGGGTCATACGCTTCTCCTTGAGAAGATTCATCTTCACGAGTGTAATTGAGTTGCACATTGTCGGAATACTTTTGATTCAATCGACTGTTTGGCGGTACAGCTTGGGATTGATGAGGATATAGGGGGAGCTGAGATGATTGGTTCGTGGGTTGATGCATATCGTCTCGTTGGTCCATGAGACAAGTGTTTGATATTTCGGCTATAATAATGTATAGTTAAATTATTCCAATAAATGTAGCGATAAACAAATTACAAAAATTTGCTAATGCCAGAGCTGGGAAAAACCCATTTTTTGACTAAGCTTAAATTTTTGACCAAAAATTTTATGACAGATCAAAAAATTAAATTATAAATATATACAAAAATTAAGCAGAAAATCGTAAATCTTATAAACATTTTTTTATTAAAGCTAAAATCCTTTATTTTTACTAAATTCGAAAAATAAAAAAATGAGTTTAGCCCAAAAATGGGTTTTTTCCCAGCTCTGACTAATAAAAAGAAAATAACAAAAAAGGTTTCGAGTGAGCCATACCATTCATGCGTTTAACTTTCAACGCAAGGTTTTCTTTGATGGAATATACGGCACGGCTAAGTTCACGGGCGATATCTTGTTGTCGTTGGATGACCTCCTCGTCGGGACCGTTTACATTTTCGTTAACGTTTTGACGCGAATGTTGTTGATGTCGATGGGAATTGGTTCGATTTGGGTTGTGTTTTAGGTGTGGGTCAAGGGTATTTGCTATTGCATGTTGCGGATTTTTGTTTCTAACCGAATGCAAAATATTATGTCTTGATTGTGAATTAGAGGGCGAAGCTGGTGAACTACCACCGCCCTCAGAAGTTTGATCTTCTTTATACAGCCCCGCTGGGACGTATAAACCCAAGGGGGCTGTATTAACAAAATTGTCGTGGACAGGTTGCTTCGAATGAGGGTGTTTGTTTTTGGAAATGTAAGTATCTTGGGACGGAACAATTTTATGGCGGCGTTTAGAGGTGTCGTCTTTGTCAGCCCGTTTCGTAGCTGAGTCAATGTTATCTTTATTGTGTATTTCAGCCAACATTTTTTGATATTCAAATTCTGCCGGCGTAGTTGGTTTATGTTTTTCGATGAGTGATTTGAGAGCTGAAAGTTTAGTCGGCGCTTGATTATCACTTAAACTTAGTTTAGTTGATTGTTTTTGGGGGGCTGACACGTCTTTTCTTTTATCATAACTTTTAGTGGTAGTCTTGTGAGATGATTTTCCAGCTGTGGGTAGGGTAGGGGCTTCTTTTTCCGATAGTAGTTGAACGTCGGAATCAGAACCATCCTCGTCTTCAGTGAGACTGGGCAAGGCAATAATTTTAGGTGCAGGTAGATTGGATTTCTTGTTTACGACATCCTTTGTCGCTTTCGATGAACCTTTATCCTTTTTGAAAGTGCTATGAGATGAGACTGTTTTATGCTGACTATGACTTTTACTTCGAGAGGATCTATCGAAATCCTTGTAGTTGGATGAATGTAAAGATTTTTGTGCCGCTGGATTCTCCTTACTTGATCGCAATTTTTCAGTACGGCCATGTTCTTTACCCTCATGTCGGGATTTATCACGACTTTTACCGATAATATTAGAATTTTCTCCTCTTGCATTTTGAAGATTTGAGTTGGCTGTTGATTTAAGTTCAGTATGCTTTTTGGCATTTTGAGATGCTACATCTTTGAAAGTCGTTTTTGAAGAATGTTTGTTTTTGCTTTTATGTTGTGACTCCGCATCTTTTGATAATTTTGCTTTCTTTTCAGGTGTTTGCTTTGTAATGCTACTGTCACGAGGTCGGTCACTTTTGTGAGTGAGGTCTACCTTGGTTTTAGAGATGGTTTGTGAGTCTTTCTCAATATTCAAATGAGCATTGGAAGATTTTTTATTCGTAACGGCGGATCCTGATTCCGGAACCTTCCTCGAAACAAGGGCATCGTGTCTCCTCTTAGGGTGTGAAGTCTTTTTTCGCCCGCTGGATTCGTTAGAGGACGTCTTATAACTCGGTTCTTTCTTCCTGCGTCTCTCTTCTTCGTTCTTTCTTGACGCAGATTTTTGAGAGGCAGCCTCGGGCCTAGATGAATTCTCAAGTTTGGTTAGGCCATCCTTTTCTGTCGTATTTTTATGTTTCATAGAGATGACTTTGCCAGTCTCAGGCTGTGGAAATATTTTTTGAGCGATTTGTTCTATTGTTTCGGATATTGCACTTTTATCCTTTTTAATGTCGTGTTTTGAGATTGGGTCAGACAAGGCGGTTGAATCTATAACCAAAAAAGTAACTTTTTTGTTTCTAATGCTATAGGCAAAAGACTTATTTTAATAGCTACCGTAGCAAGATAACTTCTAAAGAAAATGATAGCAAAAGCCTTAATATAAAAACTGCCTCGATGCAAAATATACTTCAAAATAATACTTTTAGGGGCGAGATTAGGATTGGCGGAGGTAGTGTTAGGAAGAAAGAATGACGATTTAAATTGTGAAGGGAGAGTTGGTGCGGTAGCGTTAATGAAAGTATTCGAACTTTCATGATCTATATATAATATACAGTTTTTTAGTTGACAACAATAATTACCTTATTCAAATAGGTCTACATTAATTAAAAAAAGTTCTGCACTATTTAAAAAACTACAGTAAAAAAATCTAACTATGACCTTATCTATAATGAATCTCCAATTTAAGACCTACATATCCTATGAAATGTTTGTTATATGAGACCAATAGATTCTAAAAACAATAAATAGTGAAATGCTTTTCTTCTTTAATTTTTTATCTAGAATGATGAAGCTCCAATATCCGCATTTGAGTTATATACATAATCCGCGTCTTTCTAGCCACCATCTTTTACCCAATTGAAATAAAATATTTTCAATGTTAATAATATTCAAAGTTTAACATTATTGTTTAGTTATACATTAAATTATTTTTTCCAATTTTAGTATTTTGATTCCCATTTTAATTTTACCATTTTTAAGTTCCACGTTTATAGTAAACTTACAAAAATTGGCAAAAAGAAGTAGTAAAAATCCAAATGATTTAACTTTGATCTGATTTATATGTGAGAATTATGTCGAAACAATATAATAAATGATAAAAACCCATATACTAATAATAAAAAGTTCACAACACCATGGCAAGCATGTTATAAAGTCATATAAAAATAAAATATGTGATCAATATTCCTTAACATTACACAGGTCAACAAATATTAATGTCAGAAACGTGAATTTTATGAAAATATAAAAGAATGCATACCCATGTAGGCCTAATCTCATATATATTTTTCGTTTTTCTTAGTTTCTTCCGTCTTTGGCTCCTTAGATCCGCTTATAACGAAAAATGGCCATTTTGACCAAATTTACAGATCTAAATAAACCATAAATAGAAAAATTTAAAAATCTTTTTTGCATATAAAAATCCCTTGTAACTTATATTTATAATCACAAATAATGAGAAATAAATTTTATTAATATATCAAGCTCTTACATCGGCATTTAGATAATACAAAATATTTCGCGTCTAAACTTAAATACAATAAATTATCGGTTTTTAATGAAAATATTATTTGAAGTTTGAATTTAGCAGTTTAACTATTGTGAATATGCAAAAATTAAATTTCAATTTATTTTTGTTTTTAAATCTTTTTTGTTTTTTTAAATGTTTATACCTGACTAACTTAGTTTTATTAGGAAAAACGGTAAACGGATTTGATATTCCCTAAGATGGCAATCTCTGTAGTTAACTTATAACTCTCAAAAAATTGTTGATCTGTGTTAGATTATAACAAATAAAAAGAGAATTATACTAAAAACAAAGTATTGAGATACCTTGCGCTACAGTTTGCCTTGCCGGCTCTTTTAAAGAAACGGTCGCGTCGGCCGAAGAGTCTGGCAGAAAAAGTTTGTTGGCTGCGTTGGATAAATCGGAAGGGCTGTCTTCGTTATCAAATACACGTGAAAGTAAAGAAGGCGCCGTAAGTTGAGGTTTCTTACCTAACAAGGTAAACTTACAAGGTTGAGGTGGTCCGGGCAATGGTAATTCAACCTGTTCCAAATTTTCGCCATCATTAAATTTGAAAGACATCCGGGATGTCGGGACAGACAACGAGAGATGATTAACGGAATTATTGGCCGTTTCGTTTACATTCATAGTTTGAGTTTTATTGGAGAGGTTGTCGGCATCTGTTAAATTGTTGGAAGACGTTTCGATGGATGTAGATATCGAGGGCGGTAGAGTTATAGTTGATATCGATAATAGATCCGCAGATCCGCTATTAGTTGTCGTTGTAGGTAGTTTTAGTGGCCTTTCGGAGTTTTCGGAACTAGTTAAGGGTAATATCGGAAACAGGGGCTTAAATCGAAGCGTGAGCGGTACGGGGGGAGCTGGTACATGTTCTTTGGAAGGAAGGTTTAAAACGAGTGGAATTGATGGGTTGATGACCACGGAACTATGACTCGGGCCACTGGGAAAGCGGGGAGGCGTGATTGAATAAAGGGGCGGGGGAGGAGGTAAAGGGTGAAAGAGGGTATCGTTAGAAATCGTATTAGAAATATTTAAATGAGGATTCATTTCACGTAAGAACGAAGGTATCTCAGGAAGTGTACTAAGAAATGCTTTAGGGCTAGATTGAGAATCAATGTGTGTTTCTATGTTCGGCTTTGTAATATTGAGAGGGGACGAAATTTTTATGGTCGTAGGGCTAGTAAAAGCGGTGGGATTTGTAAGGAATTCGGGAGGTTTAATAGCCAATTCTGTGTCACCATCGGTTGATAATTTTCGAAAGATCGGTGGCTGAATACCCAATTTTCGTGGCACGATTTGATTTTTATGATTATTACCGGCATTGTTGTGAGATTCGCTAATTTTACCATTATCGCATTTTCGCGCATCCAACGTGCGCTCGTTAAATGTCGATGATGGTTGCATAAAAAAGGGTAGGGGTGGTGGGACAAGAGGTGGAAGATGCCCTTGATATGATTCTCGAGAGGCTGAAGGTAGAGGCGAGCCCATACTCCCATCTGGTGAGACGGGAGTTGGGTCAAAGGGGTCATAAGGAAGAGCGGGCGGGGCTATATTGAGCACTGTTGGCGTTGGGGGAGGCTGTGGGACAGCATTGAATGGAAATGGCAGTTTATTAAGGTCTTTTTGGGTAACTTTCGCTGTGCTTGCTTGTTTATCGTAATCTTCTTCATCGGATAATACAATTAATTCCTTCGTTTTTAAACGTGCCGGCTTCTTATTAAATTTGGTATTTGGAATTTCTTGTATAACCTCGATTTCCGTTTCGAATGATGTATCGCCCTCTTTAGCCGGCGTAGATGAGCTACAGTTAGGCGAATTACGGTCTTGAGGCGATCGGGCTGTATTAGTTGCCCGAGGGGAATAAACAAGCGGCGAAGATACGGGATGTGGTGATAAGGCGGGAGAAGGCGAATGGGTGCTGGAACTGGAGGAAGGAAGTAGGTAAACAACCTTTTTCGCTCCCGGTGGTAGCATTGGGCCCGCACGACCATTATCGAAAAAGGTGTCATACCTCCTCGTTCCTCGACAGTTTTCGTCGTTCACAGGAAGATTGAGACCGTGTTCTACCCTGTATTTGTTGTGACTACCTTTGTATCTATGTTGCTGTAAATCGGAATTTTTGCCTTCTACCCGATGGCGATTCCTTTCCCTCCTCGACTCATGGGTTAATTCATTTTTCCTTTTTTCTCGTGTCTCGTCTTGTTCTTTTTCTCTGTGTCTGCGCTTCTCCTTTTGCCGATGTTCCTTTTTAAGATGTGCTTCTTCGCGATGAGGATGTGTACGATCGTTTTTCAAAGAGAACGCTGGTTGATTTTGAACAAAATCACCTGCTTTGTTTAAAATCTTATCTTTAGCATCTGAAACCTCGTGCAAATTTTTAAATTTTTGTGACGATTCGGAAGGATGCATGTCATTGGTCGGCGTATTACCCGCTTTTGCATTTTTAAGGGGCTCAAGGTTTAAACTTGTATTTGGAATGACAATTTCTTCGTTAAGCGAGTCCCGCTTCAAAGGTAATTCATCACGAGCTGCAAAGAGAATAATAAATCATATGAAATTTGACAAAAAGGTTAATATTTATCACATTAATTTCTTCATCGAATACCTTTTTTGGGTATGTTTTCAAACTCTTGAGAAGCAATCGATTTCGGTTTAATTTGGGGCGACGGCACAAACTTTATAGAAAAAAATAAATATGTTAAATAAATAAATGTAAATAAATATCAATTTAAATAAATTTTAATAAATAATTAAATAATTAAATAAATAAACAAATAAATATATTAGTAAATGAAAGAATAAGACCAATAATAAAACAAATAAAAATGCAAATACAATTGAATTGACAAATAAATAGTGACCTTTTAAAGGTAATATTTAGATATCATAACTGTTTTTCAAAAACAATACTTTGTTAATTTCCGATTGACTTGGGTGTTTTGGCGTTACAGCTTTGGAACTCTTCAAATCTAAAATTTCACGATGCCGATGTTTCCGGTGATCTAAATATGTATATTTTTAATTAAAAGATAAAAACTATATTAAATAGCAAATAACCCTAAATAAGTGTAAAAATCAAAATGTTATCCTAATTTTTGCATTTAAACTTAGAGAGGCGTGAAAAATATGAATAAACCTTCATCATCAGGTTGTTGATGATCACGATGACGCGTATAATGCTCAGATGAAGTTTTACGCTCCTGCGAATTATTGCGTCTTTCGGAAGATCGCCTTTTATTAGGTGAAGGTGTAATGTTATGTTCGTTTTGCCTAATATTAGAGCGATGTGTCTTGGGCGTTTGTCTTTGGGTGTAAGGCGCATTAGGTGAGCTATCCCTAAGATTATCGGTGTGAGAAAGGAGTCGTTTTTGACTTTCGATGAGAGAACTCAAAAATCCACCCACACCAAAGTTACGGCGATCATTTGGAGGTGATTTATTATCCATGGATGATGATGAGGGATGGGGTGAGGGTTTACCTCCGATTCGATTAGGAACAACAACTGTAGATTTAACAAATGTCCCCGGAGAAGGTTGAGCGTGCTTAGTTACTCCAATATTGGCAGCCAGTGGACGTACTATCCTGTTCTCATGGCGAGTGGATTGGGCCGGAAGAAGTGTGACAATGCGCCTAAAATCAAAACTAATATAAAAACAAACATAAAAGCAAAACTTTGAAATCGGAGAAAAATAGGCTTATATCCAATATAAATTTATAGGTTTTTAGCAATACCTATTAGGAGATGATTTTAGGGATGTCAGTGTATTAGATGCGTGTTTTAAATTAGGGAGAGATCTCGCAACAGTCGTAGGCGTAGGTGAAGGCGAACGACTAGGGCTAGGCGTAAACAGCGGACCTTTAGAACGACCTAAAAGAGATAAAGAATCACCACTCACGGGGTGAAGTCTAAACTTTCGACGACTTTGTCGTCTAGACTTGGTCTGCGATGAGGTTGATGGCACAACGGGCTAAAAAATCAACCAAATATAAGATTGATCCATAATTTTAAGGATTACCCATGAAATGTTAAAAATTAACAAAGATGACTCTGATATTAAAAAACAAAACTTATCTTTGTTGAGCTATATTAAAATTAACATGTATATGCAAGACATTAATATATTAGAAGATGCATACTAGCGTATAAGCAAAGGTCAAATATTCAAAAATAAGGCGTATAAGTTTGTTAAGGATTTCAATATTTCTTATTTTAAGTTTTAAACAATCACCTAAACAATTAGGAAACTGAAAATAAAACACACAATAAAAAATACTTCGGATTTGATGGAAAGTTTAGCCTTCGCGCGGTCCCGGGTCCGTTTTTTAGCCAAGGCTACGGTCTTTTTGTACCGCAGCCTGCGATTACGCATCCTACGTTTTTTACGCGGTGAAGAAGCATCCTTTTTCAGGGGCATGAGGCCACCCTTAAATCGGCGTTTGAATTTGAACCTAATTTTGTTACGCTTTGTCGGGAGCGGATTTTGTCGAGTAGGCGAAATAAATTTGGATTTTTTGCCGGCAGACATTTTTCGTTTTTTACTTTTCCTCTTTTTAGAGGCTGCTTTTAGGCGCTGAGCCGCTTTTTGGCGCCTATCCTTGAGAGCTCGAAGTAATTCTGTAACGCGAGCATCACTCTCATTTGAAGGTTGAATTTCGAGATGGTTCGAAAACTATGATCAACATAAAAATAAGCTTTTGGTAAAAAATAAAATATCAAAAAACCAAGCAAGTAATTTTTATATAAACATATGTACAAAAGATTTACAAAAACGGTAAAAACTTTCACACCGTTGCAACCGACTATAAAAACACACAGTATTAAGAGTCTTGAACTAAAAGAGCGAGCCGTTGTTAAAATAGGGTAACAAGGACAGGTTTTTAGTAATCATATGACAAATACCTAGGGGATTCATTATGATATCGTATATTAAATATCAAAAATCCTATTTCAAAGCTCTTAGCTAAATCCTATCCCTTAATGAATTGTAAATCCAAATATTTTAAAAAAACTAAATGAATCGATTGGTAATTATTGAATTAACTTTGTCAGGTTTAAATTCTTCATCTTCATTTTCACTGACGCTGCTACTATCATCATCAAGATCAATTTCTTCCTCGATGTCGGTCGTTCCGTCGTCCTTAGAATAAGAGTTAAGTCGCCGTTGGGACCGCGTGATTCGGTTATGCGCCCGATTATGGAAAATACGGGCGCGCACCCTTTCACTAGCTTGGGTTCGGGGCACAACGGCACTCCTTTTGCGGGCCTGACGGGTTTGTTCCTATGATATTTGAAGGGTAACTTTTTTATGTTAGGTGGCATGCAATCAAACATATTTGCAAAAATTAAATTAATTAACAAAAAATATTGTTATAAATCTGTTTTATGGAATTTCAAATAAAATCAGCAATGACAATATTATGGTTTTTAACGGTTAAACCTTAAGAAATATTACCTAGTTAACAAATGTGTTTAAAACAGGCCTTGTTTTAAGGGTTGTGGCCTATATTAATTTTTCTCACTAAACAATCTAAATACACATGGCTCATGGTTATTTTATTACATTCATCATTAAGGATTCAGCGTTATGTAACATCTACATATTTGGTTAATGTTAAAAAAAAAAATAAATTTTTACGCATAATAAGAATAGAAAAAAAATGCGCAACTTGGGTAGCCTTCTTAACCGGTGATCGTGTGCGTGAAGAAGTACGGGACGTTGGTAATTTATTTGGCGATTGCTTAAGATTAGACCTAAGGTTATGTGCCGCACGTTGTAGCGAAGTAGTAGGTTTATCATCATCATCATCATCAAAATATTCCAGCTCCCCAGGGCTTATTTCATCTTCCGATCTAATAGGCACAAGAAAAGAATGAAAGTGTTATGGTATTAAAAAAGGTTAAAATATATGAAATTAAATTTATTAAAAATTAATAGTTTTAAGATATTTGACTTAAGGGCACGTGCAAAGAGAGTTTTTATTTTCGTGAAATTTTGAAAATTTTAAAAATTTATTATTTTTAAAAATTTTTTCAAAAATTTTTAATTTCAGAAAAAGCATTTTATGTGCATATATTGAATTTGGCAACATTTTGAAATTTTGCGTTTTATAACTAAAATTTTTAAAAATTGTGAAAATTTCACGAAAATAAAAACTCACTTTGCATGTGCCCTAAGTAACATTAATAATAATATAAGATATATCTTAAATGGGTATTTATATAAAAATGGTAAAAACAAAAAAAAATATTTACTAAAGAATATTATCCCAGTTTTTATTCATTTTACAAATTTTTTATATAATAAGACACAATTTTAAAAATTAATTAAATGTAAATGTAAAAAATAGTAACTTGAGGGCAATTCTTCCAACGGCTAAGCGTTTAGACCTTTTTGGGGTTTCTATAAAACACATATAAATATGAAAGAAATCAAATGGTACAAAATATTTAAATGCAAAATTATGTCTTTAAAATAATCCTCATTTCATTACCAATGCTAACGTTAGAAGAAGCATCGCTACTAGATTCACCAGAGGGACTAGAACCTTGATCACATTCTGGACAATACCATTCACCCATTGGAATTTCCTCCAGTGGGGGTGTAAGACAATCCATGTGGTACCTTAAAAATAAAATGATATATAAATTCAGATTTTAAATTATGACTTTAACCACAGATTATTCAAACTATCTGTTTTAAAAATAACATGCCCCTCTATAGTATAGCATAAAATAATTGGCCTAAAAATGAATCATGAAAGAATATTAAAATGCATGCAATAAAATATCTATGTATTAATAAAAAAAATGTTTCATTTATAAAATAAGGTACCCATTATCACATTCATCACACAATAAAAGAACATCTTCTCTATCTCCTCTATGACATACTTCACATATTGTAGTTATTTCAATATGTTCTTCTACAGGTTTCTTTAATTTAACTCTTATCTAAAAAGGTATATTAGGTGTTAATATAATATATAAAACTTTTTAAAATTATTAAATGTTAAACTTTTTTATAAATTGTTCCCTCAAAAGAATGTCTTGCATAGATCATTTCAAATGCTTTTCTGTCAATCGGACATGTGGTAACATTCTATTATAAATTAAAAAAATTTAACATACTTTAGCCCATTCAACAATGCATTCTAAGCAAAAACTGTGATCACAATTGTTAGGTGATCCAATTGCTTGATCATCAAAATTAACCAAGCAAATTGGACATTGCCCATTTTCGTCCTCAGATAATTCTTTCATGCTGTCTAAAATTAAAAAATGTTATAATTGTATTTTCATAAAATATGTTGTCTTAATAAATACTTTTCAGTTCTTTTTCCAATTTTTGTTTAACTCGTAAAAGATTTTGTAAATCTTCACCTATATTTAATTTATAACTAATGTACCATTGGGAATAATTTCTTCGTTGTCCTCGGGCTGACCTTTAAATATTAATAATAAAGCAAACTATTTACTTTGATCTGAAACAATTTTCAAAAGATATTTTTCTTGATCAGAGTCGGACATATATTTATGTCAGCTTCA
Source organism: Acutogordius australiensis (assembly GCA_030555515.1). Lineage (NCBI taxonomy): Eukaryota > Metazoa > Nematomorpha > Gordioida > Gordea > Gordiidae > Acutogordius > Acutogordius australiensis. Next base: position 17,548,027 of record CM060242.1, on the reverse strand, counting down.
ACCATAAAAAAACGATCCGTGTATGAATGCAAAACTGAAGGCAAAATAATGCATGTGGCCGTGGCTTGGCTAGTATTTTAAAAAAAAATTAAACACATTTGGTTATCAATAAAATGGCTAATGTAAAAAAAATTTAAAAAACTAAAAATTTATTGGGTATATTCTATAACATCCAAATTACATTATTTCTTAATATTAGCCGTTAAAATCTTTTTTAATTGTTTTTATGTATTTTAAAATTAGTAGTAGCGGCAGTATTAGGCGTGACTTGTAAATGCCTTGTTTTTTTTTAAAAACAAAAAATTATTATCTGTAAATAGGCGTTTTTGACACGTTTTATTGAAGGCGCCCAATAATGCAAAATGCATATAATCATTGTGTCTTTATACTTTTTTTGTAAAAATTAAATCAAACTTGATAATTGGTGGACACAAAAAAATATTGAGAGTTAGCTCTAAATAGATATTTAATAAATTAAACTGCAAATATTTTGAGGCAATTTTAAATGGAATTGTGACATGAAGAAAAAGATGAATAGTAAAAAGTGAGGCCAAGAAAATATAAATTCTTTGAAAGGCATTTATAACAATATTTTATTTAAAATTAAAGGAGAGGTTTGTATTACAGTAATTTATATATTTTGTACAATTTAGAGACAGTTTGAAGGAATAATATAACTTCAAGAAGCTGAGATGAGAAAGCTTTAATCGCATTGTTATTTTAATTGTAGTTTTAATAGCCACTTTACCATTTACTTCGTTAATTAACATGATACGTTAAAGTGTTAATATATATTATATTAATTATATAATTTACAGTGATAGCTACCAAACAACTATCGTCGGCAATTACCAATCTACTAATGTAGTTTTAACAGCCTTAAACCTTTATGGAATCCTATATATACCCCTAATATTCATATTTTATTTTTAATATATATGGATTAATATCAATAAGATGGTATTTGTTTCAAGGACATGAAAATTATGATATTTGCAAGAAAGAGAAAAACTATGAGTAAAGTAATGATTACTCAAGTCAACAATTTTTTGAGAGTTATGAGTTAAATACAGAGATTACTGCCATCTTAGGGAATGTTAAATCCGTTTACCGTTTTTCCTAATCAAACTTAGTTAGTCAGTTATAAACATTGAATATTTTAGGAAAAAAGGTCAAAAAAGAATTAAAAACAAAATTAAATTGAAATTTGTTAAATTCAAACTTCAAAAAATATTTTTATTAAAATCCGATAATATATCGTGTCGTATTTAAGTTTGGACGCGAAATATTTTGTATTATCTAAATGCCGATGTAAGAGCTTGATATATTAATTTTTATTCCATTATTTACTAGAATATGTGACCCGGCTTCGCCCGGGATATCCCTTTATTATTGCATGCTTATTAACGCATTACCCTAACTCAAATGCTTTGCCCATTACTCGACCAATATAAACTAAATGAGGCTAAAAATTTTATGGAAAATAAAGGTGAGTATATTTAATATTCATCAATAAAAAATAAGGTAATTTACTAAATAAAAAATTCGAAACCGCACCTTAAAAAAACGAATATTATGGATATTTGGAGTTTTGGCATGGAGATTATAAATTTATATTATCAAAGTGTCGCTCAACTTTACTTTAAGGAATTTGAGGTTTAAAAATTTGAATACGCTCTATTTTTGATAAATTTTGGCTGAATTGAGCGAAGTTTTAAGCAAGCCTACACTAAATTTACAAACTTTCATTTAAAAAGCTGATGTTTCTCATTAAAAAATGGTCATTTCTGGACTTTCAAACATTAATATCTTAAAAACTATAAGCGAGCGACAATTTTTAACAAAAAATTCGGGTTCATGGCAATATTGACCTAGAAAAAATTATTTTATAGTCAGACTTTTGAGGTAATCGAACTCGAGTAAAAAAACCCAATTTTTTGAAAAGTTATAAAATATCGTATCTTAATAATGGAAGTAGCTAGAGGTCTGAAGTTTTTCACGTGCATTAATAGGATTATACTTGATAAAGAATAAAAATTTCAATAATATTTTTTGACAAAGTGGAACAAAGATAATTGCAAATTAGTTAATTTAATGAGATAAGAAAGATGAGATACATAAAATTTATAGCAAGTTTAAGAATACAGTTAAAAAATAATTTGTCAAAGGAAAAAAATGTTATTATTTGGGTATAAATATCAAAAATATTTTTAAAATGAATAGGATTATATCTAATATTCAAAATTTTAAATAAAATATCTTGAAAACACTCCTGTTTTAATCTTTTTTTAAATTTCTAGTTATATCTTAAAATGAAAATCATACCTATAATATGCAGTAAATGGGCCAAATTGACAATAAAAAGTTTATACTAAAAAACATCAATATCAAACTGAAAAAAATTCTATGAATAATTAAATATAATTTTATTAATATTTATTATATAAAAAGGATAATGTGTAAAATTTTAGTTATTTCCAGTACTTTTGCTTTAATGAAGATGAAAGATGGAAATAAAAATTACAATAATTTATATTTTCTGACAAAAAGTTAAATATACAATAATTTTAAGTGCTATTTATAATGTTTATCACAAATTATTTGCTATATAGCATCAAAAATATTTAATCAAAAAAAACTAAATGCAGAGATAGCTTTAAATTTAAGATTAACTACTTTATAAAAATACAAAAGTAAGAATGTACCTGGCCAGACTTTGGTGACAATGATTTTAATATTTCATTCTAAAAAAATAATAGATATGAATTGATCATTTCTGGACTTTCAAACGTTAATATCCTAAAAACTATAAGCGAGCGACAATAATAGAAAATTCGGGATTTTCAAGGCAATATTGACCTAGAAAATTTTTTTTTAACGACTTTGGTCTGGGGTCGTTGTATTAGAAATTAGCCTATAATTTAAAATTGGTTGTGTCTATCTAACATACGAAATTTAGAAATCATATGGTATTTGAAATTAAAAAATTAATATTAAATATAAAACTATAATTAATATAAAAGATAATATTGATAAACATGTTAAATAAAAAGAATATTTATTACCGTTAATTATATTTCTTGGCTATTATAGTGAAATTTCTTATAATGTACGTTTTATGTACCTTTCGGTAACTGATGCATCATAACTCGGCTCCTATATACTCTAAGAGGCGGAAATTTGCATCGAATTTCAAAACCTTCTTAAATAAGCTATTAAAATTTGAAAGTATTTTATAGTCAAAATTTTGAAATAATAGAACTCGAGTAAAAAAACCCAATTTTTTTGAAAAGTTTTAAAATATCGTATCTTAATAATGGAAGTAGCTAGAGGTCTTAAATTTTTCACGTGCATTAATAGGATAATACTTAATATGGAGTAAAAATTTCAAAAATATTTTTTTATTATTTTGGTCGTAAAACGTTTTTTTCGTTTTAATTAAGAAATATGCACACCTCGTGGATAAAAACAAAAAATTTGCCATCTCAGACACCTTTTACACAAACGATTTTTTTTTTCGTCGATTTTGAACGGTAATCACTAATACTCGAAAATTTCATTTCTAATAATATAGATAACGGAAGTAGCTAGAGGTCTGAAATTTTTCATGTGCATTAATAGGGATATACTTGATATAGAGTGAAAATTTCAAAAATATTTTCCAATTATTTTGGTCGTAAAACGGTTTTTTTTATTTTAATAAAAAAATATGCACACCTCGTGGATAAAAACTAAAAATTGGCATTCCCAGACACATTTTACTTAAACGATTTTTTTTTCGTCGATTTTGAACGGTAATCACCAAAACTCGGGATTTTCATTTCTAATAATATAGGATAACGGAAGTAGCTAGAGGTCTGAAATTTTTCACGTGCATTAATAGGGATATACTTAATATAGAGTAAAAATTTCAAAAATATTTTCCAATTATTTTGGTCGTTAAACGTTTTTTCGTTTTAATAAAAAAATATGCACACCTCGTGGATAAAAACAAAAAATTTTCCATCTCAGACACCTTTTACACAAACGATTTTTTTTTCGTGGATTTTGAACGGTAAACAAAAAACCTCGAAAATTTCATTTTTAATAATATAGATGATTAAAAATATAAGTTAAAAGGGATTTTTATATGCAAAAAAGATTTTTAAATTGTCATTTTTCGTTATAGACGGTTTTAAGGAGCCAAAGACGGAAGAAATTAAGGAAAACAAAAAATATGCATGAGAGGCCATCATGGGGATGCATTGTTTTATGTTTTCATAAAATTCACGTTTCTGACATTGATATTGTTGACCTGTGTTATAGAAAGACCTATTTGATCGTGTCCTAAATTTGCCAATTAATTTTAATATTAACCTATACTGACGGGAAAAAAGAGGAACTAGCCTATCTGTTTAAGGATGCGAGGTCAGCTCTTTGGCCAACATTCTAGGTTGTCTACATTACATTTTATATTATTATTCGTAAAGTTTACAGATATAGACACTTTTCTATTATAGATTGTCATTTTAATTTTAGAAGTATTTTAAAGTGATAACAAACAAACGACTATCGTGACCGAACTGATTTACAACATCTATACTTTTGCTAATGTGATTCTAACGAGTGGCTTTAGACCTTAATGAAATCCTAAATATACAAACCTTAAATTAATCTATTATTATTTTAACACTAATTTTTACAAGTTTTTTTTAATCGACGAACATATTTAAGAAAATTTAAAAATTACACTAATAGCACTTAAGATCAAAATAATAACTTCCTTGATACGGACATCTATCTATCCCATGATTAAATATGCTTCTAAAAATGGTAATCTCTAGAAAAAGCTCCCGAAGGCGCCTAAAAATATAACAATTTAATAGTTATTTCAAGAAATACAATTAAGATTTAAAAAATTCCAACATTGAACAATATTAAATCCGTTCCGTCTTTATGAGGAAATATTATGCAAATAATTTAGGCTACTTTATGGTTCATAACAATGAAACCAATAGCACGGTAATGCAAAACTCAAGCTAAACCAGGAATCATGTGTTTTCATACTTTTTAAAAAAAAAATTAAAACAAAATAAGGAATGGCCATAGAAATAGAAAAACATTCATTTTATTTATTTCTGCTTTGTGCAATTAAAATTTACAGTATACAAATTTCTTCCCTATCTGTCATGGAATATATTGCCACATCCCAGTTAGGAATGTTTCTAAAAGTATATGGGTCAACTTTCAGAGCTACAGGTAGACAAGTGTATTTAGTCTTTAAATAAAATTTAGGATTTAAGCTGGACCCTTTAGCTGACTAATTCAAAGCCTAAAGGGGAATGTCTGCGCTTTTTATACTTCAACCATGAATAATTTTGCATTTTTTTGAGTGAATTAATGTGAACGTGTTAAAAGGTTGTGTTAAATATTGTACAAATAAACATACTTAAGCACTTATAAAAATTAAGGTAGCTTGTAGAATAGGGTAAAAATAAATTTGTCACTTGGTTAGGCTTTTTTCTACATCTGATCAACCTGTTGTTTAATTTAAATTGGTATACGCCATTTGGAAATTTTGTAAAAAAAAATAATAAGGGCACTTTTGCACCGGAAGTAGTGAATCAAATAATGACGGACAGGTTAAGTCAATTTATAAAATTTTGGTTGAATCCAACCTTAGCAAATAAATCGGATAACAAGATAGGCTCAACATTAATGCAAAATCAATTTTACGAATTCGATTACATTTGCAACCATGAGAGATTCAAAAATTGCATGTTATTAAAATGCTTCTAGATAAAATAGTCCGGTGCGCACCACATGCTTGCTATAGATATGCTTTGAGCGCCTCGGTTCATTCGTCTAGAATTGTGCCTTAATATAGCAGGTGTCCTTGAATCCTTTCTTACATAACGCCTGTTTTTAATCCTGGCCCCTGACACTGAACATTATAAGTATGCTCTAATTCTATAAAAATTTAAATTGAATTTTTTTAATTTATTAGATTTTTGCATATAGCTTGCTAAATTATAAAAATGTTAAAAGCTAAATTAAAAGATTTTGACTTTTTTTTCATAAACTTTAATGTTTATTAGTGCAAGTATATTTGATTAATAACGGTCTGTCATACAATTTTTCTTATTGGCGGCGTATCCCACCTAAATATAAATCTGGAAAGATAGAGTGGGGAATGTTAAATTTTATTTTGGATAACATAACTGCTTCAAGGTAATGCATTTAGAACAAATAAATATTTTATCATTCGATTTATATATAATATATAATTTAAATGCAAAATTAACATAAGTTGTATATAAAATTGATAAGAAAATTATAATTTATTTAAAAATTGAATAATTTATAAAATTTGAGATTGATTTTTTAAATGAGTGAAACCATTGAAATATTAAAACTTACATCTTTTTTCATATATTTTAGCATTAAACGCAACATTTATGTATCGCCGAGACATTAATTTAAATGCATTAACCATGATTCACGATTTAAACTTGCGAAAGTTAAAATAAGTCGCAAGTTGTAGAAATACAAACCTTTATTCAAATCTTAAGAAAAGGTGAGGTTCGCAGTGCCTATAAATCAAATAAGTTTGTCATTGATAGCAAGTGAAAGATAATTTTGCCTGTCAATTGGATTAGAGGACATTTTAGATATTTAATAACAACTTATTTTAAATACAAAAAGTGTCTTTCAGGCAGTGATTGATACCAGAACTTAAACTCAGCACTTTTTATTATTGTTTTTCAGGCTGGTACTAACCATTCAAAATTTATATCAACTTTTGTGAGCTGTGCTAATAGGTTTCATTTGTTTTAACTATTTTCCTATTTAGGTAATATACAAAAAAACTAAAGGTTTTATCAAATTTTTCCACTTTTATTTTTGTAATTTCGATAATAAAAATTAGGTAAATAAATCAGGGAGAACAGGTTAACTGACAAAATTATGAAATTAAAGTTAATCGAACAGGCCTAACCCCCTTTCTTGTTTTGTTTCAACCTTGGATGCATAGATATATTTATAATGTAATTTATATACATTATTGATGAAGACTATATATTACACAGGTCAACAAATAAATGTCACACAAAATAAGTTTATGAAAAAAGAATGCATTACTATGATAGCCTTATCTCACATATCTTTTTTGTTTTTCTTAGTTTCTACCGCCTTCGGCTCTTTAGATCCGTCCATAACGAAAAATGCCCTTTTTGACCAAATTGACAGTTCTTAACACTAAAAAGAAAAAAATTAAGAATATTTTTTTGATATTAAACTCCCTTGTAACTTATATTCATCATCACAAATAATGAGAAATAAATTTTGTTAATATATCAAGCTCTTACATCAGCATTTAGATAATACAGAATATTTCGCGTCCAAACTTAAGACACGATATATTATCGGTTTTTAAAAGAAATATTATTTGAAGTTAATTTAATAGATTAGCTGTTGTGAATATGCAAAAAAAAAAATCTATTTATTTTGTTTTTGAATCTTTTGTTTTTTTTTTGACATTTTTTGTATAATTCTCAATGTTTATAGCTGACCAGTTTGATTAATACGGTAAACGAATTTAAAAATTTCTAAAATGGCAAGTTTCATCTCTGTAATTAACTCATAACTCTCGAAAATTTGTTGACCTATGTTATTTATAATATATGCCATTATCTAAAAAATCCCAAATTTTATTAAGCTAACAATTAAACTCAACTAAGCCACAATTGAAGGTAAGTTAAGTTTTTTAATTATTTTATTTAGGTTAAAACCTAATTTATATTATTTATAAAAGCTTAAGTAAATTTAATTTAGAGTTCTGACCTTGAATAAATAATTCTTGATTGTTTATAATTTTTGATAAATCTAATGCTCAAATTCTTTTTTAAAAAGTACCAAGGCACTTAAAATTACAACTAAATAGTTATTAGTTAATATTAAAAATATAGTCAAGCCATAGTTACAGTTAAATAATTTTCTCTATAACATTATATAATTTTTAATTAGTAGGTGCCCATTAAATTATCAGAAACCTAAAGTTCTCACAAAACTTTTAATTCTTTGGACGGTAGGTATTATGGCCATCCATATTTAAGTATAAAAATTAGATTTTTAAACTCCTAAAATAAACTTTCTCTATTTGTTTTAAACTCAATACTGAGTTTCACAGCCCTTGTTAACAATCACTGCCTGATTTAATCCCAACCGCCCCCTCTCCCCTTTTAAGCAAATTTTTTGACTTTGGTTTTTTGCAGTTTAATGATAATAATGCATAGATTTGCAGTAGCTTTATATGGCTTTAGTAATATTTGGTGTGAAATTATCTTCCATTGAATATGTTGACTAGATTTGGTCAGCTGCTGGCATATTTATTAGTAAGGCTCGTTGAATCTCGGATCAATTGTTCCGTCCTCGAAAAATTTGGTAAACTTGATCGCGTTAGGGTTATCTTTCTATAAAAATAAAATAAATTAGGCAGACCGTTCTGAAAACAAATTGAAATGAATGTCATTAAAAATAGTAAAAAGTAAACGTTTATCAGTTATGATTCCGGTCAAACTTATACATAAAATAGTGCTTGAGACATGAATATTTTTGAGATTAGCCAGAATCGGCTACACAAGTGTTTTTTTTTGGAGCGTTAAACTCCACAAAAAGATTTTATACAGGTAGATTACTGTGACAAAATATTAGTTTTAAACAGCTTTCTTTTAAAGAGGGCTGCCAGAGTTTTTATGCTATATGGTATACATGGAGACATATAATTTTTCATGGAAATTGCATTTAACATATTCTTAGTAACTCCGAATTGACCATTTTATGAGGAACCGCAAATCTGAATATAGATTACTGTTTGTTGTTGTCCTAAAAATAATCTCACAAAACCAATTTAGTAGTTATATAAATTGAGCTAGGTTATCCAATAAAAAATACCATATTCTATTCTTAATCTTAAATATGTATTTTCAAAACCAAGAATTGTATCCTCCCATAAGCCAAATCAAGCCATATGAAAAAAAAATTAATAAAGGCTCGATATTTTCAGGTCCGGCCAAAAATTGATCGAAATTAAATCTGGTACTTGTTATTAAAACTAATCCGTTGGCCCCCAAAATTATCTAAGAAAAAAAACATAATTTTAACAATATTTTGTATTACGATGCTTAGTTTAGCCCAGTTACACTAAAATTCTCTTAAAAGCTATTTTTCCTTATCCGGGGCATCAATATCAAGGCGTTATCTCTTTAACGCCAGCGAGATTTTTGTAACTCAGACCAAACGTGCCTAAATCATTTAAATTTTTAATCACAGGTCAGCAATAAGAGTTATGAGCTTACTATAAATTTCAAACCTGCCATCTTAAGGATTTTCAAATCCGTTTGCCGTTTTTTTTAACCAAACTTAGTTAGTTAGCTATAAATATTGAAAATTTTAGAAAAAATGTGAAAAAAAAACAAAAAAAATATAAAAACAAAAATGATTTGAAATTTTTTTGCATGTTCACAACAGCTAAACTGTATTCAAACTTTAAATAATATTTTTTTTAAAACCTATAACATGTCGATTTAAGTTTGGGCACGAAATATTTTGTATTATCTAAACGCTGATGTAAGAGCTTGATATACTAAAAAATTTTATTTCTCATTATTTGATATGATAAATATAAGTTACAATAGGAGCCTATTTGATTTTTTATTAAGGCGCGCTCGTCCAAAATTATAGACTCTTAAATTTTTCTGTTTAGGGTATTCTCGAGGTCGCAAAATCTGTTAATAAGTCCATTTTTTCGATATAGACGGATTTAAGGAGCCCAAGGCGGAATAAACTAAGAAAAACGGAAAATGAGATAAGGCCATCATGGGGATGTATGCTTTTATGTTTTTATAAACTTATATTTTGTGACATTGATATTTGTTGACCTGTGTTATGAACGCGTTCAAAAATCTCATTTTTTATTTTATTTTTTTTTAAACTGTATAAAATTATATTTTAAAGCGAATAATTAGGATTGGCAACTGCTTATAAAAATGCTTTTTTAATTATATGAACTCTGAACGCGTCCTCTGGCCCATAAGAGACACACCGTACACAATTTTATGTAAAAAGGATTTTAGCTGACCAATGCAAACTATGTGGAATAAGCTAACATATTATGCTGTTAAGTGCCATAAAGGTGATTATTTGACCGGTCCATCCATAAGGGTAAGCCTAGCGGTGCTTCGGGGCACCAGTCAAATTTAAAATAGTTAAAAGGTTTTTTTTTATAATAACAGGGAGAGTTCAGAGTTCATTAAATTTTTTAAAATTATTTAAATATTTTAACATTTTTTTTTATTTGACCAAAAACGCTCTACATATATGCCATTCTTATATATGAACATTTAAAAATTTTAAAAAAAAATGTTGTAAAAATAAATAATAATATCAAAATTGTTTGATAAAATGAATGATCCCTAAACGGCCCTTAGAAGAAATGTAAGTTTTGGAATGATAAACGTTTGCATATGGGTGATGAGGTCAAGGAACGGCATTGTATAACGCAAAATAATCATTTTCAATTGTTTGACATGTTAAAATATGCAGTTCACTAATTCCCGCAAATTTAGATAATGTATTGCTGGGCACGTTTTCTAGTATTATTTTATATTACCTCAAAAAATTTATCATCAGAGCAACCTACTGTCAAAATTTTTAGGACTTTGTGTTGTCAAGATTATATATTGCATGTTATTACATTGAGGGTGGCTCTAAGAAATATATTGAGGTTTTAAATTTATATATTTTGATAAAAAAATGCAAATGAAAGATTTTGTAAGGTCACGTTCAAAATTAAGTTTGTTTTTTTTGCAATATGAATATTGTCTTCCAATTGAGAGGAGAAAATACGGGCAGCGTTATATATTTTCGACAAAATGTCTATTTTTAACTAATGGCTATACAACAAGTTATTTATAATTTATTCGTTAAAGTTTTTATAAAATATTATAATATTTTTATCAAACGGGATTATTTTTTTGTAATGAGACAAAATAAAATTAATATGAAATATGATTTTGAACATGCCCTCATGGAAAATGCTAAAATGTAAAAAAAACACAAATTGTTTTATGGTAGAGTAATTTTAGCTATTAAACAGAAATTGGTTAAAAAATGTAAAAAGTATTAAAATAAGTGAGAAAGGTGGAAAAAATTTGATTTTTACCAACATGTAAATGTTTATGTCATAATTTAGGCTAAAATTGTTAATTTTTCTTAAATATAAGCGCAAAAAATAGAAGCTACGAATTAAATAAAATCATATAAAAATCCACAGGTCTATAAAAATTTATGAATATTTGGCTAAGTTTATGAATGCTATAATCTGCATTATGTTCTTCTCTTTTTTCAATTTTAAATTACTGAAAGGCGCCACAGCCTTGTCGATAGTGAATTTGGCGAAATTGATTAATTTTGCGACCTCTACTTCAACTGTAAATTTTATTTATCACCTAAATACATGAAATTTACATTTTTAAATATATGTTAAGATCTTACCTCCACAATTAGGTTATACAAAACATTTTGCACCCCAATCTAAATATAATACGATTTTACAAAATTTAAAATTATTTTATAACTATAATAGTTTATGTTTTAAATTTTAATACTTTTTGGTTTAATTTTGTTTTTTTTTAACATTGTTTTATAAATTTCAATATTTTTAGCTGTCACAGCATGAATAGCGGTATAAAATAGAAACTATGAGAATTTAAGTATGCACATATCCCACCATTTAAATACGCGGGTTAAGAATGTACCTAAATTTTTTTGACCCTGGGATTGTTTTTTTTTTACAAATTTGTAATTTTTAGAGTTGTCATTCAATGTTTAATAAATGAGTATTCTTTTTATTTGATATAACATAGAGTATTTTACATAATAAAATATATAATCAATGGTTATGCCCAAATCATCATCATATGCAAGAATATCGATGACATTAATCAAATATAAATTTTTTATAAAACTCAAATATAAGTTCTTTTTGACTAAATTAATTAACTTATTTTAAGTAAAATTTTAAGTGGGCTAGGCCAAAATGATTACGCCATCTCACGAAGTATAAAAATGATTTGCGAAATGGAAGAAAAGTTTTTAATGAATATCATTTTCAAATGTCGCAAACAATTTGTCCCATATGTTTTAAGTTCTAATACGCTTGGAATATCCTCGGATCCAAATCTATGCCATGGATAGAATCCATAACTTTGTCGGTATTGACGTTGCTCAACTGTGATTGGTCCAGGCTTCCCTAATCAATTTTCAAAAAAAAAAATTAGAGTCGGGATAATTTTTGTCAATGGTGAGGAGATCTATCTTGAATTATTTGTTTTTTTACATGGTTTTATTAGCATTTTGAAAGTATTTATAAAAGTCTAAATAGGAATTACAGTTTAGGTTAGATGTTAAGGTTTAGAAATAGTATAGGAAAGCCTGAGCCAAAGAGCGCGAAAGCAGTTAATTAAACAAGGATGAAATGCCATGCAGAAAGGAATTTTGAAAGCGAAAAGAAATGGAAAATAAAACATATATTGGTAAATTGTATTAATTGTAGCGATTACATCAATAAATTTTTTTTGTGATAAACTAAAAGGCCGGTCAACACAGATGCCCATAAACAATTATTCCGGGGGCTTAAAACTAGGCCTAGAAAAGGGGGGTCCCTTTAAAAGGCTTTTTTAAGGGCCTCAGTGTTAAAATAGCCTACTCGCAAAGGGCTCGCAGTAAATAAAACATTGCTCGTAAATAAATAGGCTTCCCTAAAACGTCCATTTTTTTTTTCTCAAGAAATATGAGGTAGCTAATTTTCTAAGGGCTATTTGGGCCTAGAAATTTTAAAATTACTTTTTGATCTAATTTTAGAAAATTGAATTATTTAAATAAAGGTTTTAATAATTTAGGTTTTCCTTCTAACCCAATTTTTTCGATCGCCTAAATATTTATTGCGCTGTAAAATATGTAGAATAATTTGAATTATCAAAAGATCTGCACATCATGTTTATAAACAGCTAAAAAGCACAAATACAAGTTTGTACTATTCGGCAGTTCGAACTTGACTAGGAATTATTTGATCGAAGAATAACCCGGTAAAACAAAGTTGATTACTTGTCAATTTATAGGGGGTGGGCATACATGACAGTTAACCGGGCCGTAAAGTTCCGGTATGCCAGGCTCACCCAAACCTGACCGGCCCCGCCCACAATTTTATTATTTTTGGCCCGGCGCAAAATTACCACGACCCGAAAATTTTATAATACAAGCCATAAATTTTTGGCTATAAAATTATCCCATATACAGTGTGTCAAAGTAATGCCCCTTTGAAATTAAATTTGTCCTTTTTACTCCTTACCAATAGCTATATAAAAAATTTGACCCGGTCATTTCCAATTCTTGATCCGCTTAATATTTTGGGCATTTGGGTCGCAACGTAGTTTTTAGGCATAAAATTAACAAAAAATTATTTTAATATTTTTAACATCAATAATATTTATTAAATTTTAAAACCAAATCAAGTACTACTATTTTTTAGCCTGTCTAATGCGCATTATTACGCACTTTAACAATTAAACGATCGATCCCAAATTATTACTTTATTTATTTATTAAATTACACTGGACAACAAAAAAAACCTACATCCACAATTTTTTGAGGGTTTTGTAGAGAATTTTCTTGCGATAACGATCCCGGGTTTAGTTTTTTTTCTAAGGCCTCCAAATTTTATTAAACCGCGTCCAACGTTCAGAAAAAAATTTAAAAATTTTTTTTTACTATTAATTCTACAAAAAATCTATTGGCATATTCAGATTCCTTATAAAAAAACATATCTAAAAAAGGTTATTACATAAATTTTTAGCAATTTACTTTCAAGTTATTTAGGATCAAAAAACGGAGTTTATGACAAAAACCACTAATTTTACAAAAATGTAAAAATAAAAAAAAAATTAAATATTAAAAAAAAATTTAAACCCCTTACGTTAATAATGAATGTTTTCGTTATCTAAATATATTTTTAAACTTTTGTTACTACCCATAGGTTTTATGATATAGAAGCCCAAAATACCCCTAAAATTGAAAAATCTCAACTTTGACACCAAATAACTAAAAATCTGAGGCCTTGGCTAAAATTCTGATTTCATATTCGTGATCAGCGCCAAAAACTTGACCAAAACCATAGTTGCCATAAATGTAGCTTAGGGTTGCCCTAAATTTGTTGTCCAGTGTTATGCTTGGGGAAATAAAAGTTTAAGAGCATATTGGTGCCTATATTAAAAAAGCCCCACTAAGAATTAGTTAAATACTAGCTTATTAATTTTAGGGCACGTGCAAAGTGAGTTTTTATTTTCAAAATTTTGAAAATTCTGAAATTTTTAAAAATTTTATTTTTTTCAAAATTTTTTAAAAATTATTTTAATTCAGAAAAAGCATTTTATGTGCATAAACTAAATTTGGCAACTTTTAAAAAAGTTGCGTTTTATTTCAAAATAAAATTTCTCAAAATTTTGAAATTTTCACAAAAATAAAAAATCACTTTGCACATGCCCTTAACAAAAATATTAAGGTAAGACAGATCAACAATTATCAATGTCAGGAAAGTTAATGAGATCATACGCCCCCATGCCTTATATTATTTATATTTTCCGATTTTCGTAGTTTCTTTCGCTGCTCATGAAATCCGTCCATATCAAAAAATGTCCTTTATTGACCAAATTGACAGAATTTGCGACCTCGAGAATACCCTATAAAGAATAAATTTAAGAATATTTTTTCCATATAATAACCCCTTGTAACTTATATTCATCATCTTTAATATATTAGCATTTAGATAATACATAATGTTTCGCGTCAAAACTTAAATACGAAACGATATTATCAATTATTAATAAAAATATTATTTAAAGTTTAAATTTAGCAGTTTAACTGTTGTATATATGCAAAGAAAAAATTACAATTTATTTTTGTTTTTAAATCTTTTTTGTTTTTATGACATTTATTTAAAATTTCCAATGATAGCTGTCTTATTAAGTTCGATAAAAAACGGTAAACGGATTCGAAAATCCCTAAGATGGCAGGTTTGATCGCTGGAGTTAGCTAATAACTCTCAAAAATTTTTTGACCTGTATAAACAAGTGTAGCTTTAGCAAATTGGGCAAAATGTGTTGGGGGCTAGTTCTCCTCATAATTTTTCCAAAATCTCCCCCTTAATTTTGATAAGGGCATTTTTTAATTTCCTCTTTTTGATTAAAAATTATTTTTTTTCTTTGGTCTACACTTTTTCCAGGCCAGCTTAAAACACATTTTTCCTTTAGGCTATGGCCTTTAATACTTATAAATTAAAACTGTAGAAAAATTTGTAAAACAAGTCACTTAGTTACCATTGTGTTTGATTTTTTATGCAAGATTTGAAAGCCACAGCCCAATTTAGGTTAATACAAATTTTTGATGGCACTCCTAAACATTGCTAAAAATTGCTCTAGTAGGCAGACCGGCCCTGAAAACTATAGAATCATTCATATAAGGAGAAAAGCAGTAGAATATTTTTATAAGTCTAAAACTGTTTTCTAGACGGGGCTCGTTAATTATAGAGGTCTTAAGAATGGCCAGTTTGTCCTCCTTAAAGGTAACCCAAGTTTTGGTTTATCAAAATAATATTAGGATACTTCTTGTAGTAGATCTTGGGCCGCAATGGCTTTGAGCACATTCTTTTTGCTACTTTCTTGTAGTTCGCCTCCCAACAGAATTTCGTCCAACATAAAATAGGCTTTTTCGAAATTGAAAATTATATCAAGCTCGCATACCTATAATAATGGGCGAAAAATTCTGTGTTATATGGGTGGTGTTTTTTATCGGGACACATAACTCGGGCCAGGCCGGCGACCAGACCGGACTTTAAATCTTAATTTTTTTGGATCGGATTTTGCCGGTTAAAATTAAAAATTCAAGTATTTTCACTACATTATATTAAATTCTATACCATATTTTAATGTGTTTAATAAAGAAGCAGGGATGAACGTTGAAAAACTTATAAATTTAAAGGTATTTGAGAAAATGAATAATATATAATTTTAATACAATTGAAAGTTTCATAATTAATATATTACAGCAATCATTGTAGATTATTACGTTTGTCGCAGGACAAAAATGTAACTTAATCTCCATTCCTCTTATATAATTATAGAATTACTAGTATTTCATTTTTTCAGGAGAGTGCCAAGAGAATTTAAAATTAGACCCTGAGAGCTTACAATTTAATGTGTTATTCTCATTTTTATCTTGTTTAAAACTCCACGTTTGAAATTAAAATTTTACCTCAAATATTTAAATGGTTATCCTAAACAAGCAAAAACATTGATCTTTCTAAGATAATTAATTCAATTTGTCCCCATTTAAGGTGGAGTTTATTCTATCCTTTTCACCTATTTTAACCGAGATCTCCACAATAAGCTCTTTTTAAAAATGAAATTCTACAGATAAATTTTAAATGCTCAGCCCTGTTAAAGAGTTATGCAAGCCAAGGGTGCAAAAATATTTTACCAAACTGTTGCCTGCTATAATTTAAATTGTTTGTCCAGTTATTTAATAAATTGTCCGTTATATCTATTGTTTAAATTCTCAATATTTGTAATTTTAATATACGCTTTGTAATTGAAATATTAATGAGTGTATAAGGACATTTTAACCCGGTCCGCTAGCATTTTTGAATCTCTCCAGAGAGTTATTCAGCAAACCAATATTATTATTTTTTAAAGTCTCCGCCTTTTAAAAAAATCCATTTTTTTAATTTAAAAATGTATTGACAAAAAAATGATGTGCTCTGAGTTTACAAAAATAATTGTTTTTTTAGCATATGTAACATTTTACTGGTTAGATGGATATGAAATAAACTCAATATAAAAACTAAGTTTGACACAAAACTTAAATCTTTTTTTTTTAAATTGAGTTTTAGAGACTTACCCTAACAACGATATCAATAATACGTTTAATTGGAAAAAAAAACTTATAAGGTCTTTGTGATACATGTAAGACAAATTCAAAAGCCTACACAAAAACAAGTTTTATTTTTATACTGGCCCTAAAAACAAAAAAAAAATCTGTTGGTTTTTTTAAGTAAAAAGAAACAACGGGTTAAAATTGAGACCTCACGTGGATTAAGGTTTCAATTTCAGAAACTATGTATTACTATCCGACAAATTTTTTGAGGAAAAAACACCAAAAACAAAAATTAATGAAGTAAATTGAATTTGGACCACCAAGAGGTTTTATGTGCCTTTTGTACCTAAAATTCTCAGTGTTTAATCCCTTCAATCACCCTAAGCCATTTTTTTAATTAAAAAAATTGGAAAATATATAAAACTCGTTTTTTTGGACAAAATTTATGATGTTTTTTTTCGTGGCTGAGGTTTTAATACCGAGAAGGGTTTAAGCGGCTTATATTTTTATGATTCCAGATGGTGAGAAGATAAATATGAAACTCGGTGGTACACAAACCGGTTAAATCTTTATTTTATATCCATTTTTTGATTTTTAGAAACTTTTAGGATAAAATAAACGAATTTTGCAGGCTTTTGGTATGTAAAATTCAAATTTAAGCTCTGAAGTTTACCGAGCTGAGGTAAGATAAAAACCTAAGCTAACAGAAGGGTTCGAGACAGAATGTCTCAACGTTATTTTGAGTTATGCAAAAAAAATATTGCAGATAGCTCAGTGGCAAACTTTCTGCCTTAGACGTAGGAGGTTGCAAGTTCGAACCCGCACGGTAGCTATTTTTTTCGGATAAATAGCATACATGTGCAACGACTTTAAAGCTTCTGAGTGGCCTGCTTAGGCAGTAGGTCTTAAACGATATGTCTAAAAGTAAGAGCCTAGGCTAAAAACCTAGGTCGCCGGCGTGCGTGCAAATCTTACCCGTCGGCAATATTAATTGCTTTGCTCGGGTTAAAGAGTCAAAGCCCTAACGGGTATGGCACCCCTAAGTAGGGAAAGGTATGGGGGAAACCTCAAACCAATTGTTTGTTTTTTTTTATATTGAAATTAAAAAAAACATTATAATTTTTTGACTACATTTCAATTATTAAAATAAAAAAAGGCCTGAGAGAGCCGGGTGAAACATTTGAAAACCGGCCTGGCCGGTCCACAACAAGGTTTAGAGCCACATCGTACTATTTTAATTATGAATTGCAGTTTCTGAAGAATTGGCCCGTAGAAATCGTTTTAAGAGGAGAGCCTACAACTACCCCTTATTGCTTCAGTAATTCCCAAAAATAGAAAGTGGCGAATACCTGAGCATTTAAATGTGAAATAAAGAAAACAAATGTTTCTCAAAAGAGGCCTTACACTGCCAAAATATTTGTCCAGCAATTCGACATATCGATGTATGATTTCGAGGCATATCAATTCGTTGTCGTCAAAATCAATGGCGGCGCAAAAGTACAGACTAGCATATCTAGAAATATTATTACAATTTATAGGCTGCGAATAGTAAAAAAAAATTACGTAAAAGAAAAATTGAACGCATTTGATTAACATCAAGATGGCTAGTGTGAAATTTTTTTTATAAAAATTAAATTTTTTGTTGAACCTAGCCTAAATTGCCCAAATCACATAAAATCTCATTTTTTGATACTAGCCGTTAAATTTTTTTTTATAAATATATTTTGCAATTTTGAAATTAGTATTCGCCGCAGCCATATGTTCAGTTTATTATATCCCCTAAATTTGAGGGTCCATTATAACGTCAAGCAGGATTAGACGGACCGAGTCTAAATATTGGCTAGGAAAAATTCTTTGGTTTGGCGTTGATTTACAAGCCAAATATTATAAAACTTAATCCATTTTTTTGCATTTAAAAACATTGCGTTAAAGGGGCAAGTTAGTTAGTTAAATCTTAAGATAGATATGAAATATAAAATACGTGGCTAGTTAAAGTAATAGGTAGTTTGCAGACACTTAAAATAGGTTAGGAATTTTTAAGAGGGGTGAGTATGGGTAGATGGGTTGGGGCTCCACTGGGTATTACTTCTATTAATATGGCCATTGTGAGGAACCCGTGAGTGTTTGCAAGCTTGTTTTGTGTTCTACTAGTAGCTGCGCGGTGAATTCATGCCCGCCAACGAATTTTAAAGCCACCCTCATTTTTCTACGAGCCTGGACAATAAACCTGCGAGACCTTATCAAAGTCACTGGAGTTAAATGAAGCAAAAACCGGACGTGTTAGTCGCCCTAGGGAAAAAGTTTTGGAGAAACCTAAATACCATAGATTTTGTTAATTAGGGCACGTGCAAAGTGAGTTTTTATTTTCGTAAAATTTTGAAAATTCTGTAAATTTAAAAAATTTTTTAAAAAAATTTTTATTTCAGGAAAAGCATTTTATGTGCATAAACTAAATTTGGCAATTTTTTAAAAATTTGCGTTTTTTTTACAAAATAAAATTTCTCAAAATTTTGAAATTTTACAAAAATAAAAACTCACTTTGCACGTGCCCTTAACTAAAATATTTTTTTTGTCTACTTGTGAATTGTTATAATTATGTCAGGAATTGTGACCTTTTGTAGACAACTTTGTATTCCTTCCACTCCAAAAAGTTGCACATCTTTGGCTTACGTGTCAGGATCATAGCTATCAGTTCGCGTGAGATCTTCTTTTTATCCTTGTCCTGATGTGGTTCATACCATTTTTGGAGCCGGAGTTTGCCTTGCCGACTGAACAGTATCAAGAAATTTATCTAAAAATAAAAATTTTGTATACCAATATTGTAACTCATTAGTGGCCTAGGCAATGAGCCCTAAATAAATGCCCAAAGTCGTTGTTAGGTGGCCTGCGTCCAATTTACAACCTCGTGAAAGGTAGTCTTGATTGATTTGCAAAATAATTATTAGTAAGGGGCTCTTATATAGGGGGTAAAATGGCGAAACCCCAAATTTTATGAGATATTAACAATAGCTGTGAATTTGTATATGATTATATTAAATATCCTTTAAAGTAACGTCGAAAGGGCATGTCAGATGCCAATGTTTTTAATGCATTGATTACATATGATTTAATGTAAAAAACACTTTGATTTAACTTCTACGACGAAGTTATAGATCAAAATACCATTCAAAAAACCTTTGATCATATGTTTAAAAGTTTTTTTAGGGGACAAAAACTAAACAACAAATGGAAATGACCAACGACTTCGTGGTAGGTTAAGGCTCTGATTGTAATGTGTTGTTATCTCAAACACATATTCTGAGATGAATATGCTCTTTTTTCTCGATCCAATTAATATTCTTTATAAATATTTTATGCGTTGCGCCACACTTATCAATCTAAAGTTACCAAAGCCACCCGTCCAAAAGTTGATACATTTCCATTTTCCTTATTAGGTGTCATCTCCTTTTTTATCTACTTTGGAATTAAGGTGCTGGCGTGTGAAATGGAAAATTAATTTGTTTTGTCCGAAACAATTTTACCCGTACTAAATAAATAACGTGGCAAAACATCTACTAAATGGCACGGTTCGAAAGTAATACGACAATAATGTAAAGTGTGCCATTACAAGCGTAAGGCAGTGAATTGGTATTGTTTAACGCTAGCTCTGAGATCATAGCTTGGGGGCCGTGACTAGAAGTCTTATTTAACGACTATAGAATATGTATAGGAGAATTAGGGTCTGACGACCTTGAGTGCTTGCAAGCTCGTGTTGTGCTCTAAACTCGAGTTTAATAGCACTGAGCCTTAAATCGGAAGGGTGACCGCCTACGAATTCCAAAGTCGTTTATTTTTTTTTTCTGAGAGTTTAGACCTATGATTAGGTCGCCATGGTGCTCAATCTAATTTTAATCCCGCGCGGCCATATTAAAAGTCCTGTTACAATCAAAAGAAGGAACCTGACTGGAAAGCATCTCTTAATTTAGGGGGAAGGCGAAAGTTTCTACCTTTGTTTACCCTCAGTTTAGGGAGTTTTTTATTATTTAGGTATACTCTAGGTGTGCCAAGGAAAATGTGAATTCAAACTTATTAAGCCAGAAGCTCATCAATGCATTGATAATTTGGGATGGTCCTTAATGCCCCAGGAAGCACAAGAATATTTGAGGCAACGGATGTTTACAATTTTTTGACCTATATGCTCAAGTTGCTCGCACTATCCTTAATTAAAACGACCTGGGCAATTTGTATAAGTGACCCGGGACCTTTTAACTATTGAATTGGTAGTTATTCACATCTGCACTTAAACTATAAAACTAATTAACATTTTGAAAGAACGACATACCATAATTGGGGAAATGGAGCACCGAATAGGATTAGGAATATCACCGGTTTGTACGTTTGAAATTACGACGAGAATGTGTTTTTCCCTCCTTTTTTAATGTGTAATATATGGGGCTGGGTTTATTTCATTTAGAGGAGTTGGTCATTCAAGTCAAATGACATATCTAAGATAGATGAATTAAAAAATCTTTGTAAAAAGATAAAAGAAGCTCTTGACAAAATAAGGTAAAACAAACCTTTTTTTCATACCCTACATCTATCTCTTCCTCGCAAATATAATTATCATAAATGTTTGTTTTTATAGCCTAAAACCAAATTACCTTTTTTCTCCTTCCCATTTAATACAATATTTATCAAAAGAAAATTATATAAAAACACATTAAATAAGGTAAATGCCATGGGAAGAGGGGAAAAACGCGACAAGACGACATACCACGTATGGAAGATAAAGAATGAATGATCTGTGGGTTTGTAAGTGAAAAATCGGAATAGGGCCAATAAATATTGGGGGAATTGAAACAAAAGGGTAAATTAATTTTTCTGGTCTGTCTATAGAGGCCTAAAAGGTAAAGTAATAAGTTTAATTCCATGTTATTGGAATTTTTATGAATTTAATTATAAAATATTAATAAAATCCAATTTTATTTTGGAACGAGTTTGATTGCTGAGAATATCCGAATCCGGAAGTTTTTTTTAGCAGGTAGGATATATGTAGGTTACATTAATTAAAATTTTCAACATATACTGGAGGCAAGGAAGGATCCAAGGAAATATTCGATAACAATATTCTGTAAAACGAACATTCCTTGGTTAATTAACCAAACTTCGTATGGTTACAAAGGATTAAGTAATAAGCTCTATATAAAAAAATTTCAATAGGTGAATTAAAATATAGGTCGCGTGTAATAGTGGATAAATAAAAATTTATGACTTCCTGGTGAATAAACTCTAGATTGTATCTCAAGACTTTGATCTAGAAAAAAATAAGATGAAAAAAGGGCGTTTTTAGCCCTGGTTGGTGGAAAACGACACTCTAAATTTGGTTTAATTAATTTAGATATATAAATTAATTAGGGGTCCCATGGTGTTAGGTTATGATTCGTAATCTATTTTTGTTAATCACGTGGTACATATATAATCGGAAATAAAATGCAAAGTCAAAATCGTCTTTCAATTATAACGCCCCCCCCCCTTCCCCCTCCATACAGTTCTTAATCATTTGATAGGAAAAAATGTCAGAAACCGAATAAGTTCTTTCTAACCATAATTTTGCATGAGTTTGAGCCCTGTTGTTGCCAACAAATAAATCTTTCAACTTTTTGTCAAAAAACATTTGATGCTCAATCATAATTGGTTAATCAAAACACGGCCTTTGGAAATTATAAAAAATGCCCAAAAATTCTCAAATCGCTAAAAAAACTTGTGGTATAGGAGTTTCCTCCAAACCTTTTCCCCATTAGGATACGGCCTACTCGTGAGGGCTTTTTCCGTTTTAATCCCAGCTGGTGACCCCGGAAAATAAATGAATAACACACGTCTAACCTAAGTTTTCAGGCCTAGCAAAAATTGACGACTTGGATTCTTTGGTGATCACCGATCAAATTACACTGGACAACAAAAAAAAACAACATGAACAATTTTTTGAGGGTTTTGTAGAGAATTTTCTTGCGATAACGATCCTGGATTTAGTTTTTTTTTCCAATGCCTGTAATTTTTTTTATACCGCGTCCAAAGTTGAAAATTCACAAAAATTCTTTAACTATAAATTTTCCAAAAAATCTAATGGCATATTCAGATTCCTTATAAAATATCTAAAAGGGTTATTACCTAAAATTATTAGCAATTTACTTTCAATTTAGGATCAAAAAACGGATTTTATGAGAAAAACCACTAATTTTATGAAAATGTAAAAATAAAAAAAAAATTAAATATTGTAAAAAACTTTAAACCCATTACGTTAATAATGAATGTTTCCGTTATCAAATTATATTTTTTAACTTTTGTTACTAGCCATAGGTTTTATGATATAGAAGCCCAAAATACCCCAAAAATTGAAAAATCTCAACTTTGATACAGAATAACTAAAGATCTGAGGCATTGGCTAAAATTCTGATTTCACATTCGTGATCAGCGCCAAAAACTTGACCAAAAACCATAGTTGCCCTAAATGATGCTTAGGGTCGTCCAAATTTTGTTGTCCAGTGTTACTAACCAGGCTGGACGCTGTTCAACCTCAGTTTAAAACACAACAAAGCTTACATGGGTATAAGGTTGTACGGCCTAATTGGAAAAATGCAAATACGGTTGTTTAATTTTTAATAGCTAATTAATGCTTATGATTTGTAAAATAATTAATATGCCAGCAGAAAAGTATCTATGTTACATTTCTCGGGCATATTCATATTTAATTCATATTGCTTCTCAAAAACCGTGATATATATTCATATTTGGCTTTATAATTCATTCGATGCCCCAATAACTATAAAAAGAATAAAAGTTGGCTGAAATTACTAAAATTTATATCCAATCACATAATCAATAATAGCTAAAAAAAATTTGACACTGTCTTTTAATTTCTTACAATTTTAAAGTTTCCGTACCCCAAATTTTTCGTGAAGTGTGTGTTCCTAAAAAACAAATTTGGACATGACGATAGCTAAAATACTGAATTGAAATTTAAAATATTTTTTCAATTCTGTTTGATAGAATACTATACTTTAGGCATAACGGGACAGAAAAAGGCAAAGGAAAAATTTTGGGGACAAATGCTTTTACAAGTAAGTTACCGCTCAACGGACTCACGCAAAAAGAACAAGGAATGCCTATCGCATTGCATCTCATGAATATATAATTTAATTTAAGGAGTGCTGGAAACAAATCACAGGACACGCAAACTGAACCGTTTTATTTGCGTAATTTAAATGTTAAGTGTGAATTTAGCAATAAAACATATCCCTCTTTAGAATCATTTGTTGGTTAGGAATTAGTTCAGTTTTTGGTAAAATAGCTATAGAACCTAGTCGTCCTTATTATAGTTTATTTATGCGTTAAATTGGAAAAAACGCTTCCTTTCTTGTAAACAAACTTAAATTAATTGGACACTTGAGAATGAAGTTAGCTCAGTGGCAAACATCCCGGTCTTAAACTCAAGATGTATAAGTTCGATTTCGAGCTTTTGCGGCTTATTTCCCCGAAAACAGCACACGAAACCAACCATTTTTAAGCTGCTGAGTAGCCTCTTGAGGCAGAATGTCCTAAATTGGTCTTAAATTCAAAACCTAGGTTGCCAACGAGCGAATCTCACTATTTAACCTAACGGCAATATAAAATGCTATGCTCGGATTAAAAGAGTTAAATCCCCAAAAGGGGTGTTACGCCCGTATTTTGTGAATTATAACTACGTATGCCCCAAAAAAGATAAATTCACACCTGCAAAAAACAGAACAAGAGATAAGCTGTACAATTGAATTGCCTTTACCTTTTGTGATCAATGGACCACATATTATAAGCTGGGACTAGTAAACCTACTCATTCCGAGCACGACAGCCTGAATTTAACCCGCAGCTTAATTTGATCATAACACCTGGGTCTATAAGTATGCTGTCGATTGAATACAACAAAATTTGATTAAAAGTTAATTAGTTACCTGGTATTTGACTCGGCATCCAACCGAGAATTAGAATATCTCTAAATTTATTTAAAAGCAATATTATAACCAACTTGATACAAATTATTAATAAGGTTCCCTTATATTTATTTTTGTAAAATAGACATACACCTTTAATTCTTTCGGCTTAGCTTACGATGCCATCCTGAAGTGCTAAAATTTGACATTAATATTAAAAAACTATTACCCGGGGGTGGCTAATTACCTTAAACATTAATTCTTTCATTCATATATCGGGTCAGATAGCTCAGTGGAAAACATCCTTCTCTTACAAAGCAGGTTTGGGTTTAATCCGTGCATGGACGGCTTCTCGAAGGAACCTTAATGTATGTACCGCTATTAAATTAATTTTTGTTCTTAAATTATAAATAAAATACAGAGTATAGAAGTATAAAAAATAAGGCAATCAATATGAAATTTAAAACTTCGGCCCGGTTTGGCCCGTAATTTGCTTTTTTAATTCTGGCCTAGCTTGTCTGGCCAGTTTTAAATTTTGACTCGGCTTGCTTTTCGGGTCCCGATTTTAATCTCTATTTGAATTATTTATTTATGGGAGAAAAAATAATTGTTTTAGGTGTTATCAATAAAATTACTTTCTCCTAATTTTTTCTTTAGTCATTTTGGAGGTCGCAAAATTGCTACTCGATAATCTCTCATAACAACAGCATTTTGTACCAATTTTTACCTTTTTTTGCATTCTGCTAATGATAAAAACTATTAATTTTTTTAAATAATTTTTAAAAAATATATTCTTATCTTATATTTAATATATTTAAACAGGAAGATATTATTTAAAAACATCCATCGGATTTAAACAATTTATTAAATGCGCCGTTAGGAAAATAAAATGTCCCTTATTTAAAAAATTAGTCAATTTTAATTATTTATTTTTTTCTAGCAATAGTCAAGTTGTGAATTTCATTAAATATAAAATAAGATTAACATATTTTAAATAAATATTATATGAAGGTTACTACTTTTTTATATTGACCTGTGTTATAGGCCGTGTTTTGTAAATAGTTTGTTTTTTTAGTTATTAACAATAGGATTTTTTATCTATCAAAACTAACCTTATTTAACAGGCACGATTTTAGACCCCTTTGGGGGGGGGGGGGGGGTTTTATTTTTGCCCTTTCACCCCCATAAAATTAAATTTGCTACCCCAAAAATATCTAAAAATAATTATTTAAAAAAAAATTTTTTTTTTAAGTTTTTTCATTCATATCAACACTTCTCATCCGCTAAAGAGATCTAAGTAAGACAGGATATATAAATATGATGTTATAGAAAGCTGAATATTTGTGAAAGCAATTCAACAATCGGATGCCAAAAATATTTCTCACTTGTCAACAATCTTTTGTTAGAATATAATCTAGAACCAAAGACCCTGATCGCACAATGCTACGATGGGGCGACCGTAAAGTCCGAAGAAAAAGGTGGTGTTTAACATTGGCGTAGAACAGGGGGGGGGGGGGGGGGGGGGGGTAAACCTCCCCCAAGCATGCCATATCCCCACCCAAACTGAAAATTTTTAGTGAAATAACCCCCCCCCCCCCCCCCCCCCCAAACTAAAATACCAATTAAATATAAAATTAAATTACATTTAAAATATTTTTAAATATTTAATTTTAAACCTTTCCCTCAAATTAAAATACTAGTTAAATATTTTTATTATATAAATTTATTACATAATTGTATCATTAAGGCGGCAAAAATTTTATTTGACCCCCCCAAGCTTTACAACTTGCTACGCCCTTGGTGTTCAAGTATTTATAACCAAAATAGCTGGACACCATGTCCCGTATATTCACTGCTTTAACCACCGATTGCATCTTGTTGTAAAAGATTGTCTTGAAATTTTAAGTGAAGGGAAAGATTTTTTTTGAAATTTTTTCATTCTTCCATAAATTTTTTCAAAATGATGCAAAGGAAGTAGGTGAATGCGGGACCATACCTCGGCTGTTGCCCCATCGGTGTTGTGGTCACTACGACGCCATTGTTTTCTTAAAAAAATACATAAAAATATTAAATACTCTTTTAAAAATTAAAAATAAAAAAGTTACTATATCTATAGGTCACAGGGACGAATCGTCGGGGTTTGACCATATTTATAATCATCAAATTATTTTTTTGTATTTATTATTTGAAAAATTATTTTACTTATTAAAAATAATTATAAAATTTTAATGCAAAATCATTTATGTTTCTAAAACTTTTGTTTTAATTCACCATTGTTTGTTAGAAATTAAATAATTAAGAAATAAATATTCATTTACAGATTAATTAAAAAACTGTTTTGATATATATAATATTTTTTAAATGACAATAATTTATTTATAGATAAAAGAAAAAATAAACTTAAGGATTTTTCTGATATTTATTTGTTTTCCATTCATAAGTTTGAGAATAATTTAAATATTAATGAGTATTTATTATAATATTATTGATTTATTTATTTCTTATAATAATAGATTTTTTATCCGATAATATTTATTTTTAATCTTTAAATTCCCTTTATGATTTCTTTTTTTATATATAAATAAACTAGCCCATGTGGCCCGGCTCCGCCCGGGCAACTTGACATTTTAATTAAACTGATTGGCTGTGTACACGACATTTTAAGTAAACTGATTGGCTGTGTACACGATCAGTCGATATATTTAAATATTTAATTTGATTATAAAAAACATATATTTATAATTTGTAACTTGTTATCGGAGTTCGTAATTACCAAATTATTAACTTAAAAAATGTTAGGCAAATCTTTCTCATAGCAAATTTTGCTCACTGAGAGCAAAAATACAATTAGTGGATATATTAAAATTCTAAAAATTTTTGTAATATTCATAATGTAAAAATCGTCCGCGGTAAATATGTATGTTAAGCTAGGTTAAAAGGCAAAAAACGGCTGTTAGGTAATTTCTTAATAAAATTTTGGCACGGACATTTGTATCTAAATATATAGAATTTAAAATATCTGCGGACGCTGCCATTGAGAGGAAAAACACAATTAGTTGATATATTGAAATATTTATTTTTGATTAAAATACAAAGAACATAGCAAAATATAAAATGTATAATATTGTATATATTCATGATATTTATATTTTCTATCGTATTACAGCAAATTGCTCATTGAGAGCAAAGATTTATTCAGCTTAAGGTATAACAATAATAAAGATAAAATTTAAAAATAATACCATATAATTAATAATTTAACGTGATGGAAATTATTCCCATTGCAAGTAAATCAACAGTAAACTCATATTATATTAGTATATTAAATAAAAATTTTAGACATATAATACCTTTGCATTTAGTATAAATACTTGTATTAAAAGTGTGGATGTATAAATTAAATATAATTGATAGTGATTTGTAGGTGATTTAACAGGGTGAATCTAAAAATTAAAAGAAAAATACTTGTATTGAAAGTGTGGATGTTTGAATTTATTGATTTAATTAATAATGATTTGTAGGTGTAACAGGATGAATCTAAAAATTAAAAGAATAATACTTGTATTGAAAGTGTGGATGTTTAAATTGATTGGTATAATTGATATTGATTTGTAGGTGATGTAACAGGATGAATCTAAAAATTAAAAGAAAAATACTTGTATTGAAAGTGTGGATATTTAAATTTATTGATTTAATTAATAGTGATTTGTAGGTGATGTAACAGGATGAATCTAAAAAAATAACTTTGTTCCGTGCTGTCTTTTTGGTGCCGAGCAGCACAAAATAAAATTTTTTCGCCAAATGATGTATCAATTACTCACCCAAAAATTGATTCCTGAAAATTTCAATGATTAAAACTGGCTAAGTATTGTTATCTGGAATAATAAAGAAATAATTAACATATGTTTAATATTAAATTCAAAAAAAGAAAAAAGAAAATATTTTTTAAACATGTCTTATTTTTGAGACAAATATTTGTTTTATAAAAACAATTACAATGAAATACAAAATTTTTTATATATCTTACATAATATTTTGCTTACCCTCTTAATTAAGACAGTTGTCTTAAGGTACAATTATTCAGTATAATATTATTTTACTAAACAAAGGGGGTCCGGGCCCGGACCACTTTGGTTAATATAATAAATTAATATAAACATTCCAAAAATAATATATATGTATTTTAAATAAAATTTAACTTTTACGTATTGCCTGCTTATAGGTGAATTTTTGTACCTGAAAATATATGGACAAATCTTAGCAAAACAAATAAAGTAGCTATGTCAATCACTTTATACCACGATAAAACTATCATTAAAGAATAGGATAATACAAATTTTGATCGTTTTGGCGACCTTCTTGTGTGTTAATTTAATTCGTACAGAGCAACATGATTTCCAGGGTTTGGCGCCCTAGGTCTTTCACACCGCTATAGCTGAAGAGCTTCAATTTGCATAAATTTTAAGGACCTAACTTGCTTACATATATTATGGATAAGGACGTTTAAAAAATATTTTTTAACTACTCTTTAAGACCGAAATCCCAAAAGGTACATTTATGCACCTTTCGGTACCGGGCCGCTAACTCGGCTCCTATGGGCTAAAAGAGTCTGAAATTTTGAGAAAAGGTAAAGGACTATACTATTATGATTCGATAAAAATTCAAGAAAAATCTGAGGTCAGAATTTTTGTCAAACCGATCCCTGTAAAGTTCAAATTTTAAACCCCTGTTTAACCTTAAATATCTCGGTAACAGAAGCTGATAAAATCTCGAAACTTTCCAAAAACGTGGGCAATATTATAATTATTTACCTAAAAAAAATTCAAAATAAAACCTTACCATTTAAAGCCCTGAGAGAATTTCGTCGTTTAAACAAAAAATAAAACTTCCTATAAAAATACAAACTCGACATTCCTAGGCACCTTTTCGACAAATGATTTTTTTTTTATCGCTACTGCTCGAAAAAACTTTTTAAGGTTAGGTTTTTTACACCCACCGGAAGTCTCAATCGCTTCCTAACTATCTTTCCGCACACCTTCTCAACCTACCCTACAAAACCACACCTCACACGTCGCTCAACTACAAACCATCTCCGAGATCTAGCGTAGCAAAGAAATATCGAGTTTGAAAATTGTATAGTAGATTATAGCCTCATTTAAAAATATTGATGAAAATTTATTATCTTAAAAACTTGACGTAGCAAAAAATTTTTTAATAAAAAAACTTAATAATTACAAAGGTGTTACTAATAATTTTGAAATTTTATATGAATACAGCGTTTTCTAATTTATTTAACATTTTTTTCTAAAAGTTGTCAAGTTGTGAGGCCTTTTTTTTTAAATAACAATTTTTAATATGGATTCTATTGGTGTACATGTATATTTTTTGTCAAAAAAAAAATTTTCCGCCCCCCCCCTCCCCCCAAATTAAAAAAACTAAAATCGGGCCTGTTATTTAATAGCCCCATAATATTGCAAAATGTCTCTATATAACAATAACTTATGTGCTATTTTTTAAATAAATAAATCAAAAGCCGCGGCGATAGAAAACTTTAAAATCAGGCCTTCTGATGAATGCGTGGTTATTTTTATTTAAATTATGCTTATGAATTACACTCTTGAAGATTTTAGACAAACGCCTCTTTACAGGGATCGTGAGAATTGGAAAGATATTACTCCTTTACCTCAAACCGTTAACGACGAACCGAATTTAATTAATATCAAATATTCTGAAAAATGTTTTATATTTGTCATATAACTTTCAGTCAAAGATGCACATGATTACATGAGAGCTGTTATTGTCAAAAAAGAAATCAGCCAACGGGCTTTGTTATTAACTACAGATTGCCTACTTTTAAACCCTGCAAACTACACTACGTGGTAATTTAATATAAAATATATAGCTAGGCATTACAGAAAGCTATTATTGGATAACCTAAAGTTAAGTTGGGAAAGTGAATTAGATTTTACCAGGCACTTAATTGAAAGGAATAGTAAAAATTACCAGTTATGGTAAAAAAAAAATTTTATAATTGTTATAGGCATCACAGAGAACTAGCATTACTCAAACTTAATTTTGTGCCACAAGATGAGCTTAATTTTACTGCCTTAGTTTTGAAAGAAGATTCAAAAAATTATCATGCATGGCAACATAGGTCATTAATTTAAAATTTTTTATTTTATTTGTTACTTTGCTAAACTGTTATTTGTTCAAACATAAATTTTATAAAAACTTTTTTATTCATATATTAAATTATATATTAATTACAAACCATAGGTTATGGATCATAAAAAAGTATAGTTTGCTTGATGATGAAATGAATTTTACATTAAAACTTATTCAGGAGGATGTTAGAAACAATTCTGCATGGAACCATAGATTTTATATTGTTGCTCAATTAGCCACTAATGATAAAGATATCCTTTATAAAGAGATGGAGTAACACATTTTTATAACATTTAAATTTAACCATTGTAATAAAAATATTATTAAACATTTATCAGTGCTCCTAAATACATTTAGATATCTTGATAAATTTATATAAATATAGCTGATAATTAATTTTACATGACATTTAAAAATTTTAACCCCTAAATTTTTCAACATTAAACCATTATTTTTAACAAAAGGCATTTTTGCAAAAAGTTGCCAATCCTAATAGCATCAAAATTACCTTAAATTATTTGTTATAAATATAAAATATTTTAGAATTTTTATATTTAATTAAATGGACTTTGATGTGCATTAAGGACTTATTTAGAAATTTTCTGTTAAAGCAACCTATTATATTTATTTTTAATAGTTTAATTGCCCTCATAACTGGATATTATAATAGATATTAAAGAATTTAAGACAAAAATTTCATAATTTTTAAAAGTTTGATTAAGCTTATTGGTT
Source organism: Acutogordius australiensis (assembly GCA_030555515.1). Classification (NCBI taxonomy): domain Eukaryota; kingdom Metazoa; phylum Nematomorpha; class Gordioida; order Gordea; family Gordiidae; genus Acutogordius; species Acutogordius australiensis. The sequence goes on along the minus strand of CM060242.1, from coordinate 17,516,220 downwards.
TTTTGCAATTTTACAACTAAAATATAATAATTATTGAAAATAATTAAGCCAGTCAATTGTATTTGATGACAAAAATATTTTAAAATAAATTTAAAAAGGCTTTGAATATCATGAGGGAATTTAAAAATAAATGAGCATGTAGATAGGTAAAAGGGAATTATGTGTCTAACTTAACATGTTTGGGTGACAATTTTTATTAATTTAGAAAAACTTTATTTTAATTTAATAATATTAGTTTGAGTTATAATCAAAATACCTTAAAGAATATTTTAATTTTTTGGGTTATAGTGTGTTTCCTACAGAACCTTACCATGAATATTGAAATAAAAACATAGTAATTTGTCGTTAGAAAAAAAAATTTACAAAAAATATTGACCTCGTTTATATCGATATTACAAAATATGAAATAATAGCCTGGTTTATAATAAAAAATGTTATTTTTTTTACTTAACGCAACCATACTATCTTACTGAATAATGCACGCGTTCGTTTGACAGCCAATTACAGAAATAAAGGCCTTTTTCAAAGGCGAAAAAAAAAAGTTTAAAAAAATTTGATATAATTATAGAGCGTTTTAGATTTTTTTGTATTATGAATAAAAAAATTTTTTTTTATGTTATTTGGAATGTATATATATTGTTTCTTAATATATACATTATTATTGTTAGATTCACAAAGGAAATGATTATATTTGATGTGGAAAATGAGAGCTCATGGAATTACTTACGGGGGTAGGTTTTTAATAGCTTTTTATCGGGTCTTTTTTTATTGCGGAAGACTCAACTAGCTAAACGTGTTTGTAAAATTTTATAAATCCTGGCTAAGTTTGGCCTTTTGATTATAAATTTAATTTTTATTATCTTCTACGTTTAAATTCTATATTCCATATCAAATTTTTGTATATATCATATTTTAAAAACACAGATTTATTAAAACATCAGATCTAAATGTAAATTATTTACTTCACATATATTTTGTAATCTTTTTACTCTTTATTTCATTTTTTCTCATCCTGTCATATCACTCTAAATAAGTGAAAATACCAAGTGACAGACTTTTAGGCTCAACAACTTTAAAATATTAGTAAGTTTTTTTTATAAGTAAATTGGAAACTTTGTATTTTATATAAAATCAATATTTTTTGCCTAATTTAAAATGTTTGTTAAAAAATAAATATGTTATATTATAATTAACACTGGACTTTTAAATAATACATTTTTTACGGAAATTAAAACAAATAATTTTTAAAATTTGTTAAAGAATGTTTAGTCCTTGAGGTTTAAAGTCGCAATACTGTCATTTTTGGAATTTTTATGATATACTGATCTAAGCAAAAAATTTGTGGCGTGAAAATGGTGATATTCGGCTTGCTAGTCCCCTGCTTCGTTTAAACCCAATGAACTAAAGTTCGAGTTAATCGGGAAATTTAATTGTTCCATTGGCGTCGGGTCATTTTTTGCCATTAACAGAAATGGCATATTGACCTGACACATAAAACAAACTTTCCTCCTCAGTAATTTTTTTAAATTAGCTGTGAAAACATATTTAAAAGCCATATTTTGTGGAACCTAAAAAACTTTTAAAAATAAAGTTTTTTTAATTTACTTCTTGACTGTTTTTATTATTATGAATATTTTCTTATATACATTTTTTTAAAGAATCATATCTGACGCCACTATACAAGCCAATACCCCAATTAGCGAACTTCAATCATTTTGCCAGAATCTTTATGATAACTCACCTAAAGACCAATTTACTAATCTTTCTTTTCTCCTTTCATTTCAAATCCATTTGTATGAATACCAGCTAAATGAGTTACAAAAATCCAATATTGTTTCGGCTGGTGGCGATTCCAAAAATTCTGATCAGAAAGATGGTGTTAATTCTACCACAAAGTTAAAAGATATTGAAAATATCAAAGCTCAGATTGTAGAGGTATATAGTATTTAGATACTATGATTTATTTATAATATTTAATAGGCCACGTGCAAAGTGAGTTTTTTTCGCGAAAAAACGCGAAATTCTAAAGTTATGTATTACAATTGAGAGGAGAAACATGGTTCAAAGTCATTTTATATTTCGTTTTTAAACTAAATGATTTACAATAAAATTAGGATTCATTTAGATCTATAGAAAATATTATATTAAATTTATATCTTTAGTCATTATTTCTTTTGTATTTCACAAATAGAAAAAAATATGAAAAATTGTTTTTTTTAAAACTCTTTGCACATGGTCTTATGAAGCTTTCAATTCCATTGCGTTCTTTTATGTTTTTATTTTATAAAAGATTTGCCAAAAACTTGCCGAGGAATATGACTATATACGGCGCAATTATTGGAACATGATTGCTCAGCAATATAAAAACCCCGATAACAACTTGAAATAAAATTCAATTATCTGTAGTATATAAGCCTATTTATGATTGCGTTTATCTTTGCTTTATAAATATTTTGAAATAATCTATGTTAATAAATGATCTGTATAATATCTCGAAAACCGCTAAGGACATGAAAGTTTGTTTGTTTTGCAAAATAAGTTGAAATTTTGTTTTCCTATATTGTTTTTGCGACGAGAAAAAATGTAATTTTGTTCTTCATTTTTAATCAAATGCTGTTTTCAAAATAACATATTGTTTTTTTAAGTTATTTTGAAAAGTCGTATAGTGTTGTTCTATTTTTTTGAACGCTGGTTTCATACTAATGGCAAAATGAAATTTACTTTTTGTTGAGATAGATGCAAGTTATCATTTATAACGTATTTTTTTGCTAACAAGGTTTTTTTTTATAAAACTCTAAAATATAAAAACAAATAACAAAATTTTATCATTTGATTTTAAACGGGCCGGTCCTAAGGCAGTTTAAAGTTTCTCCAACGGTTTACAATAAAATTTCAAATAAGCAGTGTTTAATAAAAAAGAAGTCAGCCGCAGTGAATTCCTCAATTCTAGTGAATGGTGAGGAAAGAAATAAGTGAATATGAGGGAATTCACTTTTTCACGGGGGTGAAAAATATTCAAATGAAAAATTTTCATTTAAAAAAAAATGAATATTCATTTAATGAAAAAAAAACAAAAACGGAGTTTTGATAGTATTGATGAACCTTTTTTCTTTTATTTTTTTATAATATCGAATTTTTTCAAATGAGTCGGAGTGAGGTACTCTGGGCAATTTTTGGAAAACTTAGTTTTTTATATGGCCAAACTCATGTTTGTTATTTTTACATTTTTTTATAATAATTAAAATTTTCATAAGTTTTTTAAAGAACTACTCAAATTTATTAACTTTTTAATAATATTTCCTTAATTTGGTATTCTTGGGTACTAAATGCCGTTTTTAATTAATTCACACTCAAAAGCAATTATACCCAAATTTAGCAGCAGTTCCCTGTGATAATCTTAAAGTTCATTCAGCTTGTTCGGAGAAGCCATTTGAGCTCATTTGAGGAAAAAAGAAACAAAATGCTTTTTTTTTTTGAGAATTATTCATTTTTACAATTAGGAATTTTTTTTGAGGTGAGTTGCAAGAGAAAGGAATTTTTTTTTCATTTAAATTTTTTCAAATAAGGGGGGGGGGGGGGGGGGGAAATGGTAAAGAGTTGAGTTCAAAATATGGCTAATTTTGCCAAATATTTTGAACTCCAACTCTTACAAATAGTTAAACACTGCTAATAAGTTTGACTCTTAAAAATATTTCCGGTTGGTCAGCAAAGAGTTATTTTGTAGCAACACAGTAAATTGTTAAAGCCAAATTTTATAAACCATAGAGCCTCTTACGAAATGAGAGTGTGTAAACAATATAGGTAGCAAAGTCATCAACCTCTTTATTCTTTTCGGAAAATTGTTTTGAGGGTTTTTTAAATTTTAAATCCCCACCTACCCTTGTATTCTAACGGCAAACAAAATATTTATAAGTTTTTGACCTAAAAAATATTAGGTCCTTTTTTCTTTAGGTCATTGAAAAAAGTATTACACCGTATAGATGGAGCGGAGAAGTGATAATTTGTAATTAGAGGAAAAAAGTAGTTCACGCATTATATAAAATGAATATGGAATATGGTTTGATTCGTTTTGGCCTAGAAGGTCACAAGGTTTTTTATTCCCGACTTTAAAGTTTTTCCAGAAATTTTTTGATTTAATTTTTATATTAATATTAAAAATGACGGCTGTTACGAAAATCAGCCTTATATTTTTTACCTCTATTGCTTTTGAACCATTCCTTAAATTCATTCCAATTGCTCGACCAATTATAACCTTTTGCCTAGCGCAAGGTATTTTTAGATTTAAATCTGTTATTTAAAGTTTGCAGTAAATCTTAGAGTGGTTTTACGATGCTCTGGATCAGACTAAAACCTCACAATCATTTCAATTTTTTGAATTTGACCCTGCGATTTAGGCTTTTTTAAAATGTTTATAGGCAACGACAGTTCTACGTTTGTTTTTTTGTATATCTTACAAGTGACCTAAGCAGTTGGATAGTAAATTGAAGATTTTCACAATAACCTTCCTTTTTTTAATATTTACCTCACGTTCAATGAATTTTTGTTTTTAAAAATCTGAATTATGTTATGTAATAATATTTCAAAGGGGATAAAACTGTTCATCGTCGTTATATACTTCCGACATTATGTGACTGAGGGCTAAGAATTTAATGAGACCTTTTTGAAATCAGGCCTCCATCCCTAGCACCATAAATTAGATTTAGAAGCATTACTTTATTGTTTGCAGTTTAGGCGAACTCCAAATAAACATAAAAATGTTCCTCTATTCCGCCTTTCTTCCCTGCATCCCGATAAAATGGTTTCTATAAAAAATAACGTCGTCATAAATATTGGCAAAATAACATGCATGCTGTGTTTCACCCAAACCGTCCAACATACAAAAATTCGATGTGCAAACAAAGATTACAATTTACCGGGCTAACTTAAACAAATGTTTTCTAGGAGCAACGTCTTATTTATCAGAATCAAGTTTTTAGCCAATTTTATCTATTGGTCATCCAGTGGTATCATGTGCTTGTCTTCCAAACAGTTCGACATCAAGAGATGGCAGGAAAAATAACGTAATAATAGTAAATAAAGAAACTATATGGAAGCCATTCAGCTATATACCCAAGGCGATAAGTCTTAAATGACAAGTTTAGGGAACCTAGACCTATAAAACTGGGCCATCGCCGGCCCTCAAAAGGCGGGTGCGCTAAGTTCTGGAACTCTTAACAACCAAAAATGAACATAAGGGCACGTGCAAAGTGAGTTTTTATTTTCATGAAATTTTGAAAATTTTAAAAATTTTATTTTTTTCAAAATTTT
>CM060242.1:17406607-17510713 GCA_030555515.1 Acutogordius australiensis | reverse complement strand
TTTGGCAACTTTTTAAAAATTTGCGTTTTATTTCAAAATAAATTTTTTTCAAAATTTTGAAAATTTCATGAAAATAAAAACTCACTTTGCACGTGCCCTGACATAATGCAAAAATAATTATAAAAAACTTAACAAGAAACTGTATTTTGTTTATATCCTAAGCAGGGCTGTGAAAAAAAACTAAATGGGCTTTTTTTTTAAAAGTTTTTGGGTTTTTTTTTCCAAATGCCCACAAACTCGTGGGCATGGCAAAAGAAAAGCCCCTTTTCTTGCTTAAAGAAAAGGGGCATGTTAAAAAAAAAACCCCTTTTCTTAAAAAAAACTCCTAGGAGCTTTAAGAAAAAATAACCCACCCATCAAAATTTTTTAAAATTATTATAGAAAACATAAAATGGGTTTTTTGGGGCTCTTTTTAAGAGCCACTTTTTGTGGGGTTTTTTTTGCTCGTTTTCTTAGTAAGGGTTTTTTTAAATTCTTATTTTGGCCCTTTATATTTGCCCCCCTTTCTTTTTTTATGTTTTAGGGGAAAAAATGAGCCAAAGTTTTTTGGCTCATTGTTTTCCCAGGCCTGATCCTAAGTGCGAAAATATATGGGTAACTATTAAAATATAATAAAATAAAGGTTCCTTTTTATTAGTTTGCTTAAACTCTGAAAATCTTTAGTCAAATTGTCATATATGTTACATTTTTATTATAATTTTATCGTAATATAAGTAAACATACTTTATTTAAAAACATTATAAATTTATACTTCACTTAATTAACAAAATACACACCTAATTAACAAAATACAGTTAATAAAGCCCTACGTCCTTTAAATATATAGAGCTAAGAACCTATAAAAAGTTAAACCCAGATTTTATTTTTATAAAATTTAGGGGGATTAGGGAAGAAAATTTAATTTGGGATTTTCAAAACTTTTCCTTCAATTTTTGTTCTCAGAAAAGCAAAAAATGGGCTTTTTCACAGTTCTCTATACAATTTCAACCTAACTGGCCCAGTGATCTGCATTTATATACATTACATGGTCGGACAACCTCAAGCGCATGTAAACTTGATTGTATTTTACACTCAAGCTAAGCAGCGTTGCTAGTAGTTGGATAAAACGAATCCAAAAGCCGTCTAATTTTCTGAGCCTAGTCTTCTATGTCATACCGGCGCGTGTTAAATCTCATTTAACTCTGCAGTACCACTGAAGAGTTAAAAAAGGCAAGGCCCTAACGCGTAAGCCGTTCCCTATAATAGAAAAAGGTATGGAGGAAACTTCTTAACCACAGATATACAATTTTTCCAAATTTCTCGATTTAATATTAGCAATAAATTTTATTTCCCTATTAGATGACAACAATCATGACCCTCAATCCGACCCAATAATATCAAACGAAATTGATCCAGAATTTTAGTAAATTGTTTTTAAAGAATTCGTTTATTTATAACTTTTAAAAACATAAAATATTTTTTTTTAATATGTAATACTAGATATTTAACCGTAATACCCAGTTCTAAGTTATTATGGCTGGTTTATTAGCGAACTCGTTTAAGTTTTATCAAGTACCCTTTTTTTATAACTTAGTGTCTAATACAGCACCTATTACATATAGGATAATTGACCACAAAGTGTTTTTACAAATTTTTTTATTTGCATTAGAGGGACATATGATACAACAATCGATGAGGATAACTTTAATTTAAAATAAATATTTTTTAATAACATATGCGCACCCTATCTGACTGGGTGCTCAAAAATACAAAAAAGTGGGTTTTAACCAGGGCTGGGAAATAAAACTAAATGGGCTATTTTTTAAAAAGTTTTTGAGTTTTTTTTTCCAAATGCCCACAATCGTGGGCATAGCAAAAGAAAAGCCTCTTTTTTTGCTTAAAGAAAAGGGGCATGTTTAAAAAAAGTCCCTTTTCTTCAAAAAAAAAAACTCCTAGGAGCTTTAAGAAAAAATAACCCACCCATCATTATTAAAAAGAAAAAATCAAAATTTTTTTAAATTATTATAAAGAAAACATAAAATGGGTTTTTTGAGGCTTTTTTTAAGAGCCACTTTTTGTGAGTTTTTTTTGCCCCTTTTCTTAGTAAGGGCTTTTTTTGAATTCTTATTTTGGCCCTTTATTTGTAATCCCCTTTCTTTTTTTATGTTTAAGGGAAAAAATAAGCCAAAGTTTTTTGGCTCATTGTTTTCCCAGCCCTGGTTTTAACTTTATTTAATGCGCAAAAGTTTTAATAAGTTTTGCGGCAAAACTTATTAATACACAGGTCAACAAATATTTATGTCAGAAACTTGAATTTTATGAAAATATAAAAGAATGCATCCCCATGATCGCGTAATCTCATATATATTTTTCGTTTATCTTAGTTTCTTCCGTCTTTGGCTCCTTAGCGTCTATAATGAAAAATGGCCTTTTTTGACCAAATTGACAGATCTAAATACACCCTAAAAAGAAAAAATTTAAAAATCTTTTTAGCATATTAAAATCCCCTGTAACTTATATTTATAATTACAAATGATTGAAAAAAATATTTATCAATATATCAAGCTCTTACATCGGCATTTAGATAATACAAAATGTTTCGCGTCCAAACTTAAATACGACACGATATATTATCGGTTTTTAATGAAAATATTATTTGTAGTTTAAATTTAACAGTTACACCATTGTGAATATGCTAAAATAAAATTTCAATTTATTTTTGTTTTTGAATCTTTTTCGGTTTTTAACCTTTTTTTCTAAAATTTTCAATTATAACTGACTAACTAAGTTTGATTAGGAAAAACGATAAACGGATTTAATATTCTTTATGGCAGGTTTAATCTCTGTAGTTAACGCATAACTCTCAAAAAATTGTTGACCTGTGATATTAGCCTAGTTAACAAGCAGGATCCTTTCTCGGGAATCCATAATTTTTAGGCAAAGTGTGTTTTTGATTTTGGGCCTCGTAATACCCGGACTGGGTAAAGGTGCATTTTACCTTATCAAAAAACGCTTTTGGGGGCTTAAAAATATTCCACAAATGTGATACAAAAGTTATTTTTATATAAATATAATTTTTTGGATTAAATTTATTAACGTAGCTATTATGGCAAAAAATAAATGTACAAAAATAAATTTTTATTTCTGCCTTAAAAAGAGTTTTCTAGTCGAGGGCACGTTATTTATTTCAATTAAACTTTACGTAAAGAAAAACGGCATGCCATTTTTGAGTTTTCGACAAAAAATAGATTTTTTAATTGTCTTTTAATTGTAAATTACACTGTTTCTAGATTTCTCTTCTTCTTCTTAACTGTAAAAAAAGAAAAAAACTTTTGACATTTAATTAACAAAGAATTTCAAATTACTAACTGTAAATTCATTTCTGGTATGTTATATCAATTAAAATGTGTTACATCAATAATATCCTAGCTCGATTCGTGGCCTAATCCTGCCCTTAAGCAAATTCAAGCCCAAAACAATGTTATATTAATGCTTTCTAGCCCAATACCAATAATTTAACATGGCATACAATATTATTGTGGTGTGAAATAATGTTATTTAATTGTCTTATTTAAAATGCATTTATGTAATTAATAAAATACCAATCAGTTCCACATCTATATCGCATTAAATGTCGCAATCTTTAACGTGGACGTTAGGGTAACTATAGAGTTATTTTTAAAAAAAAATATCTAGATTTTTTTTCTTTAGTTTAAAATGTTAAATCGATTACTTTAAATTTTAAGAAAAAAATGCATTTACAAAGGGCAATTTTCAAAGGATTTGCTCGAACCCATTCAAATTAGTAAAACGCTTAAAATTAAAGTATTGAACCGATGAATGAATGACAGCTTCAAATCGTAATTAAGTATATATATTAAGAATTATAAGTTAATAATGTTAAATATGTTTAAAAGATTTTGTTAAACCAATAATTAAAATAAAACATTTTTAAAATAGAGTTAAAATGTTAATATATGAGTAGCCTGTAGGTGTGTACCACTGTAAATAATTGGACATGGTTTCTATAATTCATAGAATTAAAAATGCTAAAAGTTAAGAAAAAACTAGGGTTGTTAGCATTGTAGAGTTTAAATTATCCAAATTTTTCTTTGTCCTTTTGAAATTGTGGGAATAATATGTGCGCGGTAACATTACACTGGACAACAAATTTTGGGCGACCCTAAGCAACATTTATGGCAACTATGGTTTTTGGTCAAGTTTTTGGCGCTGATCACGAATATGAAATCAGAATTTTAGCCAAGGCCTCAGATTTTTAGTTATTCGGTGTCAAAGTTGAGATATTTCAATTTTGGGGGTATTTTGGGCTTCTATATCATAAAACCTATGGGTAGTAACAAAAGTTTAAAAATATATTTAAATAACGAAAACATTCATTATTAACGTAAGGGGTTTAAATTTTTTTTTAATATTTAATTTTTTTTTATTTTTACATTTTTGTAAAATTAGTGGTTTTTGTCATAAACTCCGTTTTTTGATCCTAAATAACTTGAAAGTAAATTGCTAAAAATTTATGTAATAACCTTTTTTAGATATGTTTTTTATAAGGAATATGAATATGCCAATAGATTTTTTGTAGAATTAATAGTAAAAAAAATTTTTTAAATTTTTTTCTGAACTTTGGACGCGGTTTAATAAAATTTAGTGGCCTTAGAAAAAAAACTAAACCCGGGATCGTTATCGCAAGAAAATTCTCTACAAAACCCTCAAAAAATCGTGGATGTAGTTTTTTTTTGTTGTCCAGTGTTATTAATGTTTTTTTACGAACGTACTACATTTTCAAAGAATACATTGATAACAATATAAAATAAGTCCACCGTTTCAATTTCATATTGCTAATAAAGGGGTGGGCCTAGATCCAGAAGAACGATTCGAGGCGCGCGAAGTGCGCCAAGACGAGTATGCGCCAAGCGGCAAATTTTACTGGCCGCGAAGCTGTCTGCGGCCTAGCTTCAGGGCGGAAAATATCGCGCCGGAGGCGAAAATTTTTTTGCACTGGTGTTTTTGTATTTGTTTTTGCCACCTGTTTGTTTTTGCAAGCTCAATAGCTAATACTCTATTGAGTAGGAAACAAGAGAAGTATGTTTTCTTTGAGTCCAAATGTTATCCAATTGTCAAAATGTGGAATATTTTTTCACGGAAATTAATTCAAATATATTTTCTGAAGTTCAGAAATTAAAATTATTTTAAAATACAGGTGACTTAAATGATAACAATTAATAATAACAATCTCTTTTTTAAGGTTTTATGTTACAGATATTTTATTAATATCATGCTAAAAATAATTCAGACGTAGCATTTTTGATGCACCTCATATTCTTCCGTCTTATTAAATCAGTTAGGGCTTTGTACTAAATGCAACTCAATATTTAATAAGCTTGTTTTATATTCCACTTAATTTTAACTTAAAAATAGGGATTCTTGAAGATTTTTAGAATTATCAAGATTATTTCAGAATAAATTTATAATTTCGACTTTGTTTAAGGCTGATTATATCATTTAGTGTTTTATATATTTCCAGTAACGTCCATAATGCGCCATATGGTAGTTTTCCACCCCTACCGGACATCTATTCCCCAATCGATTTGATCTACTTGATCAATACGAATGCCTTAACCAATCACAATACAGATTGCGTTATCTTTACGCTCAACGTAATAAAATTACAATATATTTAAATTAAGAATACCTTTAAAGAAAGTTAACGAATATTTTGATTCTATTTTTTCTCTGACCCGACCCGGTACGACACCGACTAGATGAATACAATTGCAAGATTCTTGTTTTTTAAAAACGTATGAGAAAATCATACTCCATCTATATTTAGGGTTCTCAAGTTAGGTGAAAAACTCTTGATGTATATTCTAATGCTTATCCTTTCCGTTCGAATAAGTAACTCAGCAAAAACACTGTGTATGTGTGGCTTAGCTAAAAATTATTTAAAAAAAAATATTTATAAGCTTTTTCAAATTATATAAATTGATACATATTATTTATTAAAACACTTGATAAATATAACTAGGTAACTTTGAATGACTAATAATAAACAGTTTAAATACTAGCTTAGAGATAAGAAAGAGATATAAAATCCTGGTTTGTGAAACAAAAAATGATTTTATTAATGACCCTATAAATAGTACTACTTCTACACTGTATTTTATATAGAAAATAATTTGTAAGTTAAAATATAAAATTTGCTGTATTTGTAATTTCAGGCCGCGGCCAAGTCTAAATTGACAGAATAACATATAAAGCGCATTTAGAGTTCAATCATAATTTCGATTTTTACATCGAAAATTTTTTATTGTTTTTTTTTCATTTTTTCTTAGACCCGGTGCAATTGCTATAAATATATTTGGATTTTTTTTTCAAATTAAATCTAAATCCATAACAGCGGATAATTTTTTTAAGCTGTTTAAATTCTAACACTTATTTAACATTGAACCATTATTGTTTAGAAAAATTAAAAAAAACAATAAATGAACTAATTGACAATTTTTTTACAAAATAAAAAAAAACTTTATAAACTTAAACTAAAATTATTTTATAGGAAATTAGCGGTGTCATAGCGGAATTAAATCCTTTTAGCAAGAACGGTACAAACGTTGCCATAGTTAAGTACGGCAGGGAACGACCGACCATTATAAAAACCTTTCGATCGCTTAATTCATTAACCACTATACACTATGTTCTAGATAGTTTGCTAGCTCTATCCTCCGGTAATTTTATTTTATATATAATCCTTACCCAAGCTTTTAAATAGTTAACTTTTGTGATTCAACTTTAATTTTATAAATTCTGGTATAAATTTAAAATTTGTCAATAAAAAAGTTACCGTTAACTTGCAAAAGCCGCGTCCAAACTTGAAATTATTAGAATTTGCGAACCGCGTCACATAAACTTATTGAAAAAAATGTTTTATACATTAGATCAAACACTATTTATTTTTTTAAAATTAATTAATTAATGATTTACTAACCTTTTAGGTCTTTGAATGCACAATTTTGATACGGCTCTCTTGTTTATTAACCTTCATATTGTTAATAACATTAAAAAACATAAAGCTCCCTTTTTGACTTAAATAACTAAAAAACTGAAGCATTGAGGAAATTTCTGATTTCGTATTTGTATTACACAAAAATTTTGACCAAGGCCGAAAGTTAATGTCGGCTCCCCTCTCTTACTCGCAGGAGGTTTGGGTTCGAAGGCCGCTTTTTTCTTCGGAAAACCCAATCACTTGCTGAGTGGCTTGCTTAGGTAGTAAGCCCTTAATGATACGCCTTAAGTAAAAACCTAGGCTTAACACCTAGGTCGCCGGCTGCAAGCAAATCTTACTATTAAACCCGTCGGCAATATTAATCTTTGGTCGGGTTAAAAGATTTAAAGCCAGCACGGTTATGACCTATATGGAGAAAGGTATGGGGGAAAACTTCAACCCAAATTGTTTTTTAAGACCGATGGTTGCCATAAATACTTTTTTAAGTGGTGCTTTGTTGTCCACTGTTATTTGTAATTGTATATATTGGACAGAAAATGAATCCATTCCGCTAGAATCAGCTATACGGTTTGTAACACGAATGTTCACTAAAATAGGGAGAACGGATAGCAAGAGGTTCATGTTGCTCGTGACAGACGCAGTTCCAAACAGGAATAGTCTATTTTTCGACAGATTTTTCGAGGATTTTAAAGCAATCAGTAACAAAATTTATAATATATATGCCCATTCACCATGCGAAAAAGCAAAATGCTCGCAATGTTAACGGAATTCACCTAATAATTTGGGGTCATATGGCTGTGTTTTTTATCGCCAATTAGTTTAAACCAAGCCTGAAAAGAGCCAGCCTTTAAAGAGGAATATAAAAAAGGCTTGTGAAAAAGGGCCTTTTTAAGAAGCCCCATTTTATTCTATAATAAGGGCTTTTCTAAAAGGTTTTTAATGTTACCGAAATATCTTTTGTTATTCATTTTCAATTCTATATAACATTATGTTTTTTAACGAGTTGAAGAATGATAAAATTTTATAATTTTAATTTCGTTTTATGATGTAAAGAAGAAAAAACAAAGGAGTTTTGGAAAGGGCTTTTCCCCATTTTGACTTTAAGTTCAAATTGTGGAATCCGCCCACCCCTATAATGGTTACTTTTTCACCGATGTAACCGCGGCTTATAAAAGTAATCTTTGGCTTTTTCCCCTTTTACTTTATATCCCCTATATTTCCAATTTATTGTGAAAAAAAATATTAAAAGGTTACTCAATTAAGAAAATTGATGTTTAATAAAACGCATTGTCTTATTTTTATATGTTTATATAATTTAAAATCATTGAAAAAAACAAAGTTGTTTATTTCTAACAATATTTTGTTTTTCAGGCCCTAAAGTTAAACTATTTGTATTGCCTGTTTCGGAAAAAGCAAATTTGGAGGAACTCACATCCATCACAGAATTTCGTCAAGAAAATCACATCATTCGATTAAAATGTCTAAATTTGGGTCAATAAAAACCACTCATTATCGCAATATTCTATTTATTCGATAAGCTGTGGCCTATCTCACTGTAAAAATTAAAAAAAAAATAAAAAAAAAAGATAAATAATTATTAATGTTATAGTACTTTACCCGTTTTCAGTAAATTTATTTAAGAGCCATGCTATCATTAATTGAAAATTTCTATGAATTGGTCACAGTTATATAAAAATTCGATGAAAAAGATTTAATGTTTTATTAGATATTTACTGAATTATTATATCAGATAAGCATAATTATTATATTATTTATTAATTTAATTAAATACATATATACAAAGTAATAATTAGTTTAAATTGAATATCCAATAATCAGAAGATTAGGTCATCTTGGTTCAACTTTGATTAATTTTTTATTTTTAATTTTACAACTTTTCAGTGGACACCATTTTTGCGCCATTTATATAAAAACACTTTTACATAGTTTTTATCGGTCTTTTTTGACTTTCCGGTCTTTAATGCCGGTAAACCAGTGAAGAGATTTCTCACGAAGTTGCGTTATCAGGTGGTCTACTTCGCCTGTATGATGATTATGATGTTTAGAATGACTAGAGGAGCTAGCGGCTTCGTTCATATTCTGAGAATCACCGGATGTCGTCGAGGCCTGTCGTATAACGGGAGAAGGATGAAAGAATTCCTTGAGAATGACCTTAAATTGGTGAAAAAAAAGAATAATAAAACTTTTAAACTCAAAACTTGTATATAAATAGTGCGTCGTGGGTATGGGAAAGCTCAGGAATTGTGGAAATGGCTGTATAAAGCTCCTTTTTTTGACTCGGGGTTTTCGGTTTAAAGGCATGTTCAAAGTCATATTTTAACAAAAAAAAAACTTGTTCCTTTATTAGTTCTATTTTGTCGAGTTAAATAAAAAATAAACTGGTAGGTTGAAAATAAATGTTATAGTTTATTTATATGAATCTATTTATCAGTAATTCGTTCTATACTGCTATTTTAATAACGGTATTTAATCACACCTAATATCCTCCTAGTGTTCTAAATTCTACTCTTAAAAACAATAGTTTTTCTAAACGTGCCCTAAATGAGCCTACTCCAAAAAATTGATATTTCCCAAAATATATTATTGACTAATATACTTTCAAAATATTCGAATGCTATTAGGTTTACAAATTTTGAATATCTTTCGCAGTGACAATAGCCCAAAAAGCCCTATCCTTTCTTAGATAAAAATATACATATTGTCTTTTTCAACCAAGAGATTTAATTACAGTCACATTCTTTTTCAACTTTTCGACAAAGCAAAGTGCTGTGTACTGCCTTAAAATCAGGGCTGGGGAAAAAAAAATGAATGGGCTTTTTTTTAACAAGTTCTTAAGTTTTTTCCCCAAATGCCCACAAACTCGTGAACATGGCAAAAGAAAAGCCCCTTTTCTTAAAGAAATTTTCTTAAAAAAAAAACTCCTAGGAGCTTTAAAAAAAATAACCCACCCATCATTATTATGAAGAAAAAATCAAAATTTTTTAAAATTATTATGAAGAAAACAAAAAATGGGCTTTTTGGGGCTCTTTTAGCCACTTTTTTGGGGGCTTTTTTTTGCCCCTTTTTTAGTAAGGGCTTTTTTTGAATTCTTATTTTGGCCCTTTATTTGTAGCTCCCTTTCTTTCTTTATGTTTTGGGGGAAAAAATGAACCAAAGTTTTTTGGCTCATTGTTTTCCCAGCACTGCTTAAAACAGCAACCTAACCCAAAATTTCGACATTGTCTATAAGGCCTTTTATTTAAATATCTAATTAACAGTATTTAAGGAGTTCAACTTTTTTTTTAACATATTTACACTTTAGGCCCATCTCGCCCGATCTTTTTTTTTTATTTTCGGTCCGGCCCTCACGAATACGGCCCGGAAATTTTATAATGTTACCTTTACATATTTTGCTATAAAATTTTAATAATATACAGTGCGTTGCCCTTAAAAAAAATAATAAATCTATCAAATTTATAGTCCTTATTAACTGTAGCCTAATATAAAACAATAATGATGAGAAAGGTCGAAATTTTTTTATAGGCTCGGCCCATTTTACATTTCGGTCTGCCTTAACCTTTGACCGGTTAATGAGGGCGTTCGTCTACATAACCAACCCAGGTGGTGCCTAGGTTTCTAGGGCGCTAAACATCGATGTTGCCTTACATGAGATAAGATTGCTTGCGCTGGCCCCAACAAGGTTAGACAAAATTTACGTGCAAAGTAAAGCAGAAAAATTATTAAAATGAGGTATAAGTTTAAGTTTTAGACCTAAAAAATATAAAGACATGTAGTGTCCTAACCCTTCGCTAACTAAAACAAATATTCAATTAATTTTCAGACCTTATCACGGTCTGAAGGAAATCTTGATATAAAATCGAGCAATTCGTTGTTATCGATAGAAAGGGGAGATCGTAATTTTTTGGTAAATTTGTTAATACCTAGGAGGATATACAAAAAACCCCAATAAAAACAAATTTATAATAATTTTTTAGAAAAAAATTAGATTTGAGACAAGAAGAGTTTCCTAAATCATTCGAAATGTCTTAAAAAGAAAAGTCAATTTTAAAGTAGAAGGTAAACTATAACATATACGTATCCTGTTACAATTTGATGTTTAAAAATTAGAATGTCTTAAAGTAAACCAAAAAAAGTTTTAATTTTTAAGCCTAATCACTTGTTAATTAATTCTAATACAAATTTCTGTTCCAAAAAGTGAAATTATTAGACTAACTTGCGTGATAGATTTTAAATACTCCTAGGCGTCGTTAGTTTATAAAATTTCAAAATTTATATTAAATAAAAAAAATGGAAATTAATGAAAAATTACCCCATATCAATATGATCCAACGGATGGGTATAAAATAGAAAAGAACGAACACAATTACGAGTATCACAATGGCGATATAGGACAGAAGTGGCAACGAAAAGTTGAATATGCTACAAAATTTCAAAAATAATTATTAAAAGACAAAAATGGATGAAACATCAAAAAATAATATATATAAAAACTTTTTGACCCTTTCCCCGTAAGATGCAACGCCATCTAAGGCATTTTGGACGCTTAGGCAGGTGTCTTGTATCATTTGGATGGTTGATTTTAAGCCCGTCTTCTCCTGAAAAATAAATATAAAATCTAGTATTGTCAAGTGAACTTATAGCAAAGCTTCTATATGGTAATAAATTACATATATTATAAGATTTATTATAAACTTTTTCCTTGTGAGATCGTGGTTCTTCCTCTTCATCCTAACGAAATTGTATTAACACAATGTTAATATTATAAATATTAATCTACGAGCGTTAAAAATAATTTTCCTACAATCGATTCCTATTACACAGGTCAAAAAATATCAATATTATTTTGCGACGTCCTTTAAAAAATGGCCTTTTTTGACCTAATTGAAGGTTTACCTCGAGAATATTTTAAAGAAAAAAAATTTGAGGATTTGTTTTTATATTAAAATCCCTGGTAATTTATGTTTTTATCTCTAATCTGAGAACCATAATTTTTAAGTATATTAAGCTTTTACATTAACATTTAAATTATACAATATATTTGGCACCACAATTTTGATTTTTTTTTGTTGTTTTACCATTTTTTTAAAGATTATTTATGTTTATAGCTGACTTACAAAGTTTGTTTAAAAAATGGTAAACGGATTTGAAAACCTGTAAGATGGCAGGGTTGGTTTCTTAAGGTATTTCATAACTCTCAAAAAATTTGTTGATCCGTGTTATATATTGGCAAATCTTAATTAATCTTTTAAATTTACAAAGTGTTCTTATCAATGACAGCAATACTGTTACCTCATCATCGATAGGCACGTAATTTATATCGAACCCATTCCGTTTATTCCAATAGCCCTTGATAAAGAATATGGCGAAAAAGATTGGGATCATACACGGATGGAAATAGTACACCGTTAGGATAAATGCCTGTTGATAAATAAATGCCCTATAAGATATAGCTTATTTCAGTCAAGTTCGAGTTTACCCCATAAAGCTAGTTTAGAAAGAGTTATTTATTAGATTTTAAAAATAAAAAAAAATACGTTTTTATAAAAAACATTACAAAGAGTTGCCAAATAGCATTAAATACCTTAATCTAAAAATACGTTTGTAAAAAAATTTAATAAAAAAAAATAAAAATTTTATAATGATCATTGAATCCACTCTAATATTTTCAAAAATTTATTGAAAGCCTTCTAAATAAAAAAAAATCAAATTTTATAGATGGGAAAAAGTGAAACTCACAAAAAAACAGAACGCCGACCATCTTGGGTAATCCCAGTTGAAAATTTGTGGAATATATTCCTTGTAAATCATAAATTCCTTGGCTAGTGCCTTAGTACGGTTAACGTTATCAATAAAAATCTGAAATAAAAAAAAATTTATAGCATCATCAAATATTAACATTGTTTTGGTTCGGCTTAAATACCATTAAGATGGAATACTAAGCTAATCTAACGGCGGCGTTTATAAAAATGCGCTCAGAGTTTATTTGTTTTGTTACAAAATTTTTAAGAATTCGAATAGCACAAAATTTTTAATTTGAGATTTTACATCAAAAATCATTAACCAATGTTTTTTACAATATTTTCTTACATCCGGAGCAGTCGCTTTAGGTATATTTCGTAACCTTATCAAATTTATATCTAAATCTATATATATGTAGCTGATACTGATAACACTGGACAACAAAATTTGAACAACCTTAAGCATTATTTATAGCAACTATCGTTTTTGGTCAAGTTTTTGGTGCTAATTACGAATATGAAATCAGAATTTTAGTAAATGCCTCAGACTTTTAGTTACTCGATGTGTTGAGATTTTTCTATTTTTGGGGTATTTTGGGCCTCTATATCATAAAACTTATAGGTAGTAAAATTTTAAAAATATATTTAGATAACGGAAATCATCATAATTAACGTAAGGCATTTAAATTTTTTTATAATGTTAAATTTTTTTTATTTTTTTTTATTTTTTTTTATTTTTATGAAATTAGTGGTTTTCGTCATAAAATCCGTTTTTTGATCCTAAAAAACCTAGAAGTAAATTGCGAATAATTTTAAGCTATAACCTTTTTTAGTATGTTTTTTATAAGGAATCTGAATATGCCAATAGATTTTTTAGAAAATTGATAGTTAAAGAAATTTTGTGAATTTTTTTCTGAACTATGGACGAGGTTTAAAAAAAAATGGAGGCTTTGAAAAATTAACTAAACCCGGCATCGTTTTCGCAAAAAGATTCTCTACAAAACCCTCAAAAAATGGTTTATGTTGTTTTTTTTGTTGTCCAGTGTAATCGTTTCAACATAATTTATTTAAAATTTTAACCCTTAACAAATTTTCAACATTGAAACTATAAAATTTTTAACAAAATTATAAAAATTTTCCAAAAAATGAAAGAGTTCCGTATGCGCACTAGATCATTTAAATATGGTAAAATTTGCGTAAATTTCTATTTTAAATGACTGTCATTTTGTTTTATTTTATCGAATTGCCTAAAAATATATTTATAGCCGAAGTTGTTTATATTATTATAGGAAGAGAGTGCGCAACCATCCCATAAGCTTTAAATAATGAGAATATTGTGTAAAAATAAAGAGAATCTGATATTTGTTACTAAAAATATTTGAGTTATTTTATTCCTTGTAGAGTTGTATTTAACTTTTTTAGAAAAAAAATTGAGGATGAAATATATTTTAAAATTAATTTTATTGATTATTTTGTAAAAATTATCAATAATGCATAAAAACAAATTGATTTAAACAATTACCGATTTATTGAACGTCGTTGGCGACGGTATGATTTTCTCTTCCTTTGGTGTAAACGTAATAAGGCATGCCTTTACCTACAAAAATTGGTCATTCAAAAAATGTAAATACAAAATGTAAGCATTACATTGTTTTAAAATGATTTTAAAACATAAATCTAATTTTTTTCGCAAAAATTATTTTATCGTCAATTACCGTTTTTCGAAATATTTATTAGCCGATAAAAATTAGTACTTATACATTTTAAGATAGCAAAAGGCGAAATTAATAGATTACCAGATTGTAGGCCAAAACCATTTCCAACAATATTTCTCCTCTGAGCTCAGTTTTCATGGTTTGATTCTTCAATTTGTACCATTTTAGGACACCATTAGATATCTATTCGATAATATTAGTGAAAATAAATTAATTTTAATTTAATAAAATTGTTAAATAACCCAGACACTGCAGGAAAAAACTAAAAGCAACACCTTTGAATTTTCATATTAACGTTAAAATGATTTATATCAATTCTTAACGCATTACCGACAATAATGGAATTATTAGTTTCCCGATGAATTTGATTTTCGTATTCTTATTTTCGTCAAATATCGTGATTTCCAAATTGGTGAATAAATCATGGATTTCGCTAAATAAAAATGATGCAAAATTAATTTAGTAGCAAATCATATATTGTATTTTATACCAATTGGGATAAGGGCCGGTCGGTCAAGGGGCAAATTGCGTGATGCTTGAGAGTTTCACGCGATTAATAGATAATATAATTTTTTGACAGAAATGTTGGAAGCGGGCGTTCTAGGGGCTTACTAAACGATTGCTTAGGAATACCAATGTATAACGGACCGGCTCTGATTGTGATTATAGCACTTATATTACAATCATTTTTTTTACAAAAATTTGAAAAAGAAAAAATATGATGTTAGTCAAATAGGCTATATCAAATGTATGGTGTTCAAAAATTAAGAAGCTATTGGAGTAGTGTTCAGATGTTTGAATGTAAGGGTATGGAATTATTATTTGTAATGATCTTACAATACAAATGTTTTGTTCCATTCGGGTGAGGTGGTCTTATAAATTGTTTGTGTTTGCAATCGAGTATTTATAAGTTCCAAAATGCAAAATGGATCACTGGTCCCTAAAAAAATTAGAGCGGGCATGCTTATATAAAGTTTTTTATAATATCTATAAAAGCTGATAAAAAACACTCTGAAAAAAAGGGATAATTATTTTGAAAATCGAAACAAAAAACACAGGTCAATAAATTTTTGAGCTTTATGAGCTAACTACAAAGACCAAACCTGCCAACATAGGGATTTTCAGAAGCGTTTATCGTTTTTTTTTAATAAAATTTAGTAAGTTATCTATAAACATTGTAAATTTTATAAATGTCAAAAAAATGCAAAAGAAACAAAGACTTAAAAATAGTGAAAAAAAAAATATTTTTGTATTTAAACAATTAAACTGTTATATTCAAATTCCAAATAATATTATTTAAACCCGATAATAAATTGGGTCATATTTAGGGTGGGGTGCTAAATATATTGTGAATAATCTAAATGATGATTTAAGAGCTTGACATACTGAAATTTTATTTCTCATTATTTGAGATAACAAATATAAGTTACAAGGGATTTTGTATGAAAAAAATTTTTAGGGTATTCTTGAGGTCCCAAAATCGTCAATTTCGTCAAAAAAAGCCATTTTTTTTAATAAGGACGGATCTAAATAGCCGAAGGCCAAATGAACTACAAATAACGGAAATTTTATATGAGATAAGGCCATCATGAAATGTATGCTTTTATATTTTCATAAACTTATTTTTTCTGACATTGATAATTAATCCCTGTGTAAATGTATTTTATAAATGTTAATTTTTAAGTTGTGAAACATAATAAGTAAATGTAAGTTTGTGATGTATTATTCTTTAAACTTAATAAAGCACTGCAAACAGCAATAAATAAAATATTTTACAACAAAATGATTACCTCCAATATCGACTGCGGCCAAGTTTTGAGCTTTGATGACTAAAAGAGAATATATATAAAGTTGATAGGTAAAATCATATGGTCATGATAGTTCAAATTTTATAATTTTTTCCCTCTAACCTAAAAATTTAAATTTGATTCTATAAAATAAAATGCAACATAGTATAAATTTTTTTCCGAATTTTCTGATGGAGTTTTATTGGAAGAAATAATCCATTAAAATTTTAAAAATATTACCTTTAACAATAAGATATCCGACGTGTTGAAAGTTTGAGAACGTTTTCAAAATACCCTATCGTTAAATAAAATATAATTTTATTAAGCTAAGCCGTGTATTTGAAGGTGTTAAAGGCGAAAAACATTTTTAGAATGTGATTAAATTATACAGTTTTAATTTTCTTTCCTCTTCCCCCCCCCCCCCCCCCCCTTCCATTTTTTACCCGAAAATATTGTCAATCCGCAAAAAACAAAAACAGCAAAATACCTCGCTATAAATATTTTCAATATCCAAAAGGGTCGGGTTCGAAAGAGTTTCACTTTTGCCATCTCGGGCTTGACACCCACTGATGACTACCATAAATTTTACCGAGCCCGTATGCGAACCGCCTTCCAAGTGCTTCCAAAACGTCATGCTCATGTCGAGAGGGATGGTTGATAAATCAATGTCCAAACTATATAAATATACAGCGTTATTGAATTATATCAAAGTAAATAAAGTATTATTTCGATATGGTTAAAAATAACGTTTTTAGGGCGCGTTTAGAAGTAGTTCTTTTCTAAAAATATTTGGAAATAAAAATATAAAGTTTTTAAAATTTGAGTTTTTGCATTAAACATTATATCATTGTATTTGCAATAATATTTATACGACAGTTACCGAAGTATGCTTGAAAATCTAACTATATATTCAAATCTATATAAACATAGCTAATAATCATTTCAATACGACTCAAAAATTCCAACCCTTAAAAGAATATATTTAACATTGAACCAAAATTTATTATAAAAATTCAAACATTTTTAAAAATTTTTCAAAAATAATTCTGAACACGCCAAAAAAACTTCTCAGAAAAGTCTGCGAATTTTAAAACCACTTACCGGTTATAAATCAGTTTTCAAACAACGCAAATTTATGAATGCGCTCAACCACAAAATTTAAGATGTCATCAACATTTAATATTCTTCTAAAAATAAATGAATTTACTAAACCCGCGAATGGTATGGTGAGAATTGCAACGCGAATGCTACTCCATACGGACCCCAATTTTGAACCTCTATAACTTCTAGAGTTTTTGAGATATGAACTTTGTTTTTTTATTATTTTAAAGATAAATAAGTGCTCTTTTATTATAGAATAATATAAGTTATTATTAATGAATATTCCAAATTTTGTTTAACACAAAGTAGAAAAAAATCTGAAAAGTTGAAATTTTCATTTTTCCATATTACCTTAAATAAATCATGTCAATAAATTAAATATAATATTATTAATTAAATGGTGCTTTTACGTCTAGTAGAACATATTTAGAGAGTTTTATGAAAAAAAATATTTTAAATAAAAAATTATTTTTGGCTATTATTACCATAAAAATTAGATATTTTAAATAGAAAAAAAAATTTATATTATTATTATTATAAATACAAACATTTTGTATACTTCATTAAAATTATTCAAAAAATAACTGGAATATAAGGTTGCAATTATTTAAGTTTAAATTTAAATAGAGGCAATAACATGGTTACATTGAAATTGAGAGGGTGGTGTCCATATGGACCCCAATTCAATTTCTAAATTTTAAACAAATTTTGTTGGTAGACTTAGACCAAATTTTAATTACTAGTTTTGTTTATTATATATTTAGGTAAGTCATAAAAATTTAGCCCCTAATATATAATTTTTTTAAAGTTCAAAATTCAAGATGTGCTGGGGTCCATATGGACCCCACAAGGCTAATTGGGGGTTAAGCTAAATATGGCACGTGGACATTTATTTAAAAGTTATCAGCATTTTTGAAATTATAGATTAAAGGCAGTAATATTTCAAATTGAAAGTGACTCTACAAATATTGGCATAATATAACAGTTATTATTGCAAAAATTTGTGATATGCACCTGCCCAAACATGGATGTGGTTTAGAATCTGTTTTGTTGTACAAATTCACGTGAAGTATTTGACTTTCATTCATATATAGGTGAAATTGAAAGCGTTCCCGCCATTGAGGAGATTCTTGCTTGTAGACGATCTAATCAACAAACATAAATATCCAAATTTAAAGTTTATACCTTGTGAAATTCAATTTAATTGTCTTTCATTTAACTTGAAACTCAAAACAAACCTTAGATTTTGCTTTTTCAGGCCCCAGTCTCATTTTGAGATACAAATTAAGCAATGGTTCGGCCGTTTTGACGTTCGATTCAGGAATTTTGTGATTCGAGTGCTCTAACTTTGCAAGTGGTTTGGACACTGCTTTTGACGAAGGGATTTGTGATGAAAGATGACCCGTAGAGCTAGCGGTTAAAGATGTCGTACTTATGGCTGAAAATAGTTTGGTTGCCGTAACTTTAGTTGTAAACTTTTCGAGATTCGATGAAAACGAATCTGTTCGGCTCTTAGTTTCATCAGAATCACCCAATAACACGTGTGGAATTTCAGCTGATTCCGGGCCTTCCATGGGCAAATCTTGTTCAGTTATTGTCGTTATTTCATGTTTGGTTGAATTCTCATCGATGGTGGTAGAAGTAGTTTCAGCTTTTTTGAAATCCTTGCCCTCTAGCACGATCAATGTAACCGTGCTTGTCCATATCAGGTTTGTCATGCGTTTTTGCGCTTCGCGCC
The DNA here is from genome assembly GCA_030555515.1 of Acutogordius australiensis. Lineage (NCBI taxonomy): Eukaryota > Metazoa > Nematomorpha > Gordioida > Gordea > Gordiidae > Acutogordius > Acutogordius australiensis. The sequence goes on along the minus strand of CM060242.1, from coordinate 17,491,616 downwards.
TTAAGCTAATTATCCGACTCTACATCATATTCAAAAAAAAGAGTTTTAATCAATGTTTGCAAAAACTGCATTAAACAAATAGAATTTTCGGGATTGCTGGATTGTTTCAGTTTGATCATTCTATTTCAAATTTTTAATTTATTATTAGAAAATACAATTTTTGCTAAAAATAAGGGTCATACGTTAAGTGACACCTAAATATATATTTGTAAACAACTTTTTTAGACATACAAGATACAACTATGATTTGCGTTACAATTTAGTACAGATTTAATACCTTCAAATTTATTTTGTCAAATTCATAAAAAACAAAAAAATTTGCCTAAACTCTGTTCGAGTTCGTATACGCTACATTTCACAATCATATTGGTTTTTAATTAACTTTTAATATTTTAAATTTTTTTCCCTTAATTTGTCTACAGGTGAAAACGATCTTTTGCTCGCAGTAATATTCATTACTATTAAATAAATTTAGTAGCTTTAATATCCTATTAAGTTACTATTGTTCAATTAAAAAAACGATAAAATCTAAACGTCTTTTTCGTCTAAAATTCGTTGTGAGATCATAATTGTAAGATTGAGGTAGCCCATGCATTCACTTTTCTCATTTTCTGTCAACTCTAATCGGAAGTGATGTAACCTAAATCAATTCAAAATTTATATAAAAATTTTAATATTTTATTTATTATAACAATAAGTATCCTCTAGATAAAATTAAGGGGAGAGGGTAGGGGAGGGGTGAGGTGGGAATTGGCTTTAAAATATAAAAAATTGCAGGGCATCATTCAACTCGAAAGTGAAGAACGCGTATCATCTCTGAATGCAGCTAGGTTAAAAGACTGATCATCCAAATTATAATTTTTCCGCATTTGTAAAAAAAAATTGTAAGAAATCTAAAATTTTCAAAAAAAATTTAAAAAAAAAAAGTGGAACTGATCAAGCGAAAGTCTTGAGCAATCCAGTGTAACCGCGCCCATAAAATCGTCATGCGAAGTTCGGTCATAATCAAACACCAAAAATCGAATTATCGAATCCTCCTCCAACTTTTCGATCGGAACTATAACCCGCTCATCCCAAACGGGATTCAGGTTTGCCTTGATTGTTTTAGTCCGATAGACGGTAACCGATCCGAGTTTTACTTTCACGTATGGGTCACTCGATCCTATATATGTCGACAGATATGATTGTGTGATATTGAAAAGTATAAAAAGTTTCCAGAATTGGAAGAAAATATATATTTTATAAGGAACTACTTTTATTATGACACTAAACTCTCTTTTCTGATTGGGATGCAATAATAACTTGAACTTGTTAAGTGTTATATATCAGAGTTTTTTAGGCTTACATAAGTCCTCAAAACTTTGTAACAATATTTGAGGTCAACTGGAAATGAAGTAGTAGATAGTTTCGTTATGTATAAACATGTTTTCTATTTTCACATGAAATTGGAATTTGGCATATTTTGTCACAACTTGCAAAGTTTCGGTTAAATAATTGACTTTTAAACAAATAATTATTTAAATGAATTATAATTTTTTTAATTTTTTATAAAAAAAAAGTAATTTGTGAAGGTAATTAAAAGATAGGCCTTTTTTTAGCTCCAATTAAAATTTGTTTCCCCAGTAGAACTTGTGGTGAACTTTGATATAACTTTTGAGTACCACGAGAGAATTGGTAATAGAGTGAGTCAGGACCCGAGTCCTTGCCCGATGCCGGCCCTCCCAAATAACAGGCTGAGCCGAAATGCCGGGCGGGCCAAGCCTGAATTAGAAAAAAAAAATTACGGGCCGGGCCGGTTTCTTAAAATCTCATTTGCCAAATTATTTTTGAACTGTTTTCATAAGAACCAAAACTGATAAATTTATTATCACACAATGAAGGGTAATACTTCTACATTCTGTATTTTATTTAATTTTAAAACAAAATTTAGCTTATAACACAGGTCAACAATGTCAGGTAAAATAAGGTTATAGAAGCATACATCTCCATGATGGCCTTAGTTCATATGTATTGTCCGTTTTTCGTGGATCCGTCCATATCAAAAAAATGGCTTTTTGACCAAATTGGCAGATTTTGCGACCTCAATACTCTAAAAGAAAAAATTCAAGAATCTTTTTTTTGATATAAAATCTCTTGTAACTTACATTTATTATCTCAAATAATAAGAAATAAAAATTTTAAAAATATCAAGTTCTTCCATCAGCATATTAATACATAGTTTTTCGCGCCCAAACTTAGGACGACACGATATTTATCTCTTTTAATAAAAATATTATTTGAAGCTTAAATTTAACAGTTTAGTTTTTGCGAATATGCAAAAAAAAATGAATTTATTTTGTTTGTGAATCTTGTTTTTTTTTGACATTTTTTTAAAAATTTTTAATATTTATAGCTTAATTAAAAAAAATGGTAAATGGGTGTACAATTTCCTAAGATGGCAGGTTTGATCTCTGTAGTTACTCATGACTCTCAAAAATCCTGGTTCGGCCCTATTTGTAAAATTGTTGGCCAAGCCGAGTCGGGCCGGGCCAGGTTTTAAAAAATCAGGCGGGCCGGAATATCACGGCCCGACTTTAATAAGTATTTAGCTTAATTGTTTATAACTATGTTATTCGAATAAAATAAAATTGAATCTTCTGGACGGTCATAAATTAGTCAATAGATTCCACGAAATTACCATTTTTTGCCAATGAACTAAATAATTCATGATTAATATTATTCTAAAAAAATGATCAAGAGAATAAAAATCGGTTTTTTTCTCGCTTTTAAGGATTCACTGTAAATATATAACTACTTATATCTACTTTTATTGCATTCATTATTCCTTAATCGGTCGAAAAAGAGGAAAACAAAAAGGGGTCAAATAAAATTACCGCAAAAATCTTTAGCTACAAGTTGTTCACCGCTTTGTATATGGATATTGAGATGATATATCGTGAGATCCTTGGCCAACGATTTGCCTTCATCAATTTTACGGTCCTTTGTTTCGGCAGAAACGGACAATATTTCGGTTGTTGTTACTTGATTGGAATGGAGGTTATGAGCCTCATTAAGGGATTCGGTTATAGAATTCTAATTTTGTTAAAATGTATTTATATAAAATATTAATCCAAATTATATATTAAAAAGCTTTACTTATTATACAGACAGTATTAAACGGCACTTATAAATAAAATACAATATACATTTAACAGTGGATAAAATAAAAACATTATCATTCGTCAACAGTGGATAAAATAGATCCTACAAACAGGGGTAATCCATACAACATAGGCAATGCCTAGGGGCGCCTAGAGTCATTCTACATTTTTATAACGTCGTTCGTGAGGGCGCGTTCCGAAAAAAATATTGGGCCAATGATATTATAAAGGTTAGAATATAAGAGTTTTGTTGAAATGATCAGCTATGGTTATATAGATTTAGATATAAATTAATCAAGTTTTCTAAATATACTTAAACTGCTCCCATTGTTAGAAACTATTGGAAAACCAATGCTGAAAAAAGAGTGGGCCAAAGGGGGGAAAATGGACTTTAATTTCTCGGGCCAAAAAAAGGGGGAAAAAAGCTCAGAGTTTTAATTTTTATTACAAAATCTCCGAAAAAATGGGGAAGCCCTTTCCAAAAGCCATTTTTAGTTTTTCTTGTTAATTTAAAATTGGAATGGGATTCATTAGTATTTTTAAAAAGCTCAAAAAGCCCTTAAAATAAAAAAGCCCTTATCACTAAGAAAAAAACGGGGTCTTTTAAAAAGGCTTTTTTTTACGAGCTTTTTTTAACAGAAAAGCACCTAAATATATCCTCTTTAACAACTGGCTCTTTTTTTCCCATGCTTAGTTTTCGATGTAAAAACTCAAATTTTAAAAATTTAATTTTTAAAATATTTTGTAAGAGCGAATGAAATCTGAACGCGCCTAGCTACGAAATTTATGAAAAGGCGCGCGGCTAAAAGGTTCTTGCCTAGGTTGCATCGCTACCGCACAAACCTTAAAATTAAGTTAGGGATATTCTACAGTTCCATGTTTAATTTGACCAAAATTCATGCATATACGACTTAAATAAAGGAAGTGTATGCGTGCGAATCTTATGTCAAAATGAAAATGGGTTTGATCGATCTAATATATTTTGAATTTTCTAATTTAATTAAACGTATGCCAGAAACCCCTATAAATAAGGTATATGATGGTCAAAAATATTAAACTTATTTGCATAATTTGGCTTTCTCGCTCTCGAAACATTAATCACTTGCTAAATGAAAATCTGTAAATTGGAAAAATGCAAATTTTCATGCAACTTATATTTATATAATCTGCGAATTCGTATTACATTTATATCACAAGCTTAATTTTTCTACCTAAAACATGTCGGACAAGCGTTTAACATATATTGTTTTATTCGGAAGGGATTTCTTAACGGCATTCATCCTTTAAGTCCTACATTCAGTAAAACCGGAACACTTTCTTTCAATTTTATATAAAGTTTAATAGAAATGATTTTAATGAGTTAGCATCAACCGATTTTTAAGCAGGAGATGGGGTAAAAAAGAATCATAATATGGTATAAAATGGATTCCCGAATTCGTCCTTAAACGGCCAAACATCTCAAATAAATTTGCAAGAAAAGCCATAATTAGGAAAGCACAGTATTAAATATTTGATTGGATATAGTGTTCAAACCGGACCGTAATATTTCGACCCGATCGACCCAACACATTGTTCAACTTAGGCCCGGAGCGGCTCTCGGCCCAGCCTGGAATATCTATTTACTAATATAAACCGCCCGACAGGCCGTTTTGAATCTCGGTTAGGCTCGGCTTGTTTTTCGGGCAGGCAAGCATCATGCCGGGCGGGTTTGGGGGTTGCAACTATATCTTTAATCAGATAAAGGATGTTATAGATTAGAGCCTTATGCTTGAATAAAAAATTTCGTAAAGGGCTCCTCTTCCTAAAATCTCTGAGAGATGTTTAACTGAAAAACAGTGGATAACTGTTTTTAGGATTAAACTAGAATCCCCGATAAGGTTAAAAAAGAATATACGAATTTCCCATCTACCCTAAAGTTTTTTAGCGACCTCAAGGAAAAAATGACTTCTGGGTAACGGACATTCTACCAAAGCCCTGATTGAACATATAACAATATCTTAAACATTTACTTCAATTGGCTTGGTCGTCCGAACATCGTGTTGCGAACTCATGTCCGTTCTACTAAGCGGTGGCCCCTTGAATCTTTGGATCAACCAATGCTTCATTCTGGCCGGGGAAACGAGCACATCATTGTGGTGTTGGTGATGTTTTTTAAAAATCTCAAGACCTTTATTTAAATGCTCGCTATTCGCGATATGGCTCTCTGTCGATTGATTTTGCCAATCTAAGTTGGGGTATGTTTCTTGCGAATAAGTTGAGATTTGATCATCTTCCAAATCGTGACGTTTGAAGGTATTACGTTTTTTATTATCAATGCCACTACCCCGTAAGAGTCGATCAAAAAAGTGTAGCCCGTGATGGGCTTGATGTTGATGCCGAAGCCCTTCTTCGCTCTCGTGGCCGTATTTGGTCTCAAAAACATTTCTTGGCTTGTCGGCCAGTGAATCGTGCGAGCTTTTATAATTTGCCCGGGCCGAATTTATGGATAATTTTGACGTGTACACCAACGGATCATCCGGACCTTGTTCCATTACGAATGGATTAGGATTTTCAGTCGGGGTTTCGTATGATTGTGATTGCCTATATGTCAAGCAGTTAGATAATGTTTAAAAGAATGTTCTAATAAATCTATCAGATGAATTATCATCCTTATCGGGAATAGGGAATAAAAGACCGATTAGCAGGTTTTTTTGGTGGATAATAAAAATAGGTATAAATATAATATGCACGGGAGCTAAGCTCCTAAAAGGACCAATAAATCTATAGTCATTTTGGAAGCATGCATAAATTTATACATTATTATTTTTTTTATATCATATTTATATACTTCAGCGGTGTAAAACGCCGAAAAATTATGCGTGTCAAATTAAGGCAAATTAATATACGAGTATTGTGAGAATGAATATCATAAAACAAATTTCTTGCGATGCGAACATTTACAATGTGGACTCTCTAAACCGAGGCACACATGTCTCAAAAATCAATAATAAACTATTATGGCAAAAACAATTTTTTAGTATTCCGCTATTTACCTTAGGAGTAATGCGAGGTATATAACAATCCTTACCCGCCAAATTGTTTACCTAGCTGTGGAGATAGACAATTTTGCAATTAATAATGTGGCTTAGTTTAGTATATAGGGCCGCAAATGTCCAATTAACGGGCACCCAGGCTATTTTGATTAGCCAATCATGCCAAAATTTATGTAAGAAATCTCTTGGTCAAGAATAGTTTTATTTTACAATATTATCCTACGAAAGTCACAAAAAAATATTTTAGGGTACGCCAACGAATTGGAACACTTTTTTGCATTTTACTTAATAGGAGCGCGACTAAAATTTAATTTATTGAAAATAAATTTCCGTCGTTCTTATTTTATCTTTATAAATTAATATATATAGCCGAGAATAAATATTACAATGTAAATTTAGAAATCCTAAAGAATAGTAGGATATTGGCAAAAATATTAAAAGCCGCCCTTATTCAGAAAAATTTCTAGTCAAAAAACGGTATGAGTTTATGTTTTGGTTTTACCTAACTTAGGGCTCAGGTCATTCGTTTTTTTCAAGAAATTTTAAAAACTTTGAAAATTTAAAATTTCAAAAATTTGATTTTACACTCAAAACTATTAATCATTGTTTTTACAATATCTTCTTACACCCGGAGCAATTGCTCTAAATTTACTGAAATTCTTTTTAAATTCAAATCTAAATTTATGTAAACATAGCATAAATTCTACTCTTAGAAAACTTCTGACCCCTAAAAAATTGTTTTATATAATTTTCTTTATTTTAAATGAACTCTATGATAACATTTTTTATTTCAAAAGTGTTTATAAAAAATAAAGTACTTAAATATTACCTTTACCTTTGTTCGGTCTCATCCCCAGATAACGGTTCGTCAGTGAGCTGGTCACTTTCCATCGACAATTTTCGCGGCGTATCAACCGCTATAACTATACGACCGGTGGGGGAACCGTCTTTTGGGTTAAACTTTTTCTTGATGCCGCTCATAAAAACTTCCCAACGTTTACTCCGCCGTCTACGAGATTTCCTATGCTCCAAACGTGACAATGATTCATGTGACCCTAAGTGAGTGGCTGAGAATTTAGACACATCATCTGGTTTCTCTGAAGCTAGTGGACATTCCAATGGGACGGCTTCTTCTTGAAACAACACCGATTCGATCGTTTCAGTCGATTCAGGTAGTTGATCGTTTAATTGCGGACCGTTAATTGTCGTCTGATTTAGTCCCTGCGAATCAATCATGACCTCGGAACTATTGTTAGACCTTAGGCTTTCGAGCGACGATGAGTTGACCAATTCAACTTTCCCTTCCGTTATGCCACCCATGGCTCCGCTTTCACATTTTTTAGGTATAGTAAATATCATTTCTTCACGTTTTGTCCTCAAATCTGTATTGTGGAAGGAGAAAAGAAAAAAATGTAGCAAAATGTATAATTTAAGGTTGACAACGACATTCTAAAGCTTACTCCTTATATGTCCATAAGGTTGTAATTTCGTTTCACTTTATTGTGAATTTTAGCCGAATTTTAAGTCATTTTTTTAACCAAACAACTATTTCGAATAATTATTACAGCATAATATATTTTAAGCCTATCAAAATCATATTTTGTAAAGACAAATTTTTTACATAAGGCCACGTGCAAAGTGAGTTTAATTTTTAAAATTATGAAAAATGTTATTATGTAAAAAGACGCAAATTTTTAAAAAGTTGCCAAATTTAGTTTATGCACATAATAAATGCTTTCTCTCTAAAATATATTTAATAAAAAAATTTTAAAAAAATAATTATCAATATGCAGAATTTTTAAAATTTTACATAAATAAAAACTCACTTTGCACGTGGCCTAATCTTTTTTATTTTGTCGAATTACATAAAAAATACACTTAAGTTTGATGAAAATCAATAATTACTTTGCATTTAAAATTAAATGAATAATTTTTTTTTAGTTTTGTTGTATATTTATATTTTTAAAACGGCTTTTTGTCAAAAATATAAAATGATGACCGTGTTTTTCTCTCATTATATAATAACATCAGAATACCATATTTCATTTTTTTTGCGTAAAAAACTAAATTTAAAACGTAACCTAAATGAGTTTTAATTCTAACCGTCAAAATTAACGCGTGAAAGAATTAGGGAGAAATTAATTAGCATTTTGGCTTTCTTTCATAATTATCACCGAACTTTATCAGTTAAATAAATTCAAACAGGACCGGTGTCAATTCAAGGGGACCCACCATGAAAACTCTTCTAAATTTAATAGGCCAACTCTCCCCATATACACGGGCAATTCTAGTCTCATTTCAACTTTAGTAGCCTGACTGTAGGCGTGAAAAAAATCGAATTGCCATATAATTTATGGTTTAATTTACATAATTTTTGATATCAGGGTTGGGGAAAAAATTATCAATAATATAATAAAGTTACAGATAAGTTATATTATCCATTGACATAGTTAAAATAAAAACTTATGCAAAAGGCCTCTAACTATAAATTAACTTATTTAGTTGTTTGAAAGTCATAATTACTAAACATGGCTAGCTTATAGTTTTTTTTGTGTTTTTCGGTTACAACCAACATTGAGCACATAGTTTATTTGGAATTCTTATGCAAAATTAGATATGGTGTATGTAAGTTGACTAAGGCATGTCAAAACTCCGGGAGTCGGGAAGGAGTCCATCAACTCCGGAGTTCCGGAGTTTTAGTTTTTTGGAATTTGCTAGTAAACATTTGCTTATTGAAAATATTGGAATTTGTATTTTTGTAGTCAAAACGCATTTTTGTTTAATGAAAGTTGTAAATAAATGAAAGAGCAGCTAATTATGTAATAATTACATATATTAACTAGCAAATTTTAATAAAAAAATCCGGAGTTTATGAACTTCTTCTAGACTCCGGAGTTTTGACATGCCGTAAAGTTGACAATCATAGTTAGCTATATTTTATTTAGCTATAAGAGCAAAAGGTAACAAAAATTTTTGCATGCTTTAAAAAAAAATTCACATTTACAATTAAAAAATTTAAATTATATATAACTTAATAAAACTATGGGATAAATAACTATACGCCTAATAAAAATTTGCTTTAATTTTTAATTAATTTTGTTTATCTTGTTCATCAGCCCTTTATAATACTAAGAACTACAGTGTAGCCAAGAAGGAATGACTTGATTTTGTCTCCAATTTATGGTATATTTATGCAATGTCTATCACATTTTTAAAACAAAAAATTAAAAAAGCTTTTTTGCCCTAAATGCTTTGTTTTGCGGATATTTTACAACATTTTACTAAATTAAATTTAAAATTATAGTTTATTTCGTTCATTTTTGACTAAAAAATTTTTAATATCTTTGTTTAATTATCTGAATTTTATAACTATAGTATCTCAACCTAAAAACATTTGGTCCTAGACTCTATATTTTGCATATATCTCGAAACCACTCTAATGATTCAACCGTTTTTTAGCTTCTCGTAAAAAAAAGGTAGTAATGAAGGTTCCATTAAACCTTTTAACCATCAGTGGCTCTGGCGGCTTACTCTTTTAGACTCTATTACCTCCAATGAAACTTAATATGGCCCGTAGGGTTAAATATACGCAGGTCGGCAACCTAGGTATAGAGATTCTCTTATATAAATAGACCGCTTTAAGGTTCGATGGCGGTTACCAGTTAAACTTATACTACTAATCACGCTGAGCGCACTGCTTAATCTGAGTGTGAAACATAACACATACTTGCGAGAGCTTAAGGTCATCATTCATTTATATCAATAATTTAGCAAAAAATTCAATATATACCTTGAGAATCTTTGAGATGCTAAGTGCCATAACTCCAAAAAAGAATAAATATATCGACACTTTTGTGGTTAGTAACCTAAGTAAGGAGATAACATGTGTGAATTGTTTCTTCGCTAAATTCGCTGATATTGCTAAAAATAGGGGAATATATTAACAAATTGCCTAAAGGCAGGTAATTAAAAGAATCGAATAGCTTTCATTCTCAAATCGTGTTAAAAGTGGGAGAAAGGAAAATCAATATTTACGCTGAATCATATGTTTTTCGTTATTGGGCGGGTAGTGATATGGGGTTGGTTATATATGGGGCGTAGAAAGAAACAACGTAAAACGATCAAAATCTAGGTCAACTAAACAAATAATAAGAAAATGAAACCTGAGAATGTTTAGAGACTATACATTTTCTTATATATATAATGTGATACAACCCCTGTAATTTTACTTGATTAAACGCCGTCGCACTCAAAGATTTGTAGTATATATATTTAGCTGTTTTTTAATTGAGTTTCGTACACTTTTTATGTCAAAAATTAGAAAGTTTCAATTATTTTAATACTAATAATATCTTGTTGGTACTAGCAGAGTGCCTATCGAACAATCGATGGAATTAAATATATTTGGGTTAGGAATATAAGACGAGACTCGAATGATCGCCCGCCCGAAATTCAACACGGGCCGGGCGGCATAGGCCTAAATTAAATTTTTAAAATATTTTTGGGTCGGGCTGATATACCTAAAGTACTGTTTTTTAAGGATAACATGACAAAGTTAATATTAAACCACAATGACCGCATAAACTTAGTTTAGTCCTACGCTCAAGTTAAGATTGTTGAGGCAGGTTGGTAGTTGGATGGGTGACCGCCAACGATATTTTTCTAAGAGCCTCGGTCTAAAAACCTAGATCACCGGCGTGTTAAACCTCATTTAATTCTGCGTGACCTGCTGCAAAATTAAAAGTGAAGAGCTCTAACAGATATGCTTTTCACTAATAGGGAAAAAGGTATGGAGGAAACTCCTTTACCACTTCGACAAAAAGTATTTGAATAATTTTATAGCTAAAAATTTACAGGTTGCCATATCCGACCCTTATTTTTAAATTAAGGCTGGGATGGGTCCGGCACAAATAAAATTCCGAATTTCGGGCCGGGTCAAATTAATTGGGTGAGCCAAGCCTATTTTCACGGCCCATTTAAAACTCTAACTGGGGTATATTACTTAATAAAAGATTTACCGATAAGTAGTAAATTTAAAGATTAATTGTGAAAAATAATACGATTTACAAATTTTTTATATCGTCATAAGTAGTTGGTTCCTAAACGTTCAACGTGTTTTAAAATAAGACTTTGAATCGCTTAATGCCCTGCCCTATCACATATATTTTTGCATTCCTTTTTCTAAAAACACCTTAATTTTTCATAATCAAGAGACAGCTATATTTGACATAATTCTGTCTTTACAATACTCAAATACTGAACGTTATATTGGTCAAATATTGATTTTATTCCTTATATTACTAATTAAATGATGTTTAAAAATTATATCATTCGTCACTTATCGCTTAAAGGTATGATTAAGCACAAAATAAACACTTTGGGCCTCAATTAATTCTTAATTATATATACAGAGTTCTTTTATGATTGTTACTTTAAATTTACATACAACTACATACACATATTTATTGGAGATAAAAAGAAATTTTACAGACAATTAAAAAAGGATTTTTTAGATAAAAGGTATACACAAAAAGTGAATATAAAATAAAAAGTTAAGCCAAGTTTTGTTTTCAAAAAAAGGTTTATTCCTTCATAGATTCTTCGGTTGGGGGTGCGCTGACTTGGGTCTGGCTGTGCTCTTTAAGGCTAGATTCCTTTTTAGTTCCACTTACAATATCGTCAATACGTAAGAGCAATATCGCCGTCTAAAGGAAGAAGAACAAAGTATAAAATCGACGTTAATTTTACAAAAAAAGGTTTATTGTGCCCTTTTACAATTTACAACCTATCAAGATGTAACTAAAAATCTAATAGGCGGTTCAATTAGCTCATTGACAATATTCCGATATTACACGCAAAAAAGTTTAGTGTTCGATTCCGAACATATGCAGATTTTTTCTTTAGAATGCATGTACTGCTGCTTAGTAACTTGCTAAGACAGTAAGCCCAAACTTATATGCCTAAAGTGGGAGTCTAGACGAATAATCAAGGTCGCCGGCGTGCAAGCAAATCTAAATAAAAATCAATATTAATTGCTTTGCTCGGGTTAAAGGAAAAGCTTTGAACGGGTATGACATTTTTATTTGGAGAAAGGTATGAGAAGCACTAAAATTTAATCATTATTTTAATATTTATATAATTAAAATTTAAGGTTGTTCACCAACCACGGTAATTAAAAATTAATTAAAATAAATTAAATATGGTAAATTTCTAATCCATACAAATTAGTTTAAGTGGAGTGGAATGGCAAATTTTTTAATCTAGTCATTTAAATAAAATAAATCGTATAAAATATAAACAAATTTACCTCGATAGCAGTCTTGTAGACTTGAAGTTTGACAGATAAAGGCTCGTAAATACCCAGTTCTTTAATATCGCAAACGGTGCCTTTAAGTCCATCTATCCCAAAAGTTTGACAATCAGGTGTTCCGGCGGCGTGTTTAGCCTAAAATATATATATTGATAGCTAGCTTAAGGAATTAATACATAACTATCTTATTTAACAATAAAATACTTTTAGCAATAAATTATATAAATATTTCAACTTTGTTTTTGGGAAAAAAAATTAATTAATTCTCTACCCTGAGAGCAGTCATGGTACGTATTACGTCGCCCCCACAATTTTGAATCAGGGTACGAGGTATGATCTCAAGGCATTTGGCAAGAGAAAGGTATGGCCACTGCTTAACGCCTGTTATCGCTTTGCCTTTATCGGATAAAATCTAATGCAAAAAATATTACATGAAAAAAAACACAATTTCTTACAAAACAGAATTGCAAGATAAAATAATTCTAAAGATTTAAAAAATTTTAAAAACCAAACGCATAATTGTGTCCTTATATCACGAGAAAAAAAATAGAACCATCATATAATTTATATACCAAAATTTTAATCAACAAAAACCTTTGCTCAAAGGGAAAAGATTATAAAATTGAAATAAAAAATGAAATGCTAAAAGTTAGGTATATTATGCATTCTGGTTTAAGAAATTTCCTAATATCAAATTTTTGTAAATTTTGCTAAATAATAAAAAAGGAACCCTTAGTATGAAATAATGTATTATTAAAAACTGTAAATTGGTTTTGCCAACTAAATATTTTTTAAAAAAAGTTTTTACAACTTAATGAAAAAAAAGAAGATTACTCAATCAATAAAAAAATAATTTTAAATAAATCTCAAATCTTTGTGAGTTTGGCCATAATATATAATGGGTTTCAAGTTTAAAAATAAACGGATCTGAAAAGAAGGCACAAAATTTTACACTTCTAAAGTCACCATTATCCCGGCCGTAATTTATCGGTTTAAATATAAAGAAAACAACCTTTGAAACGGCCATTTCCACCGACCCACCCCCGTAAACAAGCTTTGATTCGAGCATAACGTTTCGCAACACGCACATGGCGTCAGTGAGATTGCGTTCAAGCTCGTTCAAAATGTCTTTACTCGGCCCACGAAGGACTATGCTACATGCCTTTGGGTCTTGACACTTGGTGAAATAGGTGTAATAACTAAATAAAAAATGATTTAAAAATTGGACAAATAATAAATTAAAATTTTATAAAATGATTAGTTTAAGCTACTAAATGGCTTAAAAAATACTAATTTAAAATAAAACGTCGTTTTATGTAGGTATATATATTTTCCTATAATAATTAAATACAAGGAAACCAAAATTAAACACCACAATATGTGAATTTAACAAGGATAAAAGTTGATTATTTTAATTTTAATGTTTAGAGTATATATTACTCCTCTCCAATTTGCTTTATTTCAAATAAGCCGGCCTTGGTTCCCAAATCTGCCTCCCTAATCTCGTCAATTTGATTCACAATCGTGGCACCGCAGGCCCTATAGAATATAATAAATAAAATTGTTATGTTTACAAAACTTTAAACTTTATTATTTTAAAATTAAAAAATCAATGTTACAAAGTAAAATATTCTAATTTTTATCTATGTAAAATTAATTGTTTTACGCGTTATAAATAAAATGAAGAATAGGTTTATACAACAAATCTTAATAGCATTTATAATGTATGTTCATTTGAGAAAATACTTTGACAAACCTAGCAATTCGGTTATTATCGGTTTTTTTAAAACGTCTCAGGACAGTAACATTACCCTTCATAAGGTAATGTTGAGCCAAATCAGAAACACCCTTCTCCGTGCAAACGACGTCAGGCTTAAACTTCAATATCTGGTCACAGTCGCGTTTTATAGAATCCTCTTCAAGTTCAAGCATTTTATGGAAATCGGCGTCTTTTGTGAATTCCATGTTGGTCTAATAATAAAGTTTAACAATAATTTAAACTTTAGGCTCATGTAATAAAGAATTTGTTTTTTCACATAAATTAAAACTGTAAAAAAGTCCATGATTAAAAAAATAGAGTCAGTTTTGAAAACAACATAAAAATTCAATCGCTAGATTTTCTTTCGCATGGCCCTATCCTATTTTATATTTTTTATATAAAAATTCGAAAATTTGTGAAATTTATTTTATTTGCAGGACCAATCAAACCCATCTAGTTCTAATTAAAACTGCAAAAAAAGAATATCCACACTTGGATATACGAGTAAGAATTATTATATGTTTATTGAATAATTGTAAAATTATTTTGTTATATTAGTAAGTTTTTTTTTCATACTGTTTTAACAGAAATTTAATTTTTACCAAATATAATTTACAATGTATAATAATTATCTAAATTTGTGCTTCTAAGATAATCAACATTAAAACTAAAAAATCTATAATGTAATGATGGAAGCGAATTTGAATGGTAAAGCAAATAAAACAAGTTTCAGAAATTTACAAATTTAAAAAAAAACGAATAAATACAAAATGGGATGTGCCTAAAACACAAGTCTACATAATACTGTAAATGTTGTTAGGAGTTTACGAATTTGATGGGAAACTATCTACATATGGCCTTATAAAATATTTTTTATATCATCCAAGGCCATGGCCCACCAGATCCTGTATCATCAAATAGCCAAATTTAAATTGACCTATTTTGCGACCTCGAAACTCTTAAATAAAAAATTTATAATATAGATCAAATCATTTTTTATAGGTTTAAGTTTTTAAGTAATGCTCCATCTACATTAAGAATATTAAATAAGACACGAATATACCGAAAATAAAATATTATCTAAAGTTTATATTTGACAGTTTAGCTGTTTTAGGGGGCGATCGGTGTTAATTCATTTTCTTAAAAAATTTTAATAATTCGAAATTTTTAAAATTTTTATCAGAAAAAATTATTGGCCATTTTTTTTAATATATTCACATATCCTGAGCAATTTCTCTTAATGTTTATAAATTTTGTAAATCCTTACTAACAAAGCTAATAATCTTTCAAAATCAATCCTTCAAAAATTCTAATACATAAAATTTTTCAATACCTAACAAATATATTTTTTTCAAAAAAATTATAATAATGAACTCTGAACGCATTTTTATAATTATTTTTTGTTTTTAAATCTCAATTGTTTTTTTAAACATTTTTTGACCGAAATAACTGTAAACGGACATAAAATACTCAAAGATGGTGAAATTCTCTTATTCATTAGCTCATATATCTCAAAAACTTGTCGAACTTATGTTAAATATTTTACAAAACATGTTAGTGAAATATTTACCATGCTTTCGCCCTTTTTGTACTCGAGGTTACAATCCAAAAGCAAGATCCGGGGATTTTCAATGCATCTTCGCATCTCGGGATGCGTAGCATCCTTATTCACCATGATCCCATCGAGAACGTAAGAATCCTCAACTAAACCACCGGCAATCTAAGAATTTTAAAATTCTAGAAGTTTAGGTATGTTTTTAAATCTGTATATATCACTGTAGGCAGGCGTACAAAGATTTTTAAACAATTTTTTTACCTTATTTTAAGAACAAAATTAATTTTGTTTATAATAAAACATGATGGTTTTATGAGAAAGAAATAGTCCGGATATAAATAATTACAAATATAAATTAACTACACAACAATTACGAATAAATCATCATTTGAAATAAATTAATATAAATATATTTTAAGTGTGGAAAAGATTATTTAAGCACCAACGAGGGCAAGAGATTTTAATATTAAATAAATTTTTATTAGATATGACTATGTATATAAACCTTTTCAACCCTAGCATAACGCTTAATATCAATCTCCTTTTTCCCGTCCTCGTTTTGCAGGGCGACAGTGCTGACAGCCTTAAGGGCTATATCACAAATGAGCTTGGACCAGGTGTTGGCAAATTTCGTGTTTATGCAACTCTTAAGTATGTTTAGCAGTTGCGTTTTATCATTAGAATCCACGGGAAAACTTAACAGATGGAAAATTAATAAAAAATAAAGAAATATGTATAATTCATAATTTCTAGTTAAATGGTGTAATAATTTGTTGTTTGTTGTAAATAGGAAAAATCTAAAGATATTTGCCAATTTTATTAAAATAAATACATTGTAATAATGATGGGCAATACCTTAATTTATTATTCAAAGCGTCTTGAATATCATCTAACGCTGCACGATATGCAGAGATTATGAGAGTTGGATGTATGTTCTGGTTGATAAATACCTCAGAGGCCGACAAAAATTCACCAGCTAAGGGTTAAAATATAAATATTATGTCTAATTATTATACAGGTTTCCAAAAATCAATGAATGCTCCTGGAGGTTAATTTGCTAAAAAATAATCCATAAGATAATATATCTTTTCCTTTCGATTATCCAATGGGACAGGGCAATATAGATACGTATAAAATGGCTAAAAAATGAGTGACTTTGCCCTAATAAAACATTTAAAAAAATTAATTAATTTTTCCATATTATAAAACTAACAATTTTTTTCAGAAACAATGATGAAACAATGAATTAAATCCTTAGGTATATTTAATTTAACAGGCATATTTAGGTTATAGAGAAAACTTAGGACATGATTATTTGCCAATTCAAAAAAAATTATTTTATGTTTGAATTTGAAAGTTTAGTTATATCAGTATATTTTTGAATCTCATTTGTTTCATGATTTAGATAGATTAATATTTTCATTTTAGAAAATATAGTTTAACATTTTTTGTATATAATGTTCATAAATGGCTTAAAAAGTTTGACCAAAAATGGTAAACAGATTTATGGATTTTAAATTAGTAGGTTTGATCTCATAAATTTGCTTGTCTGTTTAAAAAATTTGTTGAAATGTATTATAAACCAGGATAAAAATAGTTAGATTAAACCTGATGGCAAAAATGTATCATAGAGATTCTAAATATTATATTCAAATGTTCAAAAAAAACATTCGCTATAATCATTACTTTAAGCTCAAAAAAATCTTCAGTCTATTTACAAATACAATTTTCAAATAATAATAATAAAAATACCTGTAAAAGAATACTACTAACCTAAAATAATGACAGAAGTTGTCCCATCACCTACTTCTTCATCTTGAGTTCTGCTAATTTCAATCATAGTTTTGGCAGCAGGATGCTTTACTGCAATCTAATCAAATTATTGCATTTAAAAAAGAATAAAGCATAGTTTACCAAACCTAAAATAATACAAACAATTATAAAATTAAAAACTCATTATAAAACTCAGGTTATATCCCAATTATTTTCATTTATCTATGTGAAATAAAGTAAATAGGTATTTTTGTAATAACACAGGTCAACAAATATCAATGTCAGAAACGTGAATTTTATGAAAACATAAAAAAAATTATCCCCATGATGGCCTAATCTCATATATATTTTTCTTTTTCCTAATTTTTTCCGTCTTTGGCTCCTTACATCCGTCTATAACAAAAAATGGCCTTTTTTGACCAAATTGACAGATCCAAACATACCCTAAAAAAAAGTATTTAAAAATATTTTTTGCATATAAATATCCCGTGTAACTTAAATTTTAATTCACAAATAATGAAAAATAAATTTTATTAATATATCAACCTCTTACATCGGCATTTAGATAATACAATATTTCAACTCCAAACTTAAATACAACATGATATATTAGTTTTTAATGAAAAAGTTATATGATTTAAATTTAACAGTTTAGATGTGAATATCCGAAAATAAAACTTCAATTTATTTTTGTTTTTAAATCTTTTTTAGTTTTCTAAAATTTTTAATGTTTATAACTGACTAACTAAGTTTGATTAAGAAAAACAGTATATAGATTTAATGTTCCCTAAGATGGCAGGTTTGATCTGTATAGTCAACAACTCTCAAAAAATTGTTAAGCTGCGTAATTTAACCTCTCTTAAAATAGCATTCCCATCACTAGTAACTACAATACCGCCTTGAGGATCCATCATCATTTTAAGCATTGCACGTGGTCCCAAACAAGTTCTAATCACATCTGCCACAATCTATTGAAATAAAAAATAAATGTCATTGCAGGTTTTCACACAATACGGTAATTAAACAAGCATTTGTATAACCTTAGCAGCAGAGATATTATCAATCTGAACCTTCCTGCCACTTTCTCTTTTAGTATTTGAGCCTAGAATATAGTAACATTTTAAAATTACTTATAATGATAAGTGGAGTGTGAGGAACCATGCTTTTTATTTTTGCGAATGAATGAAAATTTAAGGCGAAGCGAAATCTAAATTGTTTAGAACGCAATCCAATATAAAAATGCTATCCTATCGTGATAGAAAATTTCCAGTAAATATTTGACATCACATTTTTTTATAATATTTTATGACATTCCAAAATGTTTTTACAGGGTGAAAGAACTGAACTCGAAGATTTACTTCACAATAGCACCACTTTATATGTTGGAAATCTTTCATTTTATACCACAGAAGAGCAAATTTATGAACTATTTAGCAAATGCGGTGATATTAAACGAGTCATTATGGGATTGGATAGGGTCAGGAAAACACCCTGTGGATTTTGTTTTGTGGAGTACTTTTTATTTTATTTTCTATATTTAAATTTGAGCTGGGTAGAATATTATAAAATACACCTTGGCCTTATATTTTCATGTGTAAAAATGCTTATACATGGTCATATTTTTAAGAAATATTGTATAATTTAACATATATAAGGTACAGAAAATGTATTTTGTCTAACCTTGAAATTTAAAAAAAACTGGTGAATTTCTAAGGATAGCCAACTTTAATTAACTTAATGATAGGCCCTGATTTAAATGCTATTATTGTTTATTGCTTTACTTTTTTATTGCTTAGGCTGTACTCTACTTTAATTTTAGAATCAAAAAAAAAATTTAAAATATTAATTTGCAATCTTGAAATAGAATTTAATTTTTATAAAATTTATTTTAACGCCACAAATTGCTTTGACAAATAAGAGATAAATATAAAAAATTTGCTCTTTTTTTTTAATATATTAAAAATAAAAAAGGTTTGTGAAATACTATTGTAAATTACATAGTATTTTTACATAATAACAAAAATTTATTTTGTTTCCTTATTCAAATACCAAAACCTAAATTTAAATTTAAGTAAAACATGATAATATTTGATTAAAAATTATTCAGTTAGGATGGTACTACTAACTTTAGATTCATTAGGTAGTATTAGCATTAGAATAGTTAGCTTAAATTACAAATTTAAAAGTGGTGACCTATCTTTTCTATTGCAAATACTTTTGTTTGATCATACAACTAGAGGTATATGAAAACTTTTGTTGTGATCAACACTCAATAAGCAGCGCTAAGACTGGATAATACTTGGTTGGGTGACTGATAAGGACTTATAAATGCCATCACTTTTTGATGAAGCTTAGGTTGCCAAATTGCATTAAATCTCCTTTTCTGGGGCAAAATATTGGCTTTAGTGATAATGTCCTAACGAAACCCGCCCCAAGGGAACAACATGTTTTTATTATTCACTCCTTTATTAAATGAAATATTTTTTATAAATTATTTTTTAAGGTTTTATGACAGAAATGATGCTGAAAATGCAATGTGTTTTGTTAACGGTACAAGGTTAGATGACAGAATTGTGAGGACTGATTGGGATGCTGGATTTATTGAGGGTAGACAATATGGAAGAGGCAAAACTGGTGGCCAGGTTTTATTAATTATTGACAAATATTTGAGACGTATTAAATAATTAATTTGATCAAGGCTATATTATTCAGATTTTTTATTCGTACTTTTTTTGGTCAAAATTTTTAAACACTTTATTAAAAAAAACTAATAAAATTTGAAAACTGAAATATATTGAGAATTTTTTTAATCATTTAGAAATTCAAACACATTTTATCTACAAATGTGAATGCTGGAGCTTGAGAATTAAAAATTTAATATTTCATTTATTGGATAGAAATCTGATGCTTATTTAGAGTTGATCACGCAATTTTGCCAAATTTACCAATTTTTTTAACTTCTTTGAGTTTTTAGGGCCAAGTCTCGTAAAAAAACAGGAAAAACAAAGATGAAATCGCAATATATTGTTGACTTTAGTTATATAAGAAACTTCAAAAAATAATTTGACCTTTGAATTTCCTATTTATTTTATAATATAAATAATTTATTGCTTTAGGTAAGAGATGAATACAGAATTGATTATGATCCAGGAAGGGGAGGGTATGGAAAAATAATGCAGCAAAAAATAAGTATATAATTAATGTATTAATTTTTTAGCTTATAACTAAAAGTGGCTCCGCATATAAAAAAAATACAAGTTATTTTCAGATTTGAATTATATCTTTATAAATAAATATTTTGTATTTATATATATATTGAGAAATTGTTTTAGTGCCTTACAATCATTTAATGCAAATCGTTGTCAAAACGAGGGGGGGGGGGGGAGCAAGTGAAAATAGTTTTTTTTTATAAAATGAATATTAGTTTTGGTACTTAAATTAAAAAAATAAATATAAATTTTTTTTTAAATTTATTTATCATCTATTTTATATACACAATTATGCTCAATGCGGCATTTGGTTGTCGTCAAATTAGGTTAGGATTATTTAAATTTTAGATTATGCTTTTTATAAATTATTAATACACGTGTTGGGCTCTTTGGAAATTTTAGTCTAGGGAAAGTAAATTAAAATATTTTTTCTGCTTGGCCGACCTGGGTTTCAATAGATGGGCGGTTCGATTTAGCTGGCCCATCAGGCCTCATAGGCCATTTTATTAAAAATAATTTTCTGAGAATGTTTTACCTTTTCTTTTGTATATTCAAATAAGTCAAAACCTTAGATCATTTTGACTTAGATGGACCCCGGGTCCGACCTGTGCTTATTCAAATATTACCCTAAAAATTCATTTATGCCCGGTCCGTCATCAAATGAAATTTAAGCCCGGTCGACTTAGTTAATTTTTTTAATAAGGTAGAACGGCTAATTTTTTGTTCGTATAAAACATAAGAAACTTATAAAATATGGTGAGTCAAAATACATCATTTATGAAAATCAAGGGTATGTTGATGTATATTTTCAGATCCTAAATTGTTGTCGAATTAATTTTTTTGGTCTTGTAATTTTTGAAAAATCAGCATTTATTCTCAAGGTTGTCTATTAACCTTTTGGCGTAATATACTACGCGTTCTTTGTTAGCGGGCAAATTTTATTTGTTTAAATCATAGGGCGTATCCTACTACACAGATCAACAAATTTTTAAGACTTGAGCTAACTTCAAAGGCCAGACTTGCCATAATAGGTTTTTAGATCCGTTTACATTTTATTTATATTAAACCATCTATAATTTTTTTTTAATATTTAGAAAAAATGGTAAAAAAAACAAAACATTGAAAAAAAAATTATTGTTATAAATTGATGTCTTGCTTTATTAAGATTGGGTTGCCAAATATTATTTATAACGCAAATTTTGATGTAAAAGCTTGTTATTCATAAAAAATTTGTATCATTATTTGAGATAAAAAATATTTACAAGTGATTTTAATATGGAATTCTTATTTAAGTTTTTAGTATCGAAGTCGCAAAATTAGTTAATTTGGTTATTATTCGATATATACCTAAGTGAAGGCGAAAGGAATTTTGGAGAACCTTCATGGGACATCATGGGAATTATTTACTTTTAGTTTCATAATTTCCTTTTACATATTAATTTTTTGCGACCTATTTGGTTTTTTTTTAAAAATTATAACATTGGGCTTTTATTTAATGGCTATGGCCTGAACTCAGGGACGTATTGAGGGGGGGGGGGCAAAGGGGGGCCGTTGCCCCCTCCCCCCCTTAGAAATAGCTTTTTAATTTTTTTTGTGCAATTTAACGCTAATTTTTATTTATTAAACAGAAATCGGAATATATGCTGGTATATTTATTATTTTTTGGCAATTTTGCGGCTTTATAATATATTGTACAATTATAATATCAAAATTTAGCTTAAGTTTTCTGAATTATCATTAAGTACTATTACGTGTTTTTGTCATAATAAAATAAACATGTAATCACAAAGTATAAGAGATGCCGAATATATTATTTGTTTATGCATTATTTCCAAATATTCCCTTTTACTTGCACCGCTTACTGTGCATTTGCAAAAGGATCAATTAATTTCCAAGAATCATTTGAAATGATCGGAGCTTTAGTAAAATTTTTGAATAACGATAGAGAAAATAATGAAAAAGTATTCAATAATATTTTTGAAGAAAGCCAAAATTTAGGTAACGAAATAGGGTTTTCAGATTTTACAATACCGAGGTTAGCAAAAAAGCAAGTTTATCGACCAAATTGTGATTCTCAATCTCCTGCTGTATTTTATAGATGCTCATTGTTTAATACCTATCTGGATTCATTGATTCAATCGTTAAAATTACGTTTTGATAATTTTGATAATAATCCTGGCTTTTAATTATTTAAATTACATCCAAAATATATTTCTTAAATTAAATCACCGAATTAAATAATTTAACATCTCCTATTAAAAATTTTTATAATTTAAAAAATTTAGAATCAAAATATTGATATGGAAATCATATTGGGAGTCTAGATCTTTTTCTGATGACATTACGATATCTCAATTGATATCCAACACAACTATTCTTCCTAGCATAAAAAGGGCTCTGCTTATTGTTCTTTCACTACCAGTAACCGCGTGTACAATTGAACGAAGCTTTAGCACCATGAAGCGCATAAAAACATATTTAAGATCTCAAATGAGCGATGATCGATTATCATCCTTGTGCTTGCTTGCCATACATAAGGACATAATAGATAACACTAAATTAATAGATCGAACCTTAGAGTGGTTTTCAATAGATCCTAGAAGAATATCAATTTCTTAAATATTTTTATTTTCTTTATAAATTTTTTTTTTGAATTTATGTCATACATTAATTTAATTATGATGCAATATAAATAAATATTTTATGCTAGTCATAATATGATCATTCATTAAGCAACAATGTAATTCATTAATTTTTCTCCTAAAATTTCTTGTCCCCCCCTTTAGAAAAAGTTCTGCCTACGTGCCTGCCTGAACTACTTATAAACTAAATTAACAGCATCTTTAAAATGAAGTATTATGTTTAGCCGCGCATACACACGGGTATTTACATATCCCAGCGCATCTTACCTTTTAATAGTTAGCTTTATGATATATCTTTAGAAGTTCTTTCTAGGCAATTTTACATTATTTTTGTGAATATATTGGCAGTTAATAGGCACCACAACCTCATTAGGACACGATCTATTATCAGTTAAAAAAAAAATGTTATGTGAAGTTTAAATTCAACTGTTTAAAATAAAAATAATTTTTTTCAATATTTTTTTTTTATTTTGATATTTGTTTTAACATTTTTTTGAATTTTCAGTGTTTATAGCTGGTATACAAAGTTTAAAATAACGGTAAACGGATTTGAAAACCCTTAAAATTGCAGTACTGGTTTTTAAAGTTAGCTCTTAACTCAAAAAATTTGATGACCTGTGTTATATATATTAATAATTGAAAAAACAATTGTAAATAATATAAATTAAGTTTGGATAGTTTATATCTATTTTTTAGAAGTTTCTGTTGGTTTTTTTTAGGTAATAAAACTTCTTAAGATATAGAAGGTTAAAAAGTGGGGTAAAATATCCACCCTTTAAACCGCGGATTAACCCGCAGGGTCCATATGGACACCAATCTTAAATTTTGAATATCTTCAAAAATATTTTATGTCATAAGCTAGTTTTTGTGACTTTTTTCTTAAATGTTTAAAAACAAAACTAGTAATTAAAATTTGGTCTATGTCTAATAACAAAATTTGTTTAGAATTTAGAAAATAAATTGGGGTCTATATTGACCCCACCCTATCAATTTCAAAAAACCATGTTATTGCCTCTATTTAAATTTAAACTTAAAATAATTGCAACCGGATATTCCATTTTTTTTAAATAATTTAAATTATTAAGTATACAAGTGTTTGTATTGTTTAATAATAATATGAATTATTTTTTTTTCTTTAAAATATCTTATTATTATTTTATAAAATAGCCAATTCTTTTTTTCATAAAAATGTGTTCTACAAGAAGTAAAAACACGATTTGATCAATAATATTGATACATTTAATTTATTGACATAATTTATTAAAGGTAATATGGAAAATTTTAATTTTTTAGATTTTTACTACTTTGTGTCAAATATTTGCAATATTCATTAATAATAACTTATATTAGTCTATAAAAGGGCACGTATTCCTCAAATTAATAAAAAAAATAAAGATTATAGCTTTAAAACTCGTTAAGTTATAAAGGTTTAAAATGGGTCCGTATGGACCCCACCATAGAATAGGCGTTACAAATTTTTCACCCTACCATTCGCCGCAAATGGTGAGAAATTTGTAACGCGAATGCTATAGGGGAATACGAACCCAAATTCTGAACCTCTATAACTTAATGAGTAAAGCTATGATCTTTACTTTTTTATTGTGAGAAATACGGGCTTTTTAATTATAAACTAATACAAGTTATTATTAATAAATATTATTTTTTTTTTGACAAAAAGTAAAAAAAAAAATCTAAAAAATTGAGATTTTTTATTTTTTTTTAAATTACATTAAATAATTCATGTCAATAAATTAAATACATCAATATTATTTGTTAAATTGTGTTCTTAGGTCGAATAGAACAATTATGAAAGATTCATGGGAAAAATATATTATAAAAAACTATTTTTGGCTATTATTCACCCTAAAAACTAAATATTTTATAAAAAAAATAAATTAATTTCTATCATTATTATGCAATACAAACATTTTATATAAATAATATGTAAAACTATTAAGAAAAAATATCTATAAAAAATAAGTTGCAATTATTTCAATTTAAAATTTCATTGAGGCAGTATCATGGTTTTCAACATTAAAATTGAGAGTGTGGGGTCCATATAAACCCCAATAAAATTTCAAATTTCTAAACGTAATTTGTTATTAGAATTAGACCAAATTTTAATTACTAGTTTTGTTTATTATATATTTAAAAAGTCACAAAAATTTGGCCCATTATATAATATTTTTAAAGATATAAATATATACCGAGGTTGTATGCAATACAATTAAATCCTATAAACATCCTCCCATTTTATAACTTCTCCCATATCACAATCGGAAAAAACTCTCCCCAGGCGAGAAAGATCCCTGTTATCTCAGCTAAGATCAGGCTTCTGTTATCTACTAGCAGACTTCCGTAGTCGCGTCTATTAAACAGATGACAAGTGCATCGACTGTAAAGAAGCGACTGACAATCTTCTACATTGGCTATCGTGCCCCTCACGTGAGACCTCCATAAATCCCCTGGATCTATGGACAAACCCATAGCCGCTTCCAAACTCGCTCAGACCTCAGAGCCTCCCTCATCCCTTTTCAAGCGCATGGGTCAAAAACAACAACAACAAAGATAATCAATATTCAAAATGTGCTTCCGTATGGATCCCACAGTGCTAATCGCGGGTTAATTTTAAACTAACATAAGTTATCATTATTGAGTATTGCAAATTTATTTGACAAAAGTAGAAAAAATTCTGAAGAATTGAAAAGTATAAACAGTATTGATTAGATCGTGTTTTTAGGTCGGGTAGAACATTTTATGAAAGATTCATGAAAATAAAATATTATGAAATAAAAAATTATTTTTGGCTCTTATTCTCCTTAAAAATTAGATTTGTTTAAAGAAAAATATTAATTCCTGTCATTTTTATACAATATAAACATTTTATATTAATATGTAATATTATAATAAAAAAATAGAAAAAAAGTTTCACCTTATTTTAATTTATATTTACATTGATGCAACAACATTGTTTTTAACATAGAAATTGAGAGTGTGGGGTCCATATGGACCCCTGTAGAATTTCTAATTTCCAAACAAACATTGTTATTAATTAGACCAATTTTTAATTACTAGTTTTTTTTGTTATATATTTAAGAAAAAATCACAAAATTTTGGCCCCTAATATATAATATTTTTAAAATTTAAAATTCAAGATGTGCTGGGGTCCGTATGGACTCCACAGTGCTAATCGCGGGTTAATAGAATTTAAAACAACTAATTTTAAACAATTACACCAATATTTAAGTTATCAGCTAAAACAACAACACTTTTTTGTTATATATGTATAAAAATTGGAAGTCACTACCGCACCCCTGTAGGTATAGTTTTCTAATGATTATCTTTAAAAAGGCACCGTTACGCTAAACTGAGATATTTTCAGAGTTGCTTAGTACATATCTAGAAAATTAAATAAAAAATTTAAAATGCTTTAAAATTATTTTAGATTAAAAAAAGTTTAAAATGATAATTAAACTTTAAGTTTTGCGCATGTATGATAAAATATATTCTTTACCCTAAATATATTGTACAATTATTTTTAGCAGACAAGATAATCAAAACCTGCTTTAACGCATTATATTAAAGGCACCGAGCGGTTAGGGTAAATATTTATAAGAACAAATAAAACAAAATAATTATATAATTAAACACGCACCGCGTATGATTTTACGAATGTGTGCATTTACCTAAATGAAAGACAAGGACCGAAGAGTTGAAGAGTTGCGCAGAGTAAGATTTCCCAGTAATGAAAAAATTGTTTCTGAATATATTGAACCTCCAAAATGGAAATTTGGTATTGCCTTATTGAATATCTTGGTTGTAATTAAAAAAATTTTATTATAATTCTTTTAACATTAATTAAAAACACTTTATTTTGTGGCTAAATTAAATTTAAATATAGAAAACATGAATTTTGCTCAGGCACGATTCTAGACCCCTTTTGGGGGGGCAGTGCCCCCCCCAAAATTTTTGATTGCCCCCCCAAAAATAATTGAATTTGCCCCCCCAAAAATACATAGTAATTTTATGTTTGCCCCCCCAAAAAAAATTGAATTTGCCCCCCCCCCAAAAATACATAGTAATTTTATTTCTTCCACATAATATAATTAAATTTGCTCCGTCAAAAATATTTAAAAAATATTATCCTAAAAATATTTACTTTTTTTAAAAGTGTTTTTATTCATATTACTTCTCCGCAAGAGAGATCAAACTAACAGAAATATATAGAAAAATTTGATTTTACAGAAAGTTTTATATTTGTGAAACCAATTCATAAACCTGATGCCTAAGAAATTTTCTCAGTTAACAACAATCTTTTGTTAGAATATAATCTAGAACCAAAGAACCTAATCGCACAATGCTACGATCGGGCGAACGTAATGCCCGCGAAAAAAATGGTGTTCAAGTATTTCTAAGCAAAATAGCTGAACACCATGTCCCGTATATTCACTGCTTTAACCACCGATTGCATTTTGTTGTAAAAGATTGTCCTATTTTAAGTGAAGGGAAAAATTTTTTTGATAATTTTTCTTCCCTTCATAAATTTTTTCAACACGATGCAATCAAGGTAGTTAGTGAATGCTGGACTATATCCCGGCTGTTGCCCCATTGGTGGTGTGATCACTACCTGCCCATTGTTTTTTTTTAAATTACACAGAAATATTTAATACTCTTTTAAAAATTAAAAATAAAAAAAACTTTTATATCTTCAGGTCACAGGGCCGAATCGGGGTTTTTTGACCATATTTATAATCATCTATTTATTTTTTTGTATTTAATTGAAAAATCATTTTTTTTATTAAAAATAATTATGGATCAATTTCAATGCAGAACGATTTATATTTCTAAAACTTCTGATTTAATACACCATTGTTTGTTAGAAATTAAACAATTAAGAAATAAAAATACATTTGAAGATTTATTCAAAAATTGTTTTGATATTAATATTTTTTTAAATGACAATAATTTTTCTAAGGATAAAAGAAAAACTAAACCTAAAGATTTTTCTGATTTTTATTTATTTTTTATTAAGTTTGAAAATATTTTAAATATTAATGATAAAAAAAGTATTTATTTTAATATGATTGATTTATTTATATTTTGATAATAGATTTTTTACCGATAATAGTTGTTTAAAATCTTTAGATTTCCTTTATAAATTTGATTAACCTTTATTTTATATATAAATAAATTAGAGCCTCTTTTAAAAATAAGTAATATTGATAAAAATTCATTATCTAAAGAAATTGACGTAGCCAAAAATTTTTTAATAAGAAACTTAATAATTACAAAGAATGTGTTACTATTGATTTTGTTAAATTTTTATATGATTACAATGATGCGTTTTCTAATCTATTTAACATTTTTCCTATAAGTTTGTTAATTGGCTCTTCAACGTCGAGTTGTGAGGCCACATTTTCTTTAGGGATAATAACGGCTGACAAGTAGTGACCTGCTTAAAGGTGATTTGGTTCTTGAACACGAAAAATCATTAACTAGGGGCGTTGAATTTTGATGAATATTGTAATTTAATTAAAATCCTCTAAGATAAAATAGTTTGATCAATACAATACACTGCTCATAATCAGCTAATTATTGCTTACTATTTTAACATGGTTGCAAACTTTTTTTATGCGCATTTAACGTTTATGTTCATGTTTTATTTAATTTTTTACCCTAATATTAATAACTATTTATATATAACCAGTGTTTTTTCATATATATTCTTCCAAATTAGCATACTTATACATTTTGTTTTAATGATAATCAATCTTATTTCACTTTTCATTTTTTAAAATCCATAGTTTTATATAATTCATTTTTATCATTCATATTTATCATATTTTTAATTTTCATGCGCAATGATACCAAATGATAAAATTATACTTACAATTAATTCAAATCTCTTATCTTTTTAAGCAATTAATTTTAGTGAAAACAGTTAATTTTAATTTACATATTCCATTTATAAACTCATTTTTTTTTAATTTAAGAATATAATAAATTACTATTAATTTGTTACAAAATTTTGAACATGGATTCTATTGTTTTACATGTATATTTTTTGCCGTGACCGAAGGTCACGGCCAATTTTGCCGCCGAAGGCGGCAAAAAATTTTTTTCTGCCCCCCCACGAGTTTTTTTTGCCCCCCTAAAATGGAAAAGCTAGAATCGGGCCTCATTTTGCTTATTAAAAATAATGCAATAGGCTACATATTATATTATAATTTTACATAGATGGTTATTCTAGTCATGAAATATCTGACTCTTATTTGGCCTCTTGTGAAAAATTAAAAACAAAACCCCTGCAAAGTGTTTTGGCTCAAATAAATGTAACATATATTAGTGTATAATTTAGGCCTTTCCATCAAATTTTAATGGTAGGTTATCATGCCTTCTCTTGAAAGGTTAAAAAAAAATTTTTACTATAACAATTTGAATTTTGTTTACCTATTTTTTAGATATGAGAATTAACATAAAGCAAGTGGAATCATTAGAAGAAATTTTAAAAAGAGTTCAGTTTCAAACTATTGATATGGAAAATACATTAAAAGATGATGAGGTATTTTAATAACAAATTTTTTTATTCATTTTTGGCATTAACATATTATTTTTAGGCATGTATAGAGTTATTGGATAGCCTTGAATATTATGAAAGTTGTTGTAACCTTATTTTAAGACGTAACCTTGATACCACATTGCAAGTGTGGAAATCAGTATGCCATCTAATAAGAAAGGTACACCCATTTTTGTAAATTTAGTTTATATAACATTTTTTTTCAATTTATTAAAACATAACTTTGAAGATATGTTTGAAATGTATTTACTAGTAAAGTTGACAGGGCATTGTTTTTTGAAGGAGATATAACACAGGTCAACAATTTTTTAGAGTTATGAGTTAACTACAGAGATTAAACCTGCCATCTTAGGGAATATCAAATCTGTTTACCATTTTTCCTACTCAAACTTAGTTAGTCAGTTATAAACATTGAATATTTTAGAAAAAAAGGTTAAAAAACCATAAAGATTCAAAAACAAAAAAAATTGAAATTTTATTTTTGCATATTTACAATAGTTAAACTGTTAAATTTAAACTTCAAATAATATTTTCATTAAAAACCGATAATATATTGTGTCATATTTAAGTTTGGACGCAATATATTTTGTATTATCTAAATGCCAATGTAAGAGCTTGATATATTAATAATTTTTTTTTTCCATTATTTGTGATCAAAAATATAAGTTACAAGGGATTTTAATATGCAAAAAAGATTTTCAAATTTTTTCTTTATAGGGTATATTTAGATCTGTCAATATGGTCAAAAAAGGCCATTTTTTGTTATAGACGGATCTAAGGAGCCAAAGTCGGAAGAAACTAAGAAAAACGAAAAACATATATAAGATTAGGCCATCATGGGGATGAATTCTTTTATGTTTTCATAATAATCTCGTTTCTGACATATTTGTTGACCTGTGTAATTATAGTAAAAAGTTATGGTTAAAATTCTTGCTTAAACCATTGTGCCATTGTTAACTTTTATATAAAATGTTTTGAGTAATAGCATAAGATTAAAAAGTTTTGGAATTTTATTTTAATATTTTTAAAATTTATTTATTAGTTTTTGTGAATGTAATTAATTTTCAAAAAATTAAGTTAAATTTCAATATTATTTGTAAATAAAAAATTTTATTAAAAGTGTGCCTAAAATTCTTTTATGAAATATGCCACTGGACTAGCTCAAATTTTAAGAAAACATTAAACCCCTCCTTTTCATTAATTCTGATCATGACGTTACTATGTGAATATTAAATTTAAGTATAAATTAAAAAATTAGTGAGAAAGCATAATTTATTTTTAACATAAGCACACGTTTAGAGTTCATTCATTTCTTGAAAAATATAAAATATATTTTTAAAATTTTTGCATAAATTATTAACTTTTGATTTTAGCAATATTTAACACGGTACTTTTGCTTTAATATTTAGAATTTGTATTCTGTTTTACCAATTCATATAAACATAGTTATATATCCTTTTAACATGACTCTGTTGATAAAATCTAGCACTTAAAAATATTTCATTAAACCAATATTTTTTTAAAAAAAAGTTTAAAATTTATAGAAAATGAATGAACACCAAAGCCCTAAATTATTAATTGCTCCCCATTTTGGTTGACACCCATTTTTATACCTATATATATCATTTGAACTTTATTTATTATCCCTTTTACATAGCGCTCGTTTTTGGAGTATTTGGATTGTAGTTACACCAATATCATGCAATTTTCTTCACTGCCTTTTGCCCGAGCCTTAAAACTGAATAATTCTCTCACCACAGTTGACCTTTCAGGGTGTAATTTATTTGGCAGGCCATTTGGTCTTTTAAGTACAAATTATTTTTATTATAGATAAATTATACTTAAATTTGAGTCAAAATAATTATAATCATATAAACGTGTTGTATTTTTTATGAAATTGTTTTATATGCTAGTTTGTGGTTTGAGAGGAAACTTAACTTTGCGCAATTTGTATGTCAAAAATAATCGCCTAACTTGTCGGGATATGCACGTTTTAAAAGAACTCTTTCCACGTCAGCCCAAATCTACAAACAACAACAATAATAATATTAATCAAATTATTAATATTGAAACAAGAGGTTCTTCCCATATAAATAATGACAGTAATAACCCAAATAATAATAATATTTGGTTAAAAACTAATGTAAATGGATATTCATCTCATTCAACCAACAATTACCCCTTAATAAATTCTCCTGTCACTTTAAATAAAACCTGTATTATTTATTTGTTTTCTATTTCTAAATCACATTTTTTTAATTCATGTACATTTAAGAACGACCAACTTATATAAATAAATTATTTATTAATTATTTATAATTTATTAAATTATTGATTGATTTTTTTTAAAATCTATGTCATTTATTGATATTTTTAAGATTCTCGTTTGGATATACGTATATATTTTATCATTTAATAGCCTTCTGCGAGACCCATATGAAATATGAGCCATTAATGCTGACCAATATAAGCAATATTGACCTTTCATATAATCCTTTACAAGTAATTATTTTTATTACATTATTATTTCTGGATAATCTAAGGTTTTCAGCTACAAATTGAAAATATTGCATTTGCCGTTTATTTTTTCCACCTAGGACAATGGATTTAATGAGCTATGCAATGCCTTGTTTTTGCAAACTTATTGGTACTCCCTACCCCAAACGCCTTCACTCGTTGACTCGCATTCCACTGTTCAACATATTTTTGTAAACAACGATAATAATCCCAATAATAACAATACTGATAATCGTGATGCAAAAATCAATATTAATGATTATAACCAGGGTATAGTTACAGCTGACCGCTCGAATATAAATTTAAAAAATGTATCTAATAGTAATATTTGCAATACTAATGAAAAGTTAAATAACCTTAATAAATCCATGGCAAGCTTGAATATACACAATAATCAAAAATTCATTCCCATACGAGTGAATGTTTCCCTGCTGTTTAAGCAAAAGGCTTGGACTTGTCTTCGTTCGCCGCCACCTTATTTTGAAGACAGCATTTATGAATTTACACCTAATTCGAATCATAATTATTCAATGCATCTCGATATATCGACATCTCACGCCCTTCAGGCAATTCATTATTTATAATAAAATATGTAAAAATAAGGTATTCTTTATTATTTTCAATTACTAAAGTTTTCCCTTACTGCTCTGGTTTGCCATGCCCAATTTGGGAATTAAATTGGCCGTGGGAGCCGGACCGAGATATTTTAAAAAATTCGACGAAACCTATTTTTTTTGCTTTTTATGATGTGTTGGGTTAAAACTCATTCATTATGCCTTGCCTTTGTCTGAATGTGCTTAGAAATCTATCAAGAAAAACGTTATTTATGTAAGGACACGTAAAATTTAATTTAATAAATATTGAAATTATTTAAATGACCTTAGGACTCCTTCCATTCTGAGCCTCAAGACCCTCCTGAATCTCCTAAATTAGCCTCTTTTGACGATGTTTTTACACCTTCCTCCGAATACATTGCACTGAAAACAGATCCCACAAATAATTGTCAACATAACTACCCGTTGTTCCGGAAAATATCTCACCCAATAATTTCTTGGATTTACAAGAATCTCCAAGTGATGAACACTGTAATGAGAATGGTGCTTATGGTTTAAAATATCTTATGAATTTGTATATTCATTTTTTGATATGTTTGATTAAATGTGGAAAAGAATAGATTTATTTTTATATGTAAGGATTTTTGTATTTCGTTCATTGTTATAGACTTATTCAAAAAATTTAATGTTAAATTTTAATTTTAGATAGATATTATTTTGTTAATTACTTGTTAACCTTAATTTGAAATTAATCAATCCCATTAAAGGCTACTCTAATGGTACTTCTTTTGACAATGACAACTTTATATTTGACCAATGTAACACGCATTCACCGCCTACCATGCTCAATTTCGAATTCTCTAATCATAATATCATTCAGCATTCCATTACCCAGTTATCTCTTGTTAAATGTCTTCTAACAAGCAAATCCATGGTGCATTTAAATATTGTCCTGGTATTAAATTTAAAATTTCATTATTTTTGATGAGTTTTAACTCTTTAAGACTATGTAGACATGGAATTTTTTCTTTTTGGATTTTTGTTGTATAAATAAAAATATATATTTATATATTTTTCTTATTCCATTTTGACCATTTAAAATCTTATTATACGGCAATTCTAATTTTAGGCCAATCCTAATTTTCGAATAGAGGTGCTAAATTTGTCCTACAATGATATAGGGAACGAAGGTATAGATTGCCTAAAGCCTAGCCTTTTGATTAATACTTCATTGAAGAGGCTTATATTAAATAGTTGCAAATTAGGGGATCAAGGTAACATTTGTATAAAGAATTTAATAGTTTTTAATATATTAAGTGTTTTATATAATTAATTAATTCAGCGTTCTTTTTATCCACTTCCCTATTCATGTAAATTAATGTTTATTCTTTAGCCGCAATCACATTTGCAGAAATTCTAGGATTAGAAAAGCAACCGAACATTTATGATATTAACACGAAAAACAATTATGAATCTCTAAATTCACCAACGCATGATGTTTTTAATGATGCAGACGGAAGTTTAACTACATTGGACCTTAGGAAAAACATAATCGGTTTGGCCGGTATTATTGCTTTGGCAAAAGCCCTTAAATATAACCACACTATAACTTTTATTGGGTTAGATGAAACCCCAATGGTCGTCCTGCCTTCAAATACTTCTAACTTCAAATGCAAAGCCTTAGTTGGGAATGATATTAGCAATAATGGATTAATTCTTTCCAATACAACCGCACTTGGCGAGATTAAAAATTTGGAAATGATTTGTGATAGTAAAAACGATGTTACAGTTATAGTATCCTCCAATGAGTTAAAATCGGACCAAGTTGATTCCACAATGAAAAATGGTCATTGTCCAATTGAGAATACGGTAAAATTTTGGTTTTCATGTTGAAAACTCCGTTTAATTATTTACAATTACTTAAAGGATAACCTATTTAGCCAAAAAGCATATAAATAAGATATAGGCCCTCAAAACAAATAAGATGTTATTATTCTTATGTCAATAATTTTTCTATTTAGCATAAATTTTACATTTATACTCTTATTTCAATATTACAACTATTTATACAATCATTATAGCAAAAAATACTAACCCTACCTGATTCTCCTACCCGGTTCGACCCCCCTCCGACCACTCTGAGTGCATTTTCCCGGTTAGCAGCTGCCCTGACCTTTGGAAAATTTAATTCATCAAGAAATACCACATTGCCAGACATTGAGTCAACTCAACTACTTTCGCGGGATAATGAGTCCTATTATGTGGCCCTATATGCTAAAGAAATTGAGGATATTTGCCATAGGAATAGATTAAAATTGTAATGACTATGATATTGTATTATTCTAAAATCTATGCTAGCATTATAATAATAATCCCGTTAGCCGACCGATGAGACAAGCCATGATAAATTAATGTAAAATTGTGTTTTATTTTTCCAAAAAATTTGTTTGGTCTTAACGCGGCTTTATAAAATATTTTTAAATTTTGATTTATTTGTAACCTTAAGCTTGGCTCTGCTGAAAGATTTTCAAGAGGTTTATTTTATATCATAATCTTTAACCCAAGCTCCTCCCATATTATTGCATGTTTCAATATGTTGTTTACATTCTTTCTCTTTAAATACATTTTATTTTATGCTTATTACATGTCTAATTGTATAAAAGAAATAGTTTTTATTAAACCAACTAAAATTTGGCTTTAAGCATGCCCATTACTTTTAAGCTTCCATTTTTGTATTTTATTTTTATTACTCCTTTGAAATTTTAGTATTAAAAAAAAATTTTTTTAAATAGGATGACTATTTTTTTAACTTACTATATAAATTTTTGGCCTTAAATGCGTGCGATATATTTTATTTCAGAGCAGCGACTCAACATTCCATTTTTTATATCTATTTATATAATACATCACAATTTAATTATATATTTTTATTCACAAGCTTGTTAAAAATTTATTTTGACAGGATGAATAACGCTTATTTGATCCTACAAGGAGTGCAATCATTCTTTATTAAAAATACATAGATATCAAATTCATTTAATATTCGAAAGTTTTAATATAAATTTAATAATTAATTTTGATTTCTAATACAACTTACCGTTTTTCTTGTTTAAATTCTAAAATTTAAAAAATGTCAAAAATAGATAAGATTAAAAGAAATACTAAAGTGTTAATTCAAAACATTTATCTAAGTTGAAAAATTGTGCTTTTCCAAGTTTGGTGCCTAAATATTTTGTATAACTCGGATGTGGATGTTGGAGCTAATACAGATGATATTATTTAAAAAGGAATACAAATTTTTGTTATTTCTAGAATGAGGTACATTTATTCCGATTTCTTGTACCGAGACCGTAGATTAAATAGATAAACGGAAATGGCCATCATGAATAATTGTTTGTAAAGTTTCAGAAATTTGGCAAAGGCTGCGGCTAATATTTTTTTTAAAATTGTAAAAAAAATATTTCTAAAAAAAAAATTTTAGCGGCTAATATCAAAAAATGAGAATTTAGGTTTTTTGGTCGTTTTAGGTTATGCCTAACAAAATTTTTTAATTTTTTTTACACTAGCCGCCTCAATGTTGTTCAAATGCGTGCGATTTTTTTTCATCAAAAATTTTTTTTCTACTAGCCGCAGCAAAAAATACACACTTTTGTAGACCTTTAGAAAAAAAATCATATATTAAAAACATAAATTGGCCTATCCACAAACCCTACCCCTGTTATGATTTTTTATGTAGGCTCGGGCATAAAGATTGATACATGAATTTAAAACAAATTGCCAGTTATGTAAATTTACGATTTATGTGAGCTGAATATTTTTAAACAGACTCTTTATTAATGTAATAAAAGGGTGCTTAACTAAGATTTATTATATTTGTATTATTATATTTGAAATAACTTATTTCAAAAATTATTTACAGTAAAGGTGGAAAAAAGTTGCATTTAGTGCAAAATGGGGGACGAGCGTAAACCATTAAACCTTATATACCTCAGAAGGTTTTTGAGCTTAAATTATGTTTCTAAATAGAAACACATGTTTTTAAATTTGAATGTAAATGCAAATCTCTCCGTTTTAAACTTTTTTGCTTTTTTTAGCAAAATAAAATTGAAATCAAAAATTGACTTTATATGAAACTAGCGCAAAAATTATTTAAGCATTTTTAAAAGATTTGGAAA
This sequence comes from Acutogordius australiensis, assembly GCA_030555515.1. Taxonomy (NCBI): domain Eukaryota; kingdom Metazoa; phylum Nematomorpha; class Gordioida; order Gordea; family Gordiidae; genus Acutogordius; species Acutogordius australiensis. The sequence goes on along the minus strand of CM060242.1, from coordinate 17,454,373 downwards.
ACAAATATTCAGCCACTTTTTGCAAGCTAAATTACGAAAGGGGTTTAAAATTCACTCAATTTTTAAAAAATTCAAAATTTTTGAAATTTGGGTTTTTGCATCGAATTATTAACCATTTTTTACAATAAATATTCTGATTACTTGCATCAAGTATTTAAAAACTTTATTAAATATAAATCCAAATCCATATATACATATCTAATAATTCTTTTCAAAATCATTATTTAAAAATTTAATTATCGTAGCCTTTGATGAATGGGTCTGGTTTAGCGGAGTCATAGTTTTTATATAATTAAAATTTTAGTTAAAGTAATAAAATTATATTTAGAATAGTTAAAGTAATAAAAATTATTTTTAGAATTTTGATGGGCTAAATTCAGCTGTGTCATCACGACTTGCACAAATAGTTTTTTATATGGGCGCGTTCAGACTCATTTCAAATTATTGAAAAATTTTAAAAATTTCAAATTTTTTGAAATTTTTTTTTTTCAAAATTTTTTAAAAACTTTTATTTCAGAAAAATTATTTAAATGTTAATAACAAAAATTGGCGACTTTTTGTAAAAAGCGTTCAATGTCAAAAGGTAAAAATTTTAAAATTTTTCAAAAAAACGAACAGAGTCTGAACGTACCCTATAATAAAGGTTTTAGTTTTTAAATAGATCATAATACTATTTTTAAATATAATATCATAATATGATTCTTATTCAATAAAAAGCATATAAACCCAATACCAAACCTTTTATCTCTATATTCCCAAGAGATATCCTGGTGACCTAGCCACTAGGATATGAATTCCCTAAAATTAATCAACTATAAACCAATCCAACAATCTATTCTATTTCTAACTAAAACATTGGTGCCGCTAAACCCGGGACGAACCAGGTAAAATTAAAAAAACGTCGTTAAAAAAAAACATTTTGGCTTACGCCTTAAATCATTGCCGATCGGTACGTCGGTAATATTAGCGGTCTTTGTTGAATATACATTGGAGGACAGCGTTAAACTTGACAGTGAGATACATTCTAGGCTAAACATATTGCATAATTCTCTGAAGGCAACATAAGGATATTTACTCGTCATATAATTGCTTCTACACATACCCCTCACTCTCTCACCACCTACGTTATGCTATAAGAACTCATCATTGATTTCCCAACTACATCGGCACGAACTAAATTGGAACAATATTCCTAATCGTTATGAATTATTAACCGGTAATATTTAAATAATCCACAATTAAATATAGCTCTACTCAAACACCAACCCAACAAAAAATCTCAAACACAGATAACCAAACGTTTCTCAAACAAACAGGAGATCACACCTCAACAACGAAATCAAGGCTTTGCATATTAATGGAAATAAAGGTGGTCGCGCAATAGATACCGGTTCGTTTTTCCTTTTATAAGGTTGTTCTATAATTCTCGAATGTGTAAGACCTAGAGTTACCCTAAATGGATGTTACCAGTACGGCAAAAGTTTCGTCTGATGCTAGGCACATCGTAGAGGAGCGTAAAAAAATAATATTATAAATTTATTGATCAACAACTGATGGTAAACCAATACACACAACCCGACTTACGCAGACCGCACACAAGGAGAGGTGACATATCTGTAAAAATAGAACAAGGTTAAAAACAAAAACAGCCAACACAAATTGCTACCGTCATTTCCTTAAAGTCAAATTCGTTCATATCCACATGTAAAAATAGGTCTGTCGATAAATTAACACGTAAAATTGAAAAAGAAATTTTTATTTACCCGCAACTAGTGATACATCAACCGATAAAAAAAAGGATAATGAAAACACGATTGAAGCTAATATAACACCCGTCAATGAACCTAACTGCTTAAAACTTAGTCAAAATTGAGTCTTTGACACTCAACCTTCATCCTTTTCAGTCAAAGGGGCCGGCCTCTCTCGCTAACTTTTTTAATACCAAAAATTAAATCAGGTGGCCTAGCCACGAGGATATAAATTCCCTAAAATTAATCTACTATAAACCAATTCAACAATCTATTCTATTTCTAACTAAAACATTAATATTTACAAAAAAATTCAAAAAACCAATATTTTTTTATATAGTTTTGGAATTTTACAAAATTCCCCAAACGAATGAACTCTAAGTGCCCTAAAAATTATTTAAACAATTTATATACATAAAATAACAAACATTCAGATTCCTAAAAATATAAGAGTAATTTTGATAAATTTTCAAGCGGTCATAAATTATTCTTTTCAATGTAATTACTTATTTCTTAAAAATAAATATAACACAGGTCAACAAATTTTTGGGACTTATGAGTTAACTTCAGAAACCAGACATGGATTTTTAAATTTAATTACCAATTTTTATAATCAAACATTGAAAACCAGCTGTATACATTAAAATTTTTTAATGTCAAAAACAAAATTAAAAAACAAATATTTAAAAAAAATTATTATTATATTTAAAAAGTTAAACTGTTAAATTCAAACTTCAAATAATATTTTTATTAGAACCCATAATTCCCTCTCCTATTTAGGTTGGGGTGCCAATTTTGCATAACATAAATGTTGTAAAGCTTGAAAATTTTATATTTCGCTATTTGAGATAAAAAAATATAATTTACAAGGGATTTTAATAGGCAACGAAATTATTTGAAAAGGTTCTCGAAGTCGCAAAAATAGTCAATGATCAAATTTGTCTATTTTTTTGATTTATACCTAAAAATAGCCGAAGGCAAAAGAAATTTTAGAATACGGAAAAGATATGAGATAAAGCCGTAATGGTGATTATTTTCCCCCAATGTTAGTTTCCTTTTTTTACACATAAGTTTTTGTCGAGCGGAGTAATATACCTGCACAAAGTTTTATATCAGCATTTAAATATAACATTTGGGACATCATAAAAATTTATGCAACCTTATATAGAAGTAAAATATTTTCCAAATAGGTCCCTGGGAACGTCACTTTCACTGTAATAATTATCATGTTATTAAATACAGTAATTTAATTTTTTTTATTATTTTGATAAAACATTGATCTTCTGCGAGGGCAACTGTGGGGTCCCTACGTATCCCTGTACATCTAATTGAATTAATCTGCAAAATATGCAATATTATCTTTCAAATGTTTGTGACCTTTTTTTGAATATTAAATTTCCTACAACCTAAATTTGTTAAACAATTAACCCGCAATTAGCACTGGGGTCCATATGAACTCTAGCACTTCTTATATTTTGAGTATCTTCAAAAAATATATATATTATTGGCCAAAATTTTGTGACTTATTTCTTAAATATATAAGAAACAAAATTATAATTATAATTTGGTCTAAGTCTAATAACAAAATTTATTTAGAAATTAGTAATTCTATTGGTATGAACCCCTTATGGTAAATATCAATGTTGAAAACCATTATACCTCAATGTAAACCTAAAAATTTGCACCTTATTTACAAGTTATTTTTTAAAATATTTTTACATATTATTATGTTTGTATTGTATATTATTGATATAAAATATTTTTCTTTTCACTTTAAAATATTTAGTTGTCATATAACAAACATCAATGACACAACCGTGAATTTTATGAAAATATAAAAGAATTTATTCCCATGATGGCCATATCTCATATAAATATTGCGTTTAGCTTCTTCCGGCCTTGGCTCCTTACATCCGTCCATATCAAAAAAATGGCCCTTTTTGACCAAATTGACAGATCGAGAATACCTTATAAAGAAAAAATTTAAGAATCTTTTTTTTTCAAATAAAAATCCCTTGTAACTTATATTAACATGTCAAATAATGAGAATTAAAAATTTTTAGTATATCAAGCTCTTACATCAGCATTTACATAATACAAAATATTTAGCGTCCAAACTTAAATACGACACGATATATAATCGGTTTTTAATAAAAGTTTTATTTGAAGTTTGAATTTAACATTTTAGCTGTTGTAAAATTGCAAAAAAAAATCAATTTATTTTTGTTTTTAAATCTTTTTTGTTTTTTTTGGCATTTTTTCTAAAATTTTCAATGTTTATAGCTGACTAACTAAGTTTGATTAAAAAAAACGGTAAACGGTTTTAGAAGTCCACAAGATGGCAGGTTTGATCTCCGTAGATTGGTCATAACTCTCAAGAATTTGTTGACCTGTGTGGTAATTAGTACCAAAAAAAATTTATTTATTATTTTTTTCCCATGAATCTTTCTGAAAATGTTCTTCTAGACCTAAAAACACGATTTATTCAATAAAATTGATGCATTTTGTTTATTAACAAGATTTATTTAATGTAATATAAAAAACAGAAAATTTTCATTTTTCAGATTTTTTCCTATTTTATGTTAAATAAAATTTATAATATACTTTAATAATGACTTATATTAATTTATAATTAAAGATCACGTATTTTTCTTTAAAATAATACAAAAACAAAGTCATAGCTTCAAAACTTCCCAAGTTATAGGGGTTTAAAATTGGGGTCCGTATGGTACCCACTGTAGCATTGGCTTTACAATTTTCTTACCTTACCATTCGCGGATAGCCCCAATGAAAATTTGTTTTGAATGATTACAACCTTATTTTTTATTTGGTTTTTTTCTATCCCAATAGATTATAAAAAAGGTTTGTATTGTATATTAACCGCGATTAGCACTGTGGGGTCCATACGGACCCCAGCACTTTTTAAATTTTAAATATCCTTAAAAATATTTGGCCTAACTTTTGTGACTTTTTTCTTAAATATTTAATAAAATTAGTATTAAATTCGGTTTAAGTCTAAAAATAAAAATTGTTTAGTCCATATAGACCCCAATTTCAATGTTGAAACCATTATATTTTCTCAAAACTGAAAAAATGGCAATCTATTTTCTAGGTATTCTCTCATGTTTTACATATTAAGTATATAAAATGTTTGTAATGTGTAAATAATGGTAGGAATTGTCCTTTTTTAAAATATCTAGTTTTAAAAGTGAATAATAGCCAAAAATAATTTTTATTTAATATATTTTTTTCATGAATCTTTCACCAAATGTTCTCCCCGACCTAAAAAAACGATTTAATCAAAAATATTGATAAATTTAATTCATTCACATGATATGTTTAATCTAATATAGGAAAATGTCGATTTTTCAGAATTTTTTTTACTTTGTGTTAAATAATATTTGCAATATTTCTTAATAATAATTTATATTCGTTTATAATTAAAGAGCACATATTTCTCTTCAAAATAATTATAAAATATAGATCATGGCTTAAAAACTTTTGAAGTTATAAAAGTTTAAAATTGGGGTCAGTATGGACTCCATTGTAGCATTCATGTTACAAATTTCTCACCCTACCATTCGCGGGTTTAAGGACAAAATATATTTTTTTCTATAAATTAACTAATTTAAAAGTGAATAGCAAAAGTAGTATTTCATAATTTTTATATGCTTTTCTATGATGTTCTACAGCCTTTTAATAATATTTATATATTTAGCATATTGATAAGAATTAATGTAGTGAAAAAAAAACACTATTCTTCTTTATAGGCTGCGGCTAATACAATCAAAACAAAAAAAGAATGTATTTGGTCGTTTTAGGGTATGCCGCTCAAATTTTTTTCTTTTTTTTTAATGCCGCAGCCATAATTAAAAAATTCAATAGCTGTTAAACACTCGAGGTTATAGAGGTTTAAATATAGATTCAGGGCTGGAAAAAAAATAAATGGGCCTTTGTCACAAATTTATGAGTTTTTTCCCCAAATGCCCACAAACTAGTGGGCATGGCAAAAGAAAAGCCCCTTTTCTTGCTTAAATAAAAGGGGCATGTTTAAAAAAAGCCCCTTTTCTTCAAACAAAAAAAACTCTTGCTGAAGAAAAAATTACCCACCCATCATTATTATAAAGGAAAAATCAAAATTTTCTAAATTATTATATAGAAAACAAAAAATGGGCTTTTTGGGGCTCTTTTTAAGAGCCATTTTTTGGGTGTGTTTTGCCCCTTTTCTTAGTAAGGGCTTATTTTGAATTCTTATTTTGGCCCTTTATTTGTAACTCCCTTTCTTTTTTTATGTTTTGGAAAAAAAAATGAGCCAAAGTTTATTGGCTCATTGTTTTCTCAGCACTGTGTATACGATGTTACATATATGGCTGCGGCTAATGAAAAAAAAAGTTTTGAAGAAAAATAATTGAGCGCATTTGATTAACACTAAGGTGGCTAGTTTAAATTTTTTTTTAAATATTATGTTATGGCGCGTTCATTTCATTTTTTTAAAGAATTTAAGATTTCAATAATTGAGATTTATATGAAATTAATTTAATTTATTACAAACTTTTCTTTCAGAAAAACTATTTAAATGCTAATAACATTGGCGACTTTTTGTTAAAATACGTTCAATGTCAAAGGGTATAAATTTTAAAATTTTTAAAATTTGTCAAAAACTTGAAATAAGTCTAAACGGGCCTTTAGGCATATTCTAAAACGACAAAAACATTAATTCTTATTTTTTGATGCCGTTTTTTAAAACAATTTTACAAATTGAAATTAGTGTTAGCCGCAGCCTATCTCACAGCATTCGCGGTTTGGGGGCGGCAAAATACGCGAAATGTAAAAAGCTGGTAAAATGTCAAAAAGCCGGTAAAAATTTTTTCTCGCTTCAAAAATATTATCAACTTACCTAGCCATTAGCCTTCCATAGTTGATTAATAATGCCATATATGATTAAATTTCTATATACTTCCTACCAGGGTTGATTAATAATGTGTGTTATATTATTTTTATGTTCTAGCTTAATAAATATATGAATGATTAAATTTATATATTATAGTTTAAATATAATTCGCTTCAAAAATATTATCAACTTAGCCATTAGCCTTCCATAGTTGATTAATAATGCCAGATATGATTAAATTTCTATATAATTTCTACCAGAAAGGTTGATTAATAATGTGTGTTATATTTTATGTTAAAGCTTAATAAATATATGAATAATTAAATTTTTATATTATGGTGTAAATAAATATAATTCCTACCAGTATTGATTAATAATCTGTTTTATATTATAGCTTTTCCTACCAGTATTGTTTAATAATGTGTTTTATATTATAGCTTTTCCTACCAGGTTGATTAATAATGTTATAAGTGATTAAATTAAAAATGCTTTTTACAGCAATATTTGTTAATTTTAGAATAATAACCCTCAAAATTTGGTTTTAAGCCAATAAAATAAAAAATGTCTTTTACAGCAATATTTGTTAACTTTAGTACAAAAATAACTCTCAAAATTTAGTCTTAAGCTAAAATATATAATTAAAAATATCTTTTATAGCAATATTTGTTAAATTTAAAATAAAGGTAACCCTCATTTGGTTTTAAGCTAAAATATAAAATTGAAAATGTCTTTTATGGCAAGCAATATATGTTAAATAAGAATAGAGGTAACCCTCAAAATTTGGTCTTAAGATAAAATATAAAATAAAAAATGTTTTTTACAGCAATATTTGTTAAGTTTAGAATAAAAGTATACCTCAAAATTTGGTCTTTATTTAAATATAAAATTAAAAATGTCTTTTACAGGAATATTTGTTAAGTTTAGAATAAAGGTAACCCTCAAAATCATTAATATACACAACTAAAGTACACTCACTTGATATTTACATTTTATACATAAGTTTAAAATGATTTAATGCTTAGGTTTTAGCGTATTGTTGCATGAGGTTAAATTTCATTTATTAATTGAATAATATAGCGTGTGTACATGATTAAGGTTATAATTTCATTTATTACTTCAATAAACATAAATTATTATATGTACATGATTGGTTATAATTTTATGGAACTTTCAAAATTGCTCTATATCCAACTTTAAGTTTTTTCAAATAGATGTTGAACAAAGAAAATGAAGGCTTAATCGTAATATCCGGCCACAGCTTGCATATAATATTGACGCATCACCGATTTTTATAAACAGCTGTTTTTAGGTCATATTTTACACGCTGATGACGAATTTCTATTCCAAAAATTGCCAAATTTCTTAATTTTTATAAATATTTGCCCTCAAAGGTGAAAAAATGAGACGGTTTCTTATCCACCTGAACCTTGTAGGATCAAATTCGAATCACAAGTAATTGTTTTTATAGCTTCGTTAAGGCAATTGCTAATGTGGGCACAGTCTAGGTTTAGGGTTAGGGTTGATGTTAGGGTTAAATTAGGGTTGTGGTTAATGTTAGAACCCTAACATTAACCTCAACCCTAATTTAACCCTAAACATCACGCCCTAATCCTAACCCTAACATTAATCTAACTATATATTAAAGCTGCGGTTGGTTATTAACACCACTTTTTCCTGCAAGTTCAAAATACACAAAATTTAGTAGTTTTATTTAAAGCATAGCATAGATATATATGTTATATTTATTAATTATTTTTACAATATAAGTATAATATAAATAACTGTAATCGTTCTAATAATGAATTTGATAACCTAAAAATCCTTACCGCTGATTAAAAAAAAAAATTTAAAAAATTTTAGTATCGTCTGCTTTTATACGCGGCTTATAATTGGCGCACATATTATCGTCTGCTCCCCCTCCCTGCCCCGCCCCCACCGTTGCTTAAAAAGTGAATTCCGGCCATTTCCGTAATTCCTTATTCAGTGTCGATTAAAATTATCGACTGCTCCCACCCCCAAATTTTTGATTAAACGAAGAATCAACCCTAACCCTAAATAGACTGTGCCCACATTAGCACTTGCCTTATTAGAGCTATAAAAACATACTTGTAATTCGAATTTGATCCAAATGAATTTTTTTCACAATTCGTAAAATCTGTTTTTGAAGCGATAAACTGCCTCCATCACGTGACGTCAATTTAAACCAATCACCATTAACCAATAAAATTCATTTTTCTCACAAAAATCCATCTCCCGCGGTTTAACTTGCGATTAGCACTGTGGGATTCATATGGACCCAAGCACATCATGAATTTTAAATATTTTAAAAATATTATATATTATGGGCTAAATTTTTGTAATTTTTTTCTTACATATATAATAAACAAAACTAATTAAAACTTAGTCTAAGTCTAATAACAAAATAGGTTTAGTTAGAAAGTGAATTGGGTTTTAATGTTGAAAACCATGTTATTGCCTCTATTAAAATTTCAACTATTGCAACCTTATATTCAAGTTATTCTTAATAATTTTAATTTTTAAGTAAACAAAATGTTTGTATTGTATAATAATGGAATTATTTTTTTTTTCTTTAAAATATCTAGTTTTTACGGTAAACAGCCAAAATAATATTATATATTAAAAAATTTTTTTCTCATGAAACTTACTAAATATGTTTTTGTAGACTTAAAAACACGATATGATCAATAATATTGATACGTTTAATTCTGTAAGTGGGTGGTATGAAGACTTCAGCATTTAAAGATATCTTTTATACAAGAGAAAAAATAATTTATTTGTAACTATTTGAATTAATTGTTATTAAAAATAAAGAAATTAAATTAATGTATGTTTAGGCATATTGATTTATAACGTGAATTTGGAGTCCAGAGAAATCTCACAAAATTTTTTAAAAAATATGTTAGGGCCCCTAACTAATACATAATCAACCTAAAACAAATAGATGCAATATCAGCAAAAATATAAAGTTGTATTTTGCAAACTCCACCCACCCCCCCCCCCCCCCCCCTCCTCAACATAGATCCCCACTTAACCAATCGCGAGTAAAATTACTTTAAAAAATTAAAATGTACTTACTCAAAATTAAATAAGATTAAAGGTATTAAATATGCTATGTTTTATATATTATAATAAAGCCTTATAGCTTTTCTACTTTTAAAGCTTTGGAGTTTAAAATAAGACACGGTAACACACGAGTGAATATTAACATTTATTATTGAGGATGGATACTCAAGACGATTTTACAATTATAGATAATAAACCAAAAGACGTTTTAAATAATGCGCCGAATTTTAAAAAACCAAAATTATTAAAACTTAAGCCAACTAAACATGTGAATTTTGATAAATAAGATTATTTTAATTATTCATATATTTATTATTATTTATAGAAATTAGCAAAATCTGAAATTAGGAAAGTTTATATTCCACAGCATAGATATACACCCTTAAAGGAAAGCTGGAAAAAGTTATACGGACCTATTGTTGAACAACTAAAATTGCAGATCAGATTTAACCTAAAAACAAGAAATGTTGAGCTAAAAGTATATCTTATATTGCCCATATAAAATTATGAACTTTTCTTATCTAAATTTTTGGGGTTTGGAAATTTAAATTTTTGATTGAACAATATTAATCTGTCTATAAATATAAATTTATTTAATAACTTTATCAATGACATTGTTTATCTATTTATAATTGCAACTTTTTTATTTTAAAATTTTTATGGTTGTTTTTAATAAAATAAAATTTTATCTTTAGATTTATTAATATGAGCCCACACTTTTCCCAGCCTATATATATGAGTTAAAATAGTTATATTTTTTAGGCAAGCAATTTTTCAGAAGATGTGGATGCATTACAAAAAGGAGCAGATTTTGTGAGGGCATTTGCATTAGGATTTGATTTAGATGTAATTTAATTATATTATAATTAGAAAAATAGGATGCTTTAGCCTTGGTACGGTTGGATGAATTATTTCTAGAATCTTTTGAAATTCAGGATGGTTAGTTAAATTTTATAAATGTAATCAGCTTAAATGCGTAAAAGAAATAAAACAAATAGCCTACAAAATACACTAATTATGTTCAAATATAGTGTTGTTATTTTATTTTTAACAATATTTCATATGTTTGACCAACTATTTACTTAAAATTTATCTAAATACTAAAACTGTTACATTATTATTTCTTTACAGTTAAACCTCTCAAAGGTGATCATCTAAGTAGAGCTATTGGGCGCATAGCAGGTAAACATGGAAAAACAAAATTTACAATTGAAAATGTAACAAAAACACGGATTGTTTTAGCTGAAAAGTACATATTTTATTGTTATACTTTTAAGCAAAATTCACATATTGGGCTCCTTTCAAAACATTCGTGTGGCAAGAACTGCAATATGCAATCTTATATTAGGTTTTATTTATTAACTTCTTTAACATTATATTGCAGGTAGTCCAGCTAACAAAGTATATGGAAATATGAGATCTATTGCATCAAGAATGTCTGAAAGATTTTAATTTGATATTTAAATACTTCTTTTCTGGTGATGTTTAATATGGTAAAATTGAATATAAGTTATCACAAAATTTATCTAATCAAAATCTTTTAAAGCCAAATTGTTATCTAATATGACTCAATTGATCTTTTTTATATAATAAAAAGAAATGCAGTGTGAAAAATCATAAACTATCAAGGGTTGGCATAAGAGTCTTAAATTGTTAAATATTTACGATAGATAATTACAAAAAAAATTGGTTATTGGCATATTAAAACTAAAGATTGTTGTTGCAAAATATACATAAATATTATGGTTATTTGGTACAGACCTGGGAAAAGTTTGGGCCAATGGGGAAAATTTGGTTTTTTTTTGGGCCAAAAAAGGGAAGAAAAAAGCTTTGTCTATCTTTTGAGGGAAAAAGCCCGTAAATAATTAGATAATAGCCTTTTCCAAAGCAGGAGGGGAGCCCCATTTTTGACTTAACTCTAATTTATTCTTCAACAATTTTATGAATAATTAGAAAAATCAACTTTAAAAAGATACAAACTTAAGCAGAATATCTTACAATTAATAAATATTTTTTTGATTAAAGCTAAAACCCTTTATTTTTTAATAAAAACAAAAAAAATTGGCCTATAAGCCCACAAAACTTCCTTATTTGTTAAAAAAAACAGGGCTATTTAAAAGGCCCTCTTTTTACAAAAGAAAAAATTTTTTTGGCCCTTGGTGGGCTTTTTAAGTAGAAAAGCCCTTAAAAACCCCTTTAAGGGCTGGCTCTTTTTTCTTTCCCAGGCCTGTATTTTTTATTTAAGTAAATTAACTTTTTATACTAGGTGACAGTTAAAATGGGTTTAAATTAAAGGATCAATATTTTCTTTAAAATAGGCGTTTTTTCACATAAAAAAGTTTATTTTGAACATGGCCCAACAAACAAAATTATTAAATATTTTTTGCATGTATTTTTATAATATACTATGGGTATGGATAAATTACAAATATTTTTTATAGTTAAAATTTTTCACATTAAGAAAAAATAATACATTATTTAACCCTCTACAATTATGAGTTTTTTGGAAATTAAAAAAAATCTTTTTTTCTATTAAGTGCATCTGCAAAAACATTATGTTAAAATATTTTATACACATTCCACTTTTTATTAAATAATTGATATTATTTTTATTGAATTTTGTTAAATTATTGTAAAACTTGATAAAATTTGATATACAAGGTTTATAATTTTAAAATTGTACCACTATGAAAAAGTTAGATTATGGGTTAATTAAGTAAAGAAATACATTGGTTTATAAATATAAAATAATTGTTATATCATATCTAATGGAATTAACAATCTAAAAAATTAGCAGCCATTAAAAGTTCTAAAGCAATTTCTGGAGCTATTGGAAATTCTGGAATTTCAGTTGAACTATTTGTGTACCGAACTTTATATGTAAAATACATGCAAACTTTTTGTAATACATGAGATCTAAAAATTAGTTTTTTAATAAATTAACAATTTAAATATAAAAAATCTAAAAATATGATTTCTTTCAAATCTGTTAACCATTCATATTATTATATATATAAATGGCTCAATAAAAAAATTTTTTTTTAACAATTTATTTTCTATTTAAATTATCTAAACATATACAAAAATAGAGTAAATTAATTTAAAATTTTACACATATTTTTAATTACAGCAAAATTTATTTAGATAAAAAATGCAACATGAAATTTTAGTTATTTTGCACATTTTTAACAAAATTTTTTATTTAAACTTTGACTTAATAAGCAGACACTTACATGTGTCAAAAAGCAGCAAACAGATTTAAAAATAATGCATAAAATATGAAAATGAACTAATATGTAGCTTATATTTGTCGATGTTTACGCGCGTTTAAGACATCATTTATTTTTACAGAAAAATTAAAAATTTGGATTTCCAAAATTAAAATTTTTTTTTTTTAAAAAGCTTTTATTTCAGATTTTTTTTTTATCTAACACTTGGAACAGTTGCTCCAATATTTAGAAATCTTAATAAATTTATAAAAACATACAATTATTTCAACAATTTTAGTAAATTCTAACCCATAAAAAAATTTTAAACATTGACCAATAATATTTTTTAGAAAAATATTAAATTTTATAAAAAAATTATTTAATTAAAATAAATTTTGAACAGATTTGTTCAGACTTCATTTGGTTTTACAAATAATTTAAATTTTTAAAATTTGAGTTACATTAAAAACATTAACCATTACTTTTTATTTTAAAAGATTAGAGCTAGCTTTAATAAACATACTGTAAAAACATTTTCATGACTCTTAAAAAAAAATTTAACCCCTAAAAAAATTTCAACATTTTAATTTTAAAATTTGAATGAAATCTGAAAGCACCCCCAAATGTGTTTTATGAGAGAAAAATTTAAAAAAAAAGCTGAAAAAAGTCTGAATGTGCCCCAATAAAATAATTATAAATTTACGGAATTTCTCTAAAATGCACTTCATTTGTCTCGTTTTCTGAAAATTGACCTGGTAAATATAATATTTAATAAATATTTTAAAGAAACCAGCAAAATTAATTATATATGTACATATATCTAAATACCTGGGCCACTTAGCATGGCTTTAATTGTTCCTGAAATTAAGGCATGATCCCTCTTGATTATAAATTCATGGCCATCTGAAGATATTAGTTTAACATACATAGCATTTGGTCCTTCACATCCGCCATAACACGATTTATTTTCTGATTCTATCAAACTATTTCCATTTGTATTGTCCCCAGATATACGATCTTCTTCAACAGAAGGCTCCATGCTTGAAGAATGAATGAATATTCAGATGGCCAAAAAGTTTTGTAGGCCATGTCTTTTTTCGTTCATTTTGAGAAGTATAAAACATCATGGTTATGTAAAAATATCTTGCTATTGCCTTACAAAGTTTTATAGACATAGACTGACCATGGCTTGGCTAATAATAATTTTAAAATTGTAAAAAAATTTTGTAACGGCATTTTAAAAATAAGGTTTAAATAGACCTATCTGGAAATGCCTAACAAAGGAAAAGTTACATTAATGTTAGTTAAATGGCGTTCTTTTCTTTTCACAAGCCCCAGCTTCTAAATAGAAATTTAAAATAATATATATAAAATAAATTTTGTTATTATCTCGGAGGTATTAATAACAAATTTAAAAGCGTTTTAATTAATGTGTACATTGTCTTTAACTTTGCTAATACATGGCCTCTTCCAAATCATTAATGCTGGATAACTATATCTAATTTAATTTTCATTTTTCTAAAAGAGACTTGAGTCATGATTAAAAGGAAGCATATTTCATTTTCACCTCGGTGCCCGGTGCCAGCCACCACTCAAAACTTATGTCAATCAAAAGTCTCATGGATGGGATGACATTGAGAATGAAATATTAAGATAATATAATGAAATATATGTTCTGTAAAAATAGGCATATCCTAAAACGACCAAAAAACTTCACATTTTTTGATATTAGCCGCTAAAAAATTTTTTTTTAGAAATACTTTTTTTTTACAATTTTGAAAAATGTATTAGCCCAGCCTATCGAATCTACTTTGTAAGCTAGCTCTAAACACAAAAAATGTTTGCAATAAAAATCTAAAACAAATAATTTTAAAAACAAAAAAATACTATTTTTTTATTTAAAACAGTAAAATTGGTAAATAAACTTAAAATTATTAAATTTAAAAAACAATCTTTGGATGTTGGAGCTTAAAACACTAAAATACAATATCTCATTATTTCAAATAAATTCAAATTAGTTGTTGATATATAAAAGAATTCTTGAGATCGCAAATTTGCCCTTATTTTCGGTTGTGAGGCCCGGAATAAATTCAAAAACAACGGAAAAGGCCCACAATATAGATTATTTCGCTTCAGCTTAACTTGTCAATCATTTATAAATTTGAGTAGCTTATGTAAATGTTGTTGACTATGCTGGACTTGCAAATGTTTTAAAATGTTAAAATAGCAAAATTTTTTTATTGTTTATAATTTCTACTTTGCTTCGATTATTTCGTTTGTGATCAATGTTACAGATATATTTTGTATGTGGAAAAATTTATCTAAGAATTATGTTGAACAACAATAAAATAGCAGTCACACATGAATAATTTGTTATTATTTTCATCTATCCCCTCACATTTTCTATTTTAGAGATTTGCTATCAAATGATAACAAAAAAGTAATTAGTTGTTTTTCCTAGATTTCAATTTTATTAAGTATTTTTATGATTTATATTTTTTATCAGACTTAAAACTAAAAACGGAAAAAAGAAAGAAACCCAAAAGTATATCGACCAATATATTAGTGAAAGCTTTGTTTTTAAGACTAACAACCCTTAGGCAAAGTTATTACACAGGTCAACAATTTTTTGAGAGTTATGAGTTAACAACAGAGATCAAACCTGCCATCTTAGGGAAGATCAAATCCGTTTATCGTTTTTCCTAATCAAACTTAGTTAGTCAGTTATAAACATTGAAAACTTTAGAAAAAAAGGTCAAAAAACTAAAAAAAAATCAAAACAAAAATAAATTAAAATTTTATTATTGCATATTCACAATAGTTAAATTTAAACTTCAAATAATATTTTTATTTAAAACCGATAATAAATCGTGTCGTTTTTAAGTTTGGACGCGAAATATTTTGTATTATCTAAATGCCGATGTAAGAGCTAGATATATAAATAAAATTTATTTTTTATTTCTTGTGATTAAAAATATAAGTTACAAGGGATTTTTATATGCAAAAAAGATTTTTAAATTTTCTTTTAAGGATATGTTTAGATTTGTGAATTTGGTCAAAAAAGGCCATTTTTTGTTATAGACGGATCTAAGGAGCCAAAGAAGGAAGAAATTAAAAAAAACGAAAATTATATATGAGATCCATCATGGAGATGCATTCTTTTATGTTTTCATAAAATTCACGTTTCTGACATTGATATTTGTTGACCTGTGTTATTGAAATATAGTAAAATACTATGGTTAGCCAAATTCAATATAAACTTTAATAAATATCCTGAAAAATTTTTATGTCCTATGATAAAAAAAATGTATTTATTATAAAATTCAATTATAACTTTTTAATTAAATTAGCTATTAAATAACACAGGTCAACAAATTTTTGAGAGTTATGAGCCAAAAACGGAGATCAAACCTGCGATCATAAGGATTTTCAAATACGTTAACCGTTTTTTCTTTCAAACTTAGTTAGTCAGCTATAAACATTGGAAATTTAAGAAATGCTAAAAAAACAAAAAAGGTTCAAAAACAAAAATGAATTGAATTTTTTTTGTTTATTTACAACAGTTAGACTGTTAAATTCAAACCTCAAATAAAACTTTTATTAAAAACCGATAATATATCGTGCCGTATTTAAGTGTAGACGCTAAATATTTTGTATTATCTAAATGCTGATGTAAGAGCTTGATAAATTAAAAAATTTTATTTCTCTCATTATTTGATATGATAAATATAAGTAAGAAGAGATTTTAATAAGAAAAAAAGTAAATTTTTTCTTTTTAGATATTCTCGATTTTGGTCAAAATAGGCGATTTTTTCGATATGGACGGATGTAAGGAGCCAAGGCCAGAAGACACTAAGAAAAACGAAATATATATGATATAAGGCCATGGGAATATATTCTGTTATGTTTTCATAAAATTCATGGGCCATTGATATTTGTTGACTGTGTAATAGTGTTCTCAGTCGGGACCCGAAAGCCCCGTCGGCCCGGGCCCGTCCGGCCCGAAACGCCGGGCCGGGCCGGGCCTAAATAGAAAATTTTAGTCGGGCGGGCCGGGCCTTATTATTTACTTTTAGACTCGGGCCGGGCCGGGCCGGGCCAAAAATTTTCGTAATATGGCCATATTTTAAGCGCTTGGCGCAAATCCTTATTGTAAATCTCTGGTTTTATTTAGTTTTGGGTATATTTGCCCTCAAAAGTTCAAATATGACAGTTATGAAAAAAATTGCTGGTTATAACAAAACGCTTTACGGATTAATGGAGGATTTAAACAACATGAGCTCTATCAATCACGAAATTATATATATCAAAGAACAACTAATGCTTAGTGTTGAAGTTAAATTTCATATCGATGATATTCATCGACATGCGACTTTTCTCGTGCCCATGTACAGGTAAAATACAAAAAAAATTATATATATAAAAAAAATATACACAAGATGTATGTTTAAATAGAAAAATGAAAATGATTCGCGAAAATGAGCGCGACGGATTAATTCGCCAAATACGGCATCGGCTCAATTTGACAAATGTAAACTTTTCTTCCTACGAAGGGGGCAGGTGGGAAGATGATGATGTTAGGACAGAAGACGAATTAGCAACCTATTTAAATCTACCACCGCAGGACGTAAATGATCAAAATCTTTTACAATGGTGGGATAATAATAAAATATTCTTGCCCAAATTAAATAGTTACGCAAACAAAATCTTTGCCACTCCAGCTAGCTCCTGCACTGCAGAACGTACATTTTCGACAGCCGGTCAGATATTTACCAAAAGAAGAACCCGTTTAGGCCAGGAAAAACTGGATTATTTACTTTTTTTAAATGATTATTATAAATCAAATGATACATTTAAATATAAATAATAGCAATAAAGATGTATTTGATGTTTAATTGTTTATAGTATTCACAAAAATGTTACGGGCCCATATTTATAGATTCGGGCCGGGCCGGACCGGGCCTTTAAAAAAAACATCGGGCCGGGCCGGGCCGAAAATAAAAATTTTGGTTTCGGGCCGGGCCGGGCCACACATAAAAAATTTTCGGGCGGGCCGGGCCTTAAAAATTCGGCCCGTTGAGAACACTACTGTGTAATAGGCACCTTTAATTTTTATGATAGAGCTAAAATGTATATTGGTCAATTTGTAACTTTTTTCTTAGGGCACGTGCAAAATCAGTTTTTATTTACGTAAATTTTAAAAATTCTGAAATTTTTTAAAATTTTATTTTTTTTCAAAATTTTTAAAAAATATTATTTCAGAAAAAGTATTTTATATGCATAAACTAAATTTGGCAAAACAAAAACTCACTTTGCACGTGCCCTTAAATGTATAAAAACAAAACTAGTGCAAAGTCAAATAACAACATTCGTTTAAAAATTAACAATTCTAGTGGGGGCCGTATGGACCCCGCATGGTCATTTTCAATCTTGAACACACTATATTGCCTCATATTAAATTGAAAAAATTGCAACCTTATTTTCTAGATGTTCTTCAATTATAGTTTTATTTAGTAAGTATATAAAATGTTTGTAATGTATAATAATGTTATGAATTTTTTCTATAAATATCTAGTTTTTAAGGTGAATAGCCTTTTTATTTTATATTTTTTTTTCTCGAATCTTCCTTAAAATGTTTTATTACACAGTCAATAAATATCAATCACACAAACGTGAATTTTATGAAAATATAAAAGAATTTATCCCCATGATGGCCTTATATCATATATGTATTTCGTTTTCTTAGTTTCTTTAGGCCTTGGCTCCTTACATCCGTCCATATCGAAAATATGGGCTTTTTTAACCAAATTGACAGATCGAGAATACCCTAAAAAGAAAAAATTCAAGAATCTTTTTTTAATATAAAAATTCCTTATAACTTATATTTATCATCACAAATCATGAGAATTAAATTTTATTAGTATATCAAGCTCTTACATCAGCATTTAGATAATACAAAATATTTTGCGTCCAAACTTAAATACGACACGATCGGTTTTAAAAGTTTTATTTTAAGTTTGATTTTAACAGTTTAGCTGTTGTAAATAAGCAAAAAAAATTATTTTATTTTATTTTTTGAATCTTTTTTGTTTTTTTGGCATTTTTTTCTAAAATTTTTAATGTTTATAGCTGACTAACTAAGTTTGATTGACAAAAACAGGAAACGGATTTGAAAATCCCTAAGACAGGTTTGATCTCCGTAGTTAGCTCATAACTCTCAAAAATACAATATATTTTATATAATTAATTTATTTATTAAAATAATTTAAGTATTAAAAAATAAAAATCTCATATACATATTTATTTCTTCTTTATGTTTAAATTTTTAGTATTCATTGATGATAACTGCGAATTTATATATAAATTTATAAAATATAATTAATGACTTTACACTCTGGAAGTAAAAGTCAGCGCGGACCCCACTGTGGCATTTGTGTAACAATTTATCACCCTAGCAATTACGGGGATATAACAAAAATGGTGTTTTGACAATGACACTGGACAACAAAATTTGGACGACCTTAAGCATCATTTATGGCAACTATCGTTTTTGGTCATGTTTTTGGTGCTAATTTCTATTTTTGTGGTAGTTTGGGCCCTCTATATCATAAAACTTATGCGTGGTAACATAAGTTTAAAAATATATTTAAATAATGACATTCATTATTAACAGAGGGCGTTCATTTTTTATAATTTTAATTTTTTTTATAATAAAATTAGTGGTTTCCGTCCTAAAATCAATTTTTTGATCCTTAATAACATGAAAGTAATTTGCTAATAATTTTAAGCTACAATCTTTTTTAGATAAGTTTTTTTATAAGGAATCAAAATATGCCAATAAATTTTTTGAAATATTCATATTTTAAGAAATTTTTTCTGAACTTTGGACGCGATTTAAAAAAAATGGAGGCATTGGGAAAAAAACTAAAACCGAGCATTATCGCAAGAAAATTCTCTACAAAACTCAAAAAATCGTTTATGTTATTTTTTTAGTTTTCCAGTGTAAACAACTTAAAAACTATGGCATATAGAAAAATTCTAACTCAATTATTGTAATGTAATTGAAGCGCATATTTGACCCAACCGATGGTTGTTTAAATGTAAATTCAGTTATCCAGTATTGATTGTTAACAAGTATCTTGCAATAATTTATTTGAATTACATGTCATATATAGCTGGACCTATTTTTTTAAGGTTGGATGGTAAAAAATATATTAAATTATTAAAAACTAAAAACCACCACAAGTCAACAAAATAATTATCGTTATAGTTAAAATGGAATAGGTCCAACAATCGATATAAATATAATGTTATTATCATATATACGTGTCAGAAAAACTTCATTCTTTTATCATCTTCCCTTGGTAGCTTAGGAGGAAGCTCTTCTTGCTCAGGTTCATTGTCAAATATGGCATGTGGCTGAGTTCTTAGATATAAAATCAACATTTTATATTTTTACTTAATATATATGGTCAATTCCACCTCAAATCGACAAACTTTTTCCTTTGAAGTCTCAATTTGGCTGAAAATTGGTACACTGGTAGGGTCCTTGGGTGCTAATAAAAACCTAAATTTTTTTTGACCGGAAGTAATTTTTGACCGAGATATGAGCAAAAATATTTTTTATTTTTTTGCAAAAAAAAAATTTGAGGCAACTTTGCGCGCATGTGTTCTCAAAAGTATTGTAGCTAGAGTCATAATTTTTTTTTTATTTTGAAGATCGTAATAAGGGCTACCTTATACGCAAAAAATATTTAAAAAAATTTTTTTTTAAGTTACCAAAAAATTTAAGTCAAGTTTAGACACAAATAGCTCAAAAAACGTATCTTTAAATTTTCTGAAAAATTTATAAAATATGGCCCTTAACATTGTTAATAAATTTATGATTTAAAAAGTTTGGGACCGGCATGACTTTTTATAAAAGTTTAAAAAAATCAATTTTTTGCCCTAATTTTCGGACATATTTATGCCCTTGGCACTATATTAGAATATGCCAATGTGCCAAATTTGACAGTTTTCAAAAAGCAGGACATATGGGCAATTATATTAGACCATAATAGTTGGATTTAATTGATTACTACTATTATTAAATTTAAAATGAAAAAGTGAACCTTAAACCGAAAAAAGTGAAAATTTTGCCTGTTTTCAAAATCGACTTTCTGGTTAACCAGCCAATCTTTTTTTAATATTTAACATTTATTTTATAGATGAAATATCGCTTAATAACATATAATAGCCCCACCTTTTTTCACTCGATTTTGACGCTTCTACAATAAAAATACCTAAATTTGCCAAAAAACAGCAAATTTTCAGGTGTCAAAAAACTAACGCACATTGTATTCGTCTGTGCCAGCTTATTTTTTTATTATTTTTGCATAATTATCTAAAAATATCTAGAACCTATATAATCAGTCATATTTTGCCTGTTTAAGTGTTAAAAAAGTAGTATATATGTTATGTATAGAAAATCCTAAAAGAACTAGATAGGTAAATTATAAAAAAAATGAGATTATTAATTCATTCCATTATTTTTATTAAATTTGTAATTTAATGTATTTATTAAAACACATTCTTGTGTTAAAACTCGTAAGGAACGCATTTAGTTATAAAAAACTTTAGGTCAATGCCCAAATCCATATGCCCAAAGAATCAAGTAACAGTAATATTTCCTCTTTCTTTAATAGGTTTAGTGCGTCTATATTATAAAATTAAAATGTAATTGGGACTAAAATTGTTGGTTTTTAAACTTTATTAAGGTCAGTTAGATATATATGGTGTGCCTTGCTTTAAATAGCCTTTCAAACATATTTGGCATTTGTAAAAATTAGTAAAAAAGACTGAATGTCTATATTTTGTTTATATTAAATTGGGTCTAATATTTAGTCTTAAAATTCATTGAAGCTAATTCTGCCCGTTATAATCATTTAAGGTTGTTTAACCCTAAAATTGACTTCTTTTATTTAATTATAATATCAACCATATCACTATCTTTCATAAAATAATTGACTTTTTACGTTTATTTTAAATTTGTTGATAATCATAAAAAAAGAAAATCTGTTGAATCATAATATTCTAAATTGGCCAAATATATTCTATTTTATTTATTTTTGTCAGATTTAACGTTGTTGAGGCTGTTTTATTTAAAAACTATTAAATAATAGAAAAAAATAAATTTTTACAAATTTTTTAACCTTATTATTTTTTCTAAAATCCTCTTAAATTTTTTTTTATACAATAAATTTAACAAATTTTTTGAATTTTGCCGAGGATAAATATTGAGAATTATGTACATATTCTAATAATGTTCATCAAACTAAAAATGACTAGTAAAAGTTAACTTATATAAGCATAAAAATTTTAAGTTTTTATTTTTTACACCTTAAAATTTCAAAAAACCTGGCAAACTTTGGTTTTTATTTTATAAAAAGCTATGGGTACGTTAGAAAATGTTGGGGGAAATTTATGTTTTATAGTGATGTTTTATGTATAAAATGCAAGTTTGAATTTTCAAATTGGTTTTGCAGTGACCCAGAAAATCGGCTTAGAAGATAGGAGTAAAATACTGAAAATTACCAATTTTTTTGTTCTGAAGTTCCCCTTTTCTTTCCAAAATTGACAATAGTTTGAATCAAATTAATAAAACTGTTATAGCCTAACATACTTGCCCCTATGTCTAACTTCTTATATATAAACAAATTTGGCACTTTTAAATATTTTAATATAGTACAGGGAGCAAATTTTTGTCTAAAAATCAAAAAAAAATTTTTTTTTTGAATTTTTCAAAAAGTCTAGTCGGTCCCATACTTTTGAGTTCACATATTAATAATGAATACTAAGGACTGTATTTCAGCAATTTTTTAAGAAATTCAAAAATACGTTTTTTTTGTTATATCAAACTAAATGTTCTTTACAAAATTGTAAAATTTTAAAAAAATAATTTAAAAATAATAAACACATAAAAGATAGCCCCTGTTGTCCTCTTCAAAATAAAAAAAAAATTAAGTCTCTAGCTATAATACTTTTTGACTTATAACCTCCCAAGTTGCATCAAATGTGAAAATTCACCTTGCAATTTTTTTTCTTTTGCCCCTATCTCCGTCAAAAATCACTTCCGGTCAAAAAAAATTCTCAGTATGAGATACCCTTATACTACCTCCATGCAAAATTTCAGCCAAATCAAAAGGGGTACCCTTCCCGGATTTGTTGGATTGAGGTGGAATTGACCATATAGGATTGCTGAAGCCAATTTTTCATTAAGAGTAATTAATTATTACCAATCATATATATCGAACGAGTTTTTAGCTTCTAAAACTCATGTGAAATAACTGAGCAATACCATTATTGTAAAAAGACGAAGCCTTAAGTGCTATTTTTTTTGCAATGGCTAGGTTCTATTATATTTTATGTTTGTACCAAAGTTTCAAGGTTGTTTTAAAGCTTGTAAAATTAAAGTTTTGGCACCAAATAATAAGCAATGAATTTATATAATACCTTAGTATTTAGGACTTTGTTTTATGAGCATGAAAAAATTTGATTTAAACAATGCAAGCCTATAACATCAATGTAAAAAAACCCGTGATATAAAACAAAAAAAGATTTTAACAACAGATTTGTAAAAAAAAACAATTGTAACAGGAACATAAAAAAATATAAATAATTATAATAAAAACCTTTTATAAGCCTTTGTCCAGTACGGATCTTCGGCTGCCTCTTTGGCGTATTTAAGAATAGCTTCACGGGGGTCCTTTTTATCATCCACAGGTTTTGCGAGGGCAATGTTTTTGATCACAAAGGAATGTAGGGTACCCCCAGTTTCGGCTATCCTACCACCCATACCTAACATTTGAATATTTATAAATTTATTTGTATATAATTATGTTATTTTTTTTTTTGAATAAATCAGGACACAAGGTTAATGAATTATACATGGCTCAATATTTATTTTGAGGCTTTCTTTAAACTATCACATATAAATAGAAAAATTATACAAAAAAATTAAGGCAATCAGTGAATTAAAAAATGGCTAGCTATAATTAAATAAAAATTGTAATTCAATATATAAAGTTTTTAGTGTAGGGAATTTTTGTTAGGATTGTTATTGAGACAAAAATGAGTTACAATAACAAAATAACTTCAAATTTAACGGAGGTCAGAAAAAATCTACAATTATACCTGATCCATCTAAGGGCAGGTCAGGTCTGTGAGATTTTAAAGGATTTCTTCTGGATATCATGTTGGCCACAAAAGAATTTTTAGCCATGTTTTCCTTGAACATGGGCAAGGCATCGGGGACGATGATAAAGGGTTCGTTACTTTTGAAAATGTCTTGACGAGTTTCCCGGTGTAAGCCGACACATTGAAGGACACCCCTAGGTTTTGTAAAAGAAAAGTTAAAATAATTTATTTCATACAAAAGGCCACATAATCATTGCAAAATTAACAAAACATATTGCGCAAATGAAAGGTTGTAAAATACAACCTTAGGTATAAAAGTTTTACAAAAGGAAAACTTAACTACAAATTTGTTATCCGATTAAACCATGGTGAAATGAATTGTATGATGGAAAATAGGTAAAATCATAATTTGTAAAACTATATTAAATAACACAACTGAAGGGAAAAACTAAAATGGAATTTAAAAAAATAGGTAGTTAAATAAACCTTTCTTAATCATTTAAATATAGAATTTACCTAAAGCTAAATTAAAGGCATGTGCAAAGTGAGTTTTTATTTTCGTAAAATTTTGAAAATTTCAAAAATTTATTTTTTTTCAAAATTTTTTGAAAAATATTTAATTTCAGAAGAAAAAGCATTTTATGTGCATATACTAAATTTGGCAACTTTTTAAAAATTTGGGTTTTATTACAGAATTTTTTTTTCAAAATTTTTCAAAAATAAAAACTCACCCTGCACGTGCCCTAATGTAAATAAAATTTTTCATATTCATAAAACGCTGATTTGTAAAAAAATTTAATTTTTCAAAAAAAATTTTGTGTTTTTCCAAAAAATAAGAAAATATTGTTTTTTAAATTCCGATAATATTTTTATACCAATTGTTGCCACAATGGATCATTAGGTCCTGAAGCCTTGAAAATTTTCTAAATTGGTAAACTAATTAAAAATAATTTTATTTCACCAAGTTTTAGAAAAAATTTCCATAGAAATTTTGAAAAATAATTATTTTCTATTTAAAAATACGTGGCCGGAAGACTCTAAAATTTAGTAAATATAATATTTTTAGTATTTTTTATTTTTTTTTAAATTTATTTTAATTACTTCTTTCATATATTACATTTAATATACCACCTGTTTATAATTTATTAATTATATTTAACATTGTTAATTTGATATTATAATATATTAATGCTGGAAATCTCATAAATAAAATCTTTTTAATTGCTTATTATTTAAAATTATAATATTTTTTATCTAACAAGATATTGAATAATTCAAACGCGAGAATATATACTTATTTTATGTATAAAATATGTAGTAAAGAAATATTTAATAATGAATATTTTGCTTTTAATCGCCCTATTTATAGGGCAGTCTTTATTTATTTCTTGGAAAAGTAAAAAAAAAGACAAATAAAAAGAGACCTCCTATGAAGGTCATAAATCAAATTATTTTTAAAAACAAAAAAAAATAACTTTTATTTTACAAGGGCGCTTCCTGGGCCAGATGGCTCCAGGAAGTGTCAAGAATTTCTAAGAATTTTATTTAATGCTTAAACACCTACCAATCTATATAATATCGACCAGGTAAACAAAACCACTTGCCAGACATGCTCTCAAGAATGGCATTTGGACAATCAAATGCAGAACAAGAAGAATCAGTTCAAGTATATAATGTAAGCAAAACAGGATTTAGTAAACATAAAGACTGGATTAAAGCAATGGAAGAAGATGAAGAAATGATAGCAATTACAGACTACTTACAAATAAGATGCGAACAACTAGACAACAAATCAAAATATGCAAAATTTATAGGAGAATTATATATGGAAGAAGGTTTAATAAAAAGAAGCTCACGAGCAATTGTACCAAAAAAGTTGATACCCCAAATATGCGAAGAGTTACACTCAGGACATCAAAGAGTAGTAAAAATGAAGACCCTAGCAAGAGTGAGATATTATTGGCCACACATGAATCAGTCAATTCAAGAAACATGGGACAAATGTAAAGAATGCGTGCAGTTAGCAAAAATGCCAAGACATAACTTGGAAAAGCAATGGCCCAAAGAAAAGGCAGCATGGGAAAGAATACATATGGACTTCTTAGAATGGAAAGGACAAACGTTTTTGCTAATTGTGGACGCATACTCCAGTTGGAAAGAATACAAAAGGACACAAAAGATGACGGCAGGAGTGGTCATTGAAATGATTAAAGAACTAATAGCACATTATGAAGTTCCACAAAAGTTAGTGTCGGATAATGGAAAAGCATTTGTTGCTAAGGATTTAAAAGACTTTTGTGAGAGATTAAACATAAGACAAATATTCACACGTTCATACCATCCTAGCAGCAATGGAAGTGCTGAGAGGACAGTCGGCACAGTCAAAAGATGGCTCAAGCTGGCGGAAAAGGAAAAGAATGGAACTTGGTTATATAGACTATACCATAATACGGCCCCCAGACAAAATCGAGAATCAATAGGACAAATGTTCTTGAAAAGAGAGAACTTCCAGGTGATAGAAGATACGAATTACAGGAAAACACCGAGGAACGCCTGCGAAGATTTAGTATGGTACGCTGTTAACGATAACAGTGGTAGGAATGGGCACCTGGGAAAATAATTCGTTGGGAAGGTAATAATATCGCCATGGTAAAAGACGAAACGGGATAAACTCAAAAAAGACATCAAGAACAGTTACGACCCAGGGTAGAGTAAGTTAAGGCAAAACAGGTATTGTAAATAAAATTTTAATAAGATCTTATGATCTACTTTTGAAATTTTAATAAAATCTTATGATTTAATTTTGAATTTAAAAAAAATTTTTATATAGATTTAATTTTTATCAATGAGGACCTGCTGTTAAAAATAAATTAAGGCCCACCTTAAACGAAAAAGCTACTGAGGCCGCAGTGAGGTCCCTGTGAAACGTAAAATAATTTTTTTTTCGGTCCTAAAACAAGGTTGTTCAATAATAAACACAAACTTTTAAATAAACTGCGGCTACACACCTTTCATAGGTATCGTCCCATAGCCCCGCCGTAATTAGGCTTTAAATAAATGCAAATAATACAACAAAGGGTCCTTAGCAAAATAAAATTTATAACTATAATATAGAATATTTTTTTTTATATATATGTAAAAATAAACACGAGCAACTACATAATTTTCCTAATTAATATTTAAGCTCAAGCATGTATCAGATTGCAGGATGCGATAATACGTGTGGAGGCAAGACGGAGAAACACGGGACGCCCGATCGAACTTCGGGTGAGAATTTCTTCAAAAGGAGAGATTGCCTGGGAGGAAGTCCTAGTCTCCCGGAGGCGCCACCAAAGAAACAACTCTGGCAGGAGCCGAAGACAGCGGCACTCCTTGAGAAGGAGATGCGACACGTGCCGGCGATGGCATGAGCCTAACATCTGCCGGGATCTCGCCAACCTAAGAATTTAGGTTGGTGCGCTTATCCCTTTAATTTTCGAGGGGTAGGTGTTTAAGCAATAAATAAAATTCTTAGAAATTCTTGACACTTCCTGGAGCCATCTGGCCTAGGAAGCGCCTTTGTAAAATAAAAGTTATATTTTTTGTTTTTAGAAATAATTTGATTTATGACCTTCATAGGAGGTCTCTTTTTCTTTGTCTTTTTTTTACTTTTCCAAGAAATAAATAAAGACTGCCCTATAAATAGGGCGATTAAAAGCAAAATATTCATTATTAAATATTTCTTTACTACATATTTTATACATAAAATAAATTTATATTCTCGCGTTTGAATTATTCAATATCTTGTTAGACATTTTTATACTAAAATGTCCGAAATTTAAAAGGCTTAATACTGGCCCCGCATCAAATTCTCGACCTTTTGTGCTCTTACTTTCCCACCCGATAAGTAACATCCCGTGTCAAAATATTTCCACACAGAATATTAAAGATTGGACAAAGAAGGATATTACTTGAAACTAATGTCGGGATCATAAAATATACGAACTCGACCATCAGAACAAGTCAAGGCTATTTGGTTAAGGCGGGGATGCCAGGCAACCCGAACACCTCCGATAAGACCGACAGATTCGGCCCGTTTTTTATCGCTATCAAACTTACTAGCCTTATTCAACGCCGGGTCGAGTTTATTAAAAAGAGGCGAAAGTTCCATTTCTTCTATAAATTTATGAGTGTCTATGGGTGAAGGCGGTCCAAAATCTGCTTCCTTTTCGTTATGATGATTGCTTTGAGCTAAAAGTAAATGAGGCAAAATACACCTTAAAAATTTCGCCTACGGTCGATTGATATAAATTTTTTTAACAAGGGCACGCTCAAAGTTAACCCTTAATAAATCAGAAAAAATTTTCTTGTAATTAGTTTTCTTTGCAGATATAAATAAAATAATTTGGGAGAAAGAATATTATATTCTGCATTTATGAACCTAAACCATTATATCTGAGATTCAAAGTTTTTTTTACAAAAAATAAAAAAGTTTACTTTAAACGTGCTCTAATAACAAATATTAAATGATAATCTAATAGGAACACCACAGATAATAGTATTTATAATACAAAGAAATTTACAATCATCCCGGCTAACGAACACAAGTTTCCCCGAAGTTTTGGCACGAGAATCGAAAGAAGTTGCTGTACATATAATCTTATCGTTTGGACTGAATATTGCATTTGTCCTTTACATATGAATGCAAAATGCAATAAAAAGGGATTAAAAAAATAACCTCAGGTCCCCCCCCCCCAAATAGTGTAAGGTATGAATGTCATTTATAAACATAGCTATCAATAAAATTTCTAAATTATAAGTATGTTAGACGTCCATGAGGTTTTAAAATACGAAAAATTTAAAAATTTCATTTTATCACAAATTTTTTATTGAGAAATTTTTGTAAAATGGTTTTTTTTGCAAAACACTTTTTTCAAAAATTAAAAACAAAATTGCTCATGATGAACGTGGGCCTCATGAATTTTGACAAAAATGGCTACTCGTTAAAAAATAAAAAACTTCAATTTGTGTGCCAATTTATAAAATCCAAAAATTAAATAATCCATAATTTAATATTATTTGAAACGAAAATTTTTTTTAAATAAGGTTTTTAGTAGGCAAGCACATGTCAAAACAGTATTATTTTTTATTTAATAGTATTGTAAATCTAAATACAAATAATTATAAATTAAAAAAAAATCTAAAAACTAATATTTTTCAACTTTCAGTAATTTTGACACCAATCGTTTTAGCGTTTTTTAATGTGGCGATAGCAATTGTTGTTTTTAAATCTATGATTAAAGATATAAATGAAGAAAACAGTAAAAACAGATTTGTATTAAGTAAATAATACATAGGGAATCGATTAAATAAATGGTCCCAGGCTTTGAGGGGATGTGTGACATGCTTAGACGGATTGGTGTTCCTAAGGCAACGCAAGTCCCAGAGCTTGAGGGTGTCGTCTGTAGATCGCGTAGCGATGGCGTCGTTATCGTAAGAAAAGGTTAGGGTTGAATCAGAGCCATTTGAGTGAGCTTCTCGAATGGCTAGAACGGAATTAACCTTTTTGGTAGGAAGGGTTAATACGATATTTATATTGAATCGCATAATAATAAAATTTAAAATAATTCATTTGAATTCTATCAAAATTGAAAATATATATCAAAACATTAAATTTTAAAATCACTTTAAAAACCTTGTAAATAACAAATATAACTCGAGCATTTTTATTTGTAAAAAAAATAATATAATTAAACAGAATAAATTTCAAAAAAAAAAACCTTGAAGGTAGATAAAAAATTCAAGCTTAAATTTTTGGCGATTTTGAATCAAAGACGATTATATCCAATTCTTTTCGCTCCAACTGATAAACATTTAATTAAAAAAAACCAAAACACAAATATTTTAGAAAAAGGTCTTGACCAGTAAACAATTGGTGCATGCTTATTTTAAAAAAGCGATGAATATAATCAATAAAAAATTTTAAATTCCATCTAGATTATTTATATATATAAATTGATGAACAAGACATTTTAACCAGTATATTGGCATGTATAGTTTTACCAATTTTTTCCGTTTATCCCACATTTGGACCGAGCCATCTTGACATATGCAGGCTATGATATTTCCATGCTGTTTATCAAATGTACAACCAGTGGGTGTCGTCTTGGCCCCAGTTTTGTTTTTTATTTTAATCAAATCCTTATGCTTTTTGCTGGCTGTTTCGGTGTCCCATATACGAACGGTTCTATAATAAACCAAAAATTATGCTAAAAATATGCAATTGCATAAAATATATGATATAAGGTATATTAAAAAGCATTAAAAAGGGTGCCAATATTATAGTATTTATAATTATAATTTTTTTTAAATAAAAATGCAGATTAATTACGAATCGTTTGAACAAGTCATGAACTCGGCTTTATTTCGAGGGCTCCAACAACCTTCGTTTAAAAACGCCAAATGACCCTAAATACAGAAATTATAATATAAGTATGCGAAATTATAGCTTTTATATAAAAACAATCATTTAATTATTGAATATCTACCCAAATATGACATTGTTAAGAATTAAAAAATAAAATTTACATTGGTAATTCAATTAAGAGCAAAAAAACTCTACATATTTAAACATATAGGCAACCTATAGAATCAAATAATTCATGTTTGTAACAGAGGCTTTGTGGCCAATACCGAATTTAAATATACAAAAAAAATATTGGTGCATATAATAAATAATGTAAAACATAACAATGATGTATAAAAAAATCTAAAATACCATAGTTCGTGTTGCATCCACAATGTACTGATCACCTTTTATGCATTCCACTAATTCATGGCCATCTCTGTCCATAACATAGGCTTGCGCACTTCCAGAAGTAACGAGTATGTACTCGCCTGTGCAGTTATAGCTTAAGGATGTTACTTGGTTGCTATTGTCAAGAGAAGAATAAAATATTATAAATGTGCGAAATATAAAATATATAAAAAGCGAGAAATTTTGTGACCAAAAGGTATAAAAATTCATACCATTTTACATGATATTATTGTGAAGATATATTAATGCATAAAAACAAAAAAAAGATATTCAAATTAATATAAGTCTCAGTAAAAACACATAAATTACTTTCCTACTGGCTCCAAACTTCTGAAGCATTCAAATTTATCATCCATGCCTGAAAAATCCCAGAGTTTAACCTCAAAATCGATGCTACCTGTGGCCATTCGATTCCCCGAATGATCAAAATCTAAAGCAGTAACCTGTATGTAAATATAAATTTCAGTTTAATAAATATTTACCAAAGAACATGAGATAATTTATTTTTAAAGCGCTATAAACGAAGAAGGTATGAAAAACCAACCATCTCCGGGGTTTAACTATAGCATCAAGGCTTAAACGTAAAGCCTCGAGAGCCTAGGTCACCAAGAGCCCTCAAAAGTGCACTTAGTCCTATAAATGAGAACAACCTTTTGAAATATAACAAAATGCAATTTGTTATATTTATGTAATAATTCTACACATTAAAAACCAAATTTAATAAATATATATTTTAAAATACGAATATTCTCAAATTGTAAAAAAGCCTACCGTTTTACTGCCTTGCTCCAGTGTGGCAAACTGAGATTTTGGAAGTTTGTTCCTGTCTTTGACACCCAGTTGTTTCTCATCCTCTTCCCCTTCCTCGTCATCATTATCAGATTCTGACTTATTTTGTTGTGTGACTGAATCCTACAAAAATAATATTACAAACAAATGCATAGCCAAATTTTAGTGGGATGTCACATATGGTGGTCTAGTATTAATATATTTTTGAATCAATATTGGTTTAGAAGAAAAAGAAAGCTCAGTTCAGGTTATAACTTGTACCCAAATTTTTGAGAACCTGTTATAAAAACACAAGTTTTTTTACAAAATAATTCAGATATTTTGAGTAAACCATATTATATAAATTTATTTAGCCAATGAGTTTAAACATTATTGTCAAAAATTAGCCACTTTTGGGACTAAATAAATATGTTATTGATTTTAACTTCCTTTACACAATTATTTGGCATCTATATTGAAACGATTTTTTGAAGATTTTGTAGAAAATTTAATTGCGATAACAATGCCAGGTGTAGTTTTATTTTCCAATGCCTCCAATTTTTTTCAATTGCCTCCAAAGTTTAGAAAAAAATTCACAAAATTTATTTAACTATTAATTTTCCGAAAAATTTATTGGCATATTCAGATTCCTTTTAAAAAACTTATCTAGAAAGAATATAGCTTAAAATTATTTGCAATCCTTCAAGTTATTTAGTATCAAAAAAAATTTGAATATTGTTAAAAAATTTAAATGTCTAACGTTAATAGAATGTTTCCATAATCTAAATATATTAATTGTAACTACCCATAAGTTTTATGATACAGAGGCCCAAAATACCCAAAAAAAATCTCATTGACAATGAATAACTAAAAATCTGAGGCATTGGCGAAAATTCTAATCTTATATTCGAGCACCAAAAACTTGACCAAAAAAGATAGTTGCTAAATGATGCTTAGGGTCATCCAAATTTTGTTGTTCAGTGTAATCTGCCTAATAAACAAGAATTATTTCCTGCCGAATACAACATTCACATCTAAAATTGAAATTAATAAACCCAAAAACTTCCAGTATTTAACTATTTTTTTTTCAAAATATCGAATAAAATTGTATTATATTAATGTCTAATGAAGGTTGTACTAAGAATAAAAATCAAGCATTAAAAAAATAATACCAAATATTTATTATAAATTTTAAAATAGTAAAAATGTAACAATATCAAAAATATATTCACTGCTGCTAAAAATTGCCAACCCTGAATTTTTTTAAAATTGGCATAACTTTTTTTATGAGTAATTATTGGATTAAAATTTTTGACGTATGACATATTCATACTATTCCATAATAATATGGAAATCCAACAATAATTTTGGAAAAAATAATGAAATGTTAAAAAAGGTAGGCTAATTTTTTGGCATGTAAATTTTTTATTTTCCTGGCTTTTATTATAAATAATTTTTCCAAGCCTATATACCTAAAACTACCCCAAAAGGTAACCAAGAAATATTTGCTTTTTTAAAACTTAATCTATTTTATCTTCATTTTTCTGGCCTTTAAATATATAAATATTTGTTAAAATGGACATGTATAAAAGTAGATCTTCCTATTTTCATTTTTATATATTTTTAAAAATTTGACTAACACTTACAATGCCTAGTATAATATAGTCTCAAAACATAATTAACCGTCTTAAGATCTGATTGTTCAAGCTGATCGTTTAATGCCTTATATTTTAAATCCCTAAAATTTTAGCCTGGTAACATTAAAAAGGCATGCCATTTATAAAAAAATAAGGGTAGTCTTTTGCACAGCATATGTTAAGCAATGACAGCAAAGATAATTAATTTTAAAAATTAGGTATTGCACTATTAACTCTTAAGGATAAAACAAATAAAATAGTTAATATAAATTCCGTGATATCTTAATATAATATAAAATTCAGAATTTATGAAACTTTTGGTAATTCTATTTCATTTTCATCGTCTTCTTCATCGTTAACTACAACATTGTAATCTGATAAATAGAATAAAGTAACAAAAATTCAACCTATCGTTAATAAATATTAATTAATATACCGGTGTCGACCCCTTTAGTGTGTTTCTTTGCTTGAGCTACCATCTCTTGAATGCTAAAATTTCGAGCTTTTTTGTCTGCCATGCAGGTGATTTTCAAAAAGATATATTATCGAAACTATTAACTAAAATGGTACTCGGAACTCTCTTATAAAAATGACGTCATTTTGTACAATATCTGTGCTGTACAATATCTGTGCTTTTTCTTGGTTTAAGAACTATCACCCTTTAAAACTATTTTAATATCATATACCATCATCATATATATGAAATATGTAAATTAATTGATTTGGTTAAGGATATAATTGCCGTATTATAAAGATATATTTCATGCGCCATTTTGCTTTTTATAGCAGAGTTACTCCAAACACTAAAATTTAAATTAAATAAGTAGCTTTAATATTTATTATCATATTTTCTTTTTTGGGCCAGACGGCTAGACGCAAATTTTAAAAGGTTAAATCATTCAATGGGCAATAACGTTACGCGTGCTCATTTGGAAGGTGCAAAGAAGACTGGATGTTTAAATTTGTCGAATTCAAATATGAGAGAAGTGAATATTTTTATTTTTTTAGTGAAAGATATTTAATCTTTATTGCTTCTTACCCTTTTTAAATCTCTTTCATAACATTATTTATACTTAGATTCCTCCGCAACTTCTTAAAATGGCTGATTTACTAAGGAATTTGGATGTGTCTTGCAATAAACTTGGAAAGTTACCATGCATGGATTCATTTACATCATTAAAAATATTAAATATAGCATCTTGTCATTTAAGTTAGAAATTTATAAAACTAATTATTATAGAGGAATTACCAGCTTCAATATGTAATTTAACTAAATTGGAAAATTTAATAGCTGATGGAAATGAATTGAGTAAATTACCTGATAATTTCGGAAACCTTAAGTCATTAAAAAATTTATCCCTTAAAAACAATAAATTTGATAAATTTCCAAATCAATTACTTAATTTGACAAATTTATCAATCATTGACCTTTCCAATAACTCTGTCTCTACCTTACCCCAGGACATAAACTTTCAGTGCATAGAGCTTAATTTGAATAATAATCAAGTAACAAATTTCTATTTATTATTAAATTTGTTGGTTTAATATTATGCAATTTAAATCATATATTATTATTTAAAAATTATGTTATAATTTATATATATAACACAGGTCAACAAATTTCAATGTCAGAGATGTGAATTTTTTGAAAACATGAAAATGCATGCCCATGATGGCCTAATCTCATACATACTTTCGTTTTTATTAGTTTCTTTTATCTTTGGCACTCTTTAGATTTGTCTATAATGAAAAATGGCCTTTTTGACCATATTGACAGATCTAAATGTACCCTAACAAGATAAAATTTAAAAATTTTTTGCATATAAAAATTCCTTGTAACTTATGTTTTAAATCACAAATTATGAAAAATAAATTTTATTAATATATTAAGCTCTTACATCTGCATTTAGATAATATAAAATACTTCGCGTTCAAACTTAAACACAATATATTATTGGTTTTAAATAAAAATATTATTTGAATTTTAAAAACAGTTTAACCATTGTGAATATGCAAAAATAAATTTTCAATTTAATTTTGTTTTTAAATCTTTTTTGGTTTTTGACCATTTTTTTTTTAAATTTTTAATGTTTATAACTGACACTAAGTTTGATAAGGAAAAACATTAAACGTATTTGATATTCCATAAGATAGCAGGTTTGATCTCTGTAGTTAACTCATAACTCTCAAAAAATTGTTGACCTGTATAATGAAATGAATTTATAAAGCTCATAAACCTTCCACCAAATCTATCCAATTGCCCAAAGCTCAAAGTGCTCAGACTAAATAATAACAGCCTAACTATACATTCCATACCTCCACAAATTTTTAAGGATTCCACTTTATGCATTATTTCTCTTGATGGAAATAAGCTTTTGGAAAAGGAATTACAAACAATGTCAGGATATGCTGAAGTTTATATACATTAAAATCTATTCTAATGGTTTTTTTTATAACAACAAGACTATAATTTTTAATCATTTTATTTTTGTGTGCCTTTTGTAAACATTTTTTAAAAAAGTTTTCAAAAATCATTAAATTAAATTTTTATAATATACATATATATTAAAAAAAACATTCACTTTTGAATCAATATTAGATTATTTTGCCACATAGAAGCTTTGATACTAAATTTTTTAATTCAGATTTTTATAAATATTATTACTAGATCAATTTTATACAACCACTTAAAAAATTAAAGAGTTTTATAACAGACAAAATAACATAAACGATTTTTACAGGTGAATTTTCTTATGATAACAATCCCGGATTTAGTTTTTTTCCCAATGCCTCCATTATTTTATACTCTGTCTAAAGTTCAGAAAAAATTCTACACTTTTTTTAACTATTAATTTCCCTAAAAATCTATTGGCATATTCAGATTCCTTATAAAAAACATATCCAAAAAAGTATAGATTAAATTTATTAGCAATTTACTTTCAATTTATTTAGGATTTAACGGATTTTAAGACAATTTTATATAAAAAAATTAAAAAAAAATAAATCCTATGAAAAAATTTAAACGCCTTACGTTAACAATAAATGTTTCTGTATCTTAATA
The DNA here is from genome assembly GCA_030555515.1 of Acutogordius australiensis. Taxonomy (NCBI): domain Eukaryota; kingdom Metazoa; phylum Nematomorpha; class Gordioida; order Gordea; family Gordiidae; genus Acutogordius; species Acutogordius australiensis. The sequence goes on along the minus strand of CM060242.1, from coordinate 17,418,004 downwards.
TTTTTTTAAACTTTTGCTACTACACATAGGTTTTATCACAGGTCAACAAATATTTATGTCAGAAACGAGATTATTATGAATACATAAAAGAATTCATCCCCATGATGGCCTAATCTCATATATGTTTTTCGTGTTTCTTAGTTTCTTCCGTCTTTGGCTCCTTAGATCCGTCTATAACGAAAAATGGCCTTTTTTGACCATATTGACAGATCTAAATATACCCAATAAAGAAATAATTTAAAAATTTTTTTTGCATAATAAAAACCCTTGTAACTTATATTTTTAATCACAAATATTAAAAAAAAATATTTTATCAATGCTCTTACATCAACATTTAGATATTAAAAAATATTTCGCGTCCAAACTTAAATACGACACGTTGTATTATTGGTTTTTAATGAAAATAAAATTTAATAGTTTAACTATTTTAAATATGCAAAAATAAAATTTTAATTTATTTTTGTTTTTGAATCTTTTTGGTTTTTTAACCTTTTTTTTAAATATGCAATGTTTATAACTGACTAACTAAGTTTGGTTAGGAAAATCGGTAAACGGATTTGATATTCCCTAAGATGACAGGTTTGATCCTGTAGTTAACTCATTACTCTCAAAAAATTGTTGAGCTTACCCCAAAAAAAATAACTTTGACTCCAAATAAAAACCTGAGGCATTGGCTAGAATTCTGATTTCATATTCATAATTAGCACCAATAACTTGATCAAAAACGATAGTTGCCATAAATGATGCTTTAGGCCGTTTTTATATATTGTTGTCCAAGTAAAATTTTGCCATTTATTTTTAGAATAATGTTGGTTATTTTTGCTAAATGAATTAATTTAAACCTGCTCAAAAATTCGTTTAAAAAATGAGAAAAATTATATTGGACTGTTTGAAATAAAATTCTTTCCTTTTTTTTAAATGCTGGTGACTTTTTTCAAAATTGGTTGGCTTCATTTTTTTTAAAATTTTTAAACTTTTATTATTTTGATTTTATCTTATTTTTTATTTTTAGTACATGGAAAGATACACCCTGAACAAAAAGAAATACGAAAACTAGTGCTTAGATTATCTTATTGCAATGCCTAATTATTTGCACATACTATTTTTTTATGTATTTTTTATTTATTGCAATTATTTTTTTATGATTATTATTATTTGATAATTGTTTTCTTACCTTAGAAATATTTTTTTTATAAAGTTATTATAATCTTCAGTAAAGATTCAAGCCTATTCGCATTATTTTAATTATTTTTTATGCAATTTTATAAACTACATAGGTTTCCAAAATTTCAGAATTAAAGGTGCATTATTTTGATTAGTCACACATGTGTAATTGTTTTGTCAATTTTTCTCAGCCTTATAAACTTTGCCGAAAATAACCTTTTCCACCTTAAGACTCGAATAATAACATAAATATATAAATATTGAAATTAATATATTTTTTAAAATTGAAAAAGTAATGTCTTATTACAAGAGTCAAAATTTAAGCTGTGCTTTTTAAATATTAAATTTTTTTAATATAAATAGATTAGAGTAAAAATAATATTTGAAAGTGTATTTTAAATTATTTACTTTCTAGTTTTTTTAATATTTTTTATTACTCTAAAAGTCGCAAATGTCATTTTTTGCCATTTTAAGATATACTCCAATGTTTGGAAGAATGTCTTACGAATATAGTTATAAATTATCCTGGTTGCAAGATATCAATGCCTAATTTAAACCCAATTTGAGAAAACTTTTGTTGAATTGATGTAAAATTAAAATTTATGCATTTTTGTAATTGAAAAATATTTTTTCTGTTGTTTAATATTCCCATTTAACATCATTAAAATATGGTATTTATATTGCACAAAGATTTTAGGTAAAATAAAAAAGTTTCATAATTAATGAAGTCAAATATTTGCAAATAAATTAAACCCATTATGACTTGCTTTTTGATCCATATATTAAAAATTAGATCTCTCCCTATATATAATACTCAGTCATATTGAAAAAATTAAAAATCACTAAACTTGTAGGCTATATGTAATTATAACACAGTTCAACAAATGTCAGAAAAAATAAGTTTATTAAAACATAAAATCATGCGTCCCCATGATGGCCTTACATATATATTTTCCGTTTTTCGTAATTTCTTCCGCCTTCGGCTCTTTAGATCCGTCAATATCTAAAAATGGCCTTTTTTGACCAAATTGACAGATCAAACTTCAAAAAGAAAAAAATTCAAGAGTCTTCTTTTACATACAAATTCTGCTATATTATGGATTTTTGAATCTATTTACCGTTTTTTCTCATCAAACTCAAGGAGTCAGCTATAAATAATGAAAATTTTTAGAAAAATGTCAAAAAAAGAAACAAAAACAAATATTGAAAAAAATTATTTTTTATTTAAAATAATTAAATTAAACTTCAAATAATATCTTTATTAAAAACCGATAATATATCGTGTCGCATTTATATTTGGGCGCTGAATATTCTGTATTATTTAAATGATGATGTAGAGCTTGATATACTTAAAATTTTTATTTCTCCTTAATCGAGTTGATAAATATAAATTATAAGGGATTTTTATATGAGAAAAGATTCTTAAATTTTTTTCTTTTTTATTCTAGAGGTCGCAAATTGGTCAAAAAAGCCATTTTTTCGATATGGACGTTTCTAAGGAGCCGAAACGGAAGAAACTACGAAAAACGGAAAACAAATATAGATAAGGACATCATGGGAATGTGCTTTTATGTTTTCATAAACATTTTTTTCTAACATTGATATTTGTTGACTTGTGTAATTAAAATACGTTTTGAGCGTTTATATTTGTTTTTTAAAACTAGAATAACCCCAAACTCGTAATTATTTTTAGAGTGGTGAAATGGAATAAGATCAAAGTGTCAAATACTTAATACTATAATAAATAATGAATCCATGATAATGCGTCGCTGTATAATATATGTGTTGCGTCCAATTAGTAACATTAGACCCCAAATGTCCTACCATTTGAGGGCTCGCGTCTCTTAAATTATTAATAGGGAAAGATATAATAATTAGCCACTACTAAAAAAGATATTATACAACTTTAACAAGACTTACAATAAAATCAACGGCGTAATAATTGTTGTTTATATTACTTAAAGGTGTTGAAATGTAATCTCTATCAACTGTCCCAATATAGGGTTAATATTTTGAGGAAAACAAAGTGTTTGGCCCCATATTAATCATTGTTATTCGAATTAAATTACATATTTATTATTATATTCATGTAAACAACATATTCGATGCCAACATATTGTTTGTATATTCACTCATAATACCAAAAACCTAATACTTTTCAACGTATTATTCAGTCCGATATGGTCGCTGGTCTCATTCTCTTATAAATTCGAGCTTTATGTTTGTAATATAGTTTAATCAACATACCCTTCTATTTAATTAATGGGATGCTTAAACATTTCAGGTGCTTCATATCGCTTAAACCATATATAATTTCGCGATCAGCTAGTTTGGTGCCAAATGACAGCCACAGCTGACTATTATTTGTGAATCCTTATCATGTATACCAAGGGGCGCAATTGATATGCAGTGTTTAAATACGGAGCACTGAGCCAAACAAATGTGGTATGCTTGAATGCACTAACTTATTTGTATATCAAATTTAAAAGGTTATCTCAAAACAGGTAATGAAAAAAAAAATTAATTGATAAAGATGGTAATAAAATTGTAGAAAAATATGAATTTGATAATGAATTTTATTTAATTATATATTAAATCTTAATGTTATACCAATATATATTTAAGTTAAATTAAGCGATTGACTCCAAAATTGCCTAAAGGTAAAAAAGGAGGAGCGACCTATATCCAAAATACAAGCTGCCCCCCATAAATATTTAAAAAAAAAGTCGACATTGTTTGTTTTATAAGGCGAGGGTGATACAAATATTTTTACCTAGCCAAGAAATTGTTGTGCGCTTTATGGTACACCGACAAAGGGTTAACGGTTGGGTTACCTAACTCACAATTGTCGATATCGATTATGCTTTTTACAAACTCTTACTCTTCTTTTTAAATCAATTTTGACAAATTTCTAATTATGTAAATGTTAAACTTTTTCAAAATACGTTGGATTGCTTCCCACATCTTATACCATATCCAATTAAATTTTGTATCATACTCGTTGTTGTTCAAGAATCATGTTATTTTTTTATATTTCCACACCCAACCCAAGTTTGTCGGTATTGAATTCCAAAGAATAATTTATTAGCAAGCGATAGGTGTTGCAGCCATGAATGAACAACGAGAGCTGCAATCTCATCAACCTGTATATAAGAGTGATAATGATAATGATGGAGATCAAATTACTCGAGATCTCGACGATACTCCGGCCCAAAATGATCCAGTTAGTGAGGGATCCCCTTCGCCAACACCCGAAACGCCCTTTTACCTGCCTGAGGATCGGATCCGAGCTTTAGCTGGCGCGCCCCACTACCTCAACGATAATAATAGCAATAAGGCCAGTAGTCGCTTTGTGAGGGAAGGCGTTGGCCCACCCCTATCCAAATCTAGTACGGGGTATCGCCCTAGGCTAGCCACTTTTGACGTAGCTCCCCTCGAAAGTGAACGCCGTCCATCGATCCTTAAGCGCATGGCGAGCCTTGGCGCCGGTAAAAAGCGCGTCACCCTGGCCGCTACGGCCCTACAACAGATCCCGGAATTTGAGGACAACCATATGACCCCTTCGCTATCTAAAATCCGCCTCAATAATTACGTTTCTACGATCCCGTCCTCAGACGTTGCCGAGCGAGTCGAATCGACTCTTATAAAGCGTCAATCGACCCGTAAAAGCGTGATCCCCAAAGCCGTCATGAACAACGTGACTGATTCGACGCCCCAACCGCTCGACGAAAACACGCACATACACGTTAAAGCTAAGGTTAGTGCTTTTTGTTATATTTTGTGTGAGAGATGATGTGATATAAGGAATGAGTTCTGTGTTGAGGGCTTACTTATAAATTATAAAACACAAAAATTATAAAAAAATGCCACTCGAGTAGTTATTTAATGCCGTGGATAGTAATATACCGATTAAAATGAAATTTAATAAGAGTTACGAGAAATGTGATTTTGATAACTGAGGAGTGTGAGGCCACCTTACAAGTATTTAAAAATCCCCTAAAATTGAATCTATTTGTATCTATTTAACTCTGACTTCAACATGTGATACTCTATGTATTGGTACCCTTTCAATATCTTGCCTATTGCCTTTAAACATTTTCCCTGAAATCTTATTGTACACTAAAAGTTGCGTGGCGTCTTATAGCATCGCTTTTGCCTCTTCAGACATACCGGCTCTTTTAGGAGCCTGATGGAATACGATCGCGTCTTTAAAACTAAGCTTCGAATTTTTTTTCGTGGAGCGAAAATTATTCGAACTTTAAATAAGACTTATTTCAAAATATTAAGAGTTGGCTATGAGCTAGAAAAAATAAAAAAAATAAGAGCAAATTTTTTCCTATGGTAGACAATAGATCAAAATTAGAATCCCCAATGCCAATTTTGAAAATTACAATTATTTGTTAGGCATTTTAAATGGGCAATAATTATATTTATTTTTAATTGGTCATAATGTTTCTGCATTTTGTTAAAATTGGAATAGACCACAGCGTATATGTGATTATTGTTATATAAATTATATTTTGCAATCATACAGAAACTTACGGCAATGTTGGCATTCACTGGATTCATCATAACGCTAAGCTCCTTCCAGTATGGCTGGGCCATTGGAGTTGTCAATGCACCTCAGAAAGTAAGTTTTACTCAATTTGAACAATCATATATATCGATGGGCAAAATACTATATGCAACATTACCTTTTTCCCCATTAGGGGACGGCTTACCCGTTAAGGCTTTGCCCCTTTTACAGCAGGCCCCGCAGAATTATATGAGATTTAGCAAGCACCGGTGACCTGACCTAGGTTCTCAGAACATAGGACGGCTTTTGGATTCGTTGGCGGTCACCCTTTCAACTACTAACCAGGCTCAACGTTTCTTAACTTGAAGAGTATAACACTACAAAGTTTACATGCGCTCTAGGTCGTCCGACCTCATGAGCTAACTACAGAGATCAAACCTGCCATCTTAGGAACAAAGCCTTTTATTGTTTTTTCCGATGGAATTCGTAATTTAGCTATAAACATTGAAAAGGTTTGAAAAAGTATTAAAAAAAAGATTTAAAAACAAAAATAAATTGAATTCGAGTTTGTATATTCATATATTCACAACAGCTAAACTGTTAAATTCAAATTTCATCAAAAACCTATAATGTTTTCGTATTTAGGTTGGCATGCCAAACATTCTCTTCAATCTAAATGTTGTAAGAGCTCGATATTAAAATTTTATTTCTCTATTTGAGATAAAAAATATTTGTTACAATTATGGAAAAAATAATTCTTGAATTTTATTTAGTATTTTATTTTTGAGGTTGCACAATATGTCAGTTTGGTCAAGCCATTGATATGGTCTTAGCAAAATCGCCGAAGGCGAAAATATGAAAAACGGAAAATATGTGAGATAAGGCCATCATGGGAATACATTTTCAGTTTTCAAAAATATTTTTTTTCTGGCATTGATATTTGTCGATATGTGTTATATGGACGGGTGTCTATACCCAGCTATTTTATTCATAAAAGACACTTATATTGACATAAAAACAAGTTTTTAAAAATCATTTATAATTTATTTTGGAATGCCCTTATACTTAAACACACATTTGTGTCAATTTGCGGATGTTTAGATCGTAACCACATGGTACAATGAAACTTACAATTACCGGTACGGAAGATATATGAGTCCATCTCAGATAACCGGATATTGGGCTTTGACTGTCGCCATAGCTAACCTTAGCGGACTTTTTGGTGGTCTTTCTTCCGGTTTCTTCCTTGATCGATTGGGGAGGTAAATATAGTATATCCCTTTAGATTAAATTATTGCCTATATAACACAGGTCAACGCAGAGTGAATTTTATAATAGCATACAAGAATATATCCCCATGATGGCCTTATCTCATATATATATATTTCGTTTTTCTTAGTTTTTTACGGCTTCGGCTCCTTACACCCGTCCCAAAAATTGGACTTTTATGACCAAATTGACGAGAATACTCTAAAAAGAAAAAATTTAATTTTTTAGTATATCAAGCTCTTACTTAATTTAGATAATACGAAATATTTCGCGTCCAAACTTAAATACGACCGACATTATCGGTTTTTAATAAAAGTTTTATTTTAAGTTTGAATTTAACAGTTTAGCTGCTGTAAATATGCAAAAAATTTTAATTTAAATTTGTTTTTAATTCCTTTTTGTTTTTTGGCATTTTTTTTAAATTTTAATGATTATAGCTGACTGACTATGTTTGATTAAAAAAAACGCTAAACGGATTTGAAAATCCCTATGGCAGGTTTGATCTCTGTAGTTGGCTTATAACTCTCAAAAATTTGTTGGCCTGTTGGTAATTTTAACAAAAGCGTGCTCATTAGTTATAGTATATTGGAAATTTCAAACGACTGGCTTTATTACTTAATAAAAAGCAATATACTATATCTTTCCAAAATATCATTTGTCAACTTTATGTTTAACATGGTGTTTCAATGTAGGAAAAGAACGCTCATAGTCAACAATACCCTCACCTTCCTTGCTGCCATATTCATACTCTCAGCTAAACCTGCCAAATCATACGAACTGCTAATCGTTGCCAGATTTCTGATTGGATTTAGCAATGGTTTACATATACAAAAAAATATCTATTTTGAATGTTATCTTCTTCAAATAAAATATCTACCAGTACAAAAAGTATGTGCATTTACGCATATCAAGATGAATTATTTGCAATCGTTCCGAATTATTTGTATGACTTGACTCATAACAATATCATCAATGCCTTTGTAATTGATGGGTAAGGCCAATTATAACAAGCTACAAAGGTGTCACGTTTTTTTGAACCAAAGTTAGTTAAGTGTTTTTAAATTTGCTATAAACATATTGCTTGCCTCCCTTAGTTTTATAAAAAATAAAATAAAACTATAAGTAGTAATTCATGTTTGAGGTTTTTAAAGAAAGTTATTCTGCTAACGCTAGTACCAAACATGGCTTGAGGTCGCCAAAATTATTCAGAAATTTAAATACCGAAAAATGTAATCATTTCGTCCTCTAAACTTCGATTAAATAAAAATTGTAAATTCGACTCAATAATTTAGTAGTTTTCAATTTACCTTTTCTTTCAAAAATTATTTAGTACAGTATTTAAAGGGTTTTTTCTAAATTACTTTTATAAATAAAAAAATATTTATACCCACTTTAAACCTGCTGCATTGTTTTCCAAATACGATAGACCACCATAATGTAAAAATGATGACAATAAACAAATAATATTCTGTTCAGATTTTAATCTCTATAAATAAACAAAAAATACAAAAATTGGGCCAGCCCTATATACTTATTCTAATTGCCTTAATGTATTAAAATGCAGGTATAACTTCCGGTGCTGTGTCCATTTACCTGGCCGAAATCTCACCGATAAATCTTCGTGGCATGCTGTGTTCCGGTCACCAGGTCATGCTTAGCTTCGCTATCGTAGTCTCTCAAATCCTAGGGTTGCCACAAGTCATGGGAACTACCAACTTGTGGCCCGTTCTATTCGGTATTTCATAATCATTTGTAAATGTTTATAAGGCCAAGCACAATATAAAATTTTAACAAAATAAATTTTTTATATTTATTTCTACTTGTTGAATTACATAAAATTAATAAAGTTTGATCAAAGTTAATATGATATACTTTTATAGACATCAACGAATAAATTATAAATACTAATTTGTTGTATATCCTTTAATTTATTAATGCATTGGTCGAAAATAAATATAAAACGACTTTGAACAATTTTTCTCCTCTCATTTGAATAGCATAGGAAAACCAAATTTCATCTTTTTTGCAAACAAAACTATATTTTGAACGTGGCCTAAACCTAATAGTATTTCAATCTATAGTGTCATATTTCCATTTTAGCCTTATTTATTAAGTATATTAGGGCACGTGCAAAGTTAGTTTTTATTTTCGTAAAATTTTGAGAATTTTAAAAATTTTTTTTTTTTTTCAAAATTTTTTATCAAATTTTTTATGTGCATAAGGGCGCGTTCAGACTCCGTTCGTTTCTTTGACAAATTTAATATATTTAAAAATTTAAAAATTTTTACCTTTTGACATTGAACGCTTTTTTACAAAAAGTCGCAAATTTTTGTTATTAGCATTTAAATAGTTTTTCTGAAAGAAAAGTTTTTAAAAAATTTGAAAAAAAAAATTTCAAAAAATTCAAAATTTTTAAAATTTTTTAAATTTTTTAAAAATTTGAAATGAGTCTGAACGCGCCCGCCCTAAACTAAATTTGGCAACTTTTTGAAAATTTGCGTTTTTTACAAAATAAAATTTTATAAAATTTTAAAAATTTCATGAAAATAACAACTCACTTTGCACGGGCCCTTATATATAATGTTGTCTTCAAAATTGATTAATTATCAATTTATTATATAATTGTGTAAGCTTTATCCATAATCCCGGCCCTTGTTCAAATTGCGGTGCTTCCATTCCTACCTGAAAGTCCACGTTACTTGCTCATTTTCAAGGAAAAAGAACAGTCTGCTAAAAGAGGTAATCTTAAAATTTTTAAGTTTAATAATTACATTTTAAATGATAATAGAGCTCTAAATATTCATGATAACAAGATTATTAAAACTTGAATAAATATCTACTCTGCTAACTAAATATTTACTTTTTAGACCGGTACTAACGAACTAAATTGAAAAGAATGTGGAGGAAGGGGCCTGAATGGGCAGTGTTAATGAGTAGGGTGCCTCAGTATAATTGTCCTTAAAGTGGCAAACCTATCTGTAAAATTTTGTGGTGAAATAAAATCTCATTCTATAAGGTGACGCAGATTTATCTAATACATTTGGCCAATTCCCCATTACCTTTAGTTTTTCTAGATTTTTGTTAAAAAAAAAAACTCATATCCAGGTTTTTTTGTGCCAGTAAAAAATAATTTTCAATGTAATGAATGTCTTTTTTTTTTCAAAAGCACTACAAAAGTTAAGAGCATCACGGGACATCGATGACGAGGTGGAACAGATGAAGGTCGAATACCAAGATCAAAAGCGACTACCACCAGTCACCTGGTCCGACATGGTAAGGAAACAAGTGTATCGCAAACCACTCGTCATTGCCAGCGAAACGAGCGTATCTCAACAACTTACTGCCATTAGTGCGGTAAAATTAAATTTAGTAGTTAGGGCAAAAATGGAACCCGAAATCCAGAAATAGGAAAAAAATATGTGACATTTTAAGCATGAACTTGTGGAAAAATTATAATAAATACATGAAAATAATAGGGATATTTTATATTTACAAAATTTTAACAACGTTTACAAATTAATTTGTGTTAAAATTACACATTTTTTATCTTTTCGCTTGATTTGATTTTCATGTAATACATCTTTTTCAGCCCTTCAAAGGTTACGTAAATTACGGGATGTCACACTTAAATAAATTTTCCTTTTTTAACCATTGTTCTATATAAATATATGCTGGCGAAAATCCCAAAAGTAACAATTTTCATGGAAGTACATTAAAAACTAGAGGATATTTCAAAAATTTAAAGCACATATTATAATTTTCTAGTTTGATTAGTTCCTGTAGATTAATTTTGTAAAAAAAACTCTTTACAGATTGTGTTAGATTATTGGTCGCCTACTATTTGACTGCGCATATTCATTTTTATTTTATACTTTTTATTCAATCTCACTTTAGTTTTTTTTCTCAATTTAGTTTTTCAACAATTTTTAAAATACCGGGCGAAAAAATGTAAGGTTACACCGAAAGGCATTTTTAAACGTTTACCCCTTATATTTAAATTAGTTTTTTTTTAGTTTTTATTTTACAAACCTAATTGACTTAAAATAAAAAAATGTTACAAAAGAATTACTGCTAATTTAAAAATGATCTTTAGAATTTTAATTTATTAAATTGAACGACTGTATTGAAGATTTTTATTTAGTGAGGCACGCTAAATTGATGGTTAATTACAGAATCAAATACGCGCATTTTATTCTAGGATATTGTCCTAAACTGCACTTAACAAATTTTTAATGTTAGTATTTTATGTGCTTTGACCAATAGTCAACCTAAAAGGGTAAAATGTCATCAAATAACGTATTTTAATATTTTTGGGGGTGCCCCCATAGGCACACCCGACCCTTCAGCCCTGGCGCAAATTATGTTTAGATATCTTCTATTAATTTGGGAAAAATGTAATATAAATTTAATGTTTTTTTTCCATAAGTATACAATTTCATTTAATTTTT